>JACEFZ010003615.1:20000-67353 GCA_014155875.1 Cepaea nemoralis | reverse complement strand
CTGTCTCTGTAGCTGTCTGTATTTGTGTGTGTCTTTATGTAACTACCATTATTATGACCATCACCCCATTCATATCACAGCCAAGGTTTTACATCTCAAAAACACACCAGAGACGACCCTCCTCACATACTAGTATTATTGACATTGTTCGGTACGCGCCAGCTGACGACACGTGTGTGGTGGTTCTCTCACGTACACCCCGCCTCTGTCTGTGTGCAGTTGTTGTGGTGACAATAGTAATGGTTTGAGTTGGTGGTAATAGTAGTGGAATGGGTTCCATCTCCACCCCAATCACCCTCTAGCCAACTTCAAGACCATCAGCAACCAACCACCACTACTATGGGTATAAGCACATCCTTCTCTACAATTTAAGTGGTCACTCGACCACTTGACCACTGCTTGACCACTTCTTGACCACGTCATCGATCACTTTATCCACTACCATAATCTTAGGCACATCATCCTCTACAATTTAAGTGGTCACTCGACCACTTGACCACTACTTGACCACTAATTTACCACCCTTTAATCACCACCATGTCGCTACAACTACTTTCCGTTAAAAATTTCCTCAGTTGACCACTTGACCACTGCTTGACCACTAATTTACCACCCTTTAATCATCACCATATCATTACAATTACTTTTCCCTAAAATTTTCCTTACTTGACCACTAAGTTACCACTCTTTAATCATCACCATATCATTACAACCACTTTTCCCTAAAATTTTCCTCACTTGACCACTGCTTGACCACTACTTGACCACTAATACCTGGTACCCACCCCTTACCACCGAATGACACTACACCATATCCATTACAACCGACGATCTTTACCTTTCAAGGTTTCATTTGTACCACATCTGTGTCTGAATGTAGAAGTGTACAACTGTGGCTTTGAAGTTGTGTATGCCCGTCTGTCAAGTGTATTGATAATCAAAGTTCAGGCCACGTGGTCTCCGCAGACACCGACAACAAACACCCTCACCACTGATGCTACGGCGGACATCACCCCATCCACTCAGAACTACGATCCCCTCAATATATTAGTAAGCCCAGTCCACCAGACTCCTACGACCATCTTTACTTTTTCACCTGATAGTGACCCTCTACATAACACCTTATCATCTAATGATAATCAACCCTCTTTACTTTTGTTCGGATGATAGTGACCCTCTACATAACACCTCTTATCAATACACATGCTTCCTCGTATTATACAAATACTGTCTTATTTCACTGACAGGGACCATACACCCCGTCACACCCCGTCCTTCGAAGTTTATACACCACGTTTTCACTACTCTATACAATCACCTCAGCACCCATACTTGTCTAACATTCCACTAAAACACATACCCCCTCACACATTTGACAGGCACCGACCATTCACACGAATACAACGTTTACCCCCCTCTTCCTCCTTTCTACTAATTATTTTTACAGAATTCAACCATTACCACACAGCCCCGCCCCCGAGATTCCACAACCAACAAAAATTTCCCGTCATGACCCAATTTCCCACACTTCCACAACTTACAGATTTTTCCACACTTCACCCTAGCCACTTCATTCTCGCCACCTTCATAGATCTATTATTACCTGCCACATCCATGGACGTTGGAAAATACGTGTCAAAACGACCTATATAACTACTAGCGCTAGATTTTATTAGAAGGCAGCAAGTCAAATGGTTTGGCTATCCAATTAGGTTACCAACTAACAGTATACCACAACAAGCAATGATGTACAAATCAGATGAAAGCAGACGAAGAGGCCGACCATGTAATGATGAACAGAAGGAATAGCAGAGTCCGTGGGAATATTGATACATGAAGACCATAAGCGGGCACTCTACCGCTGTTTATACTTCACCTCGGCACCACAAGGTACAAGAGGAAGATGATTAAGATGAGATGACCATGAACATAATTACACCTTATCGTTCTTAGAAATATCAATTGAACATTGACAGGATGGCACCATCCAAAGATGTCTATTAAAAGGGAACATGGACGGGCCAGTACCTGAATTTAAATGGCTTTGCCCCTATTCAGTACAAGCGTGGACTGGTACGGGCCCTGTTTAATTGAGCTAGAATGATTTCCTATGATGACACAATAAAAGAAGACCAGAAACTCTTAACCATAATCTACATTCAAATGTATATTCATCTGACTTCATCAAGCATCATTACTAGCCACTCAAACCTACTCCCACAGAATCATCAGTTCCCAGACCTCAAGTATTATTTCAACTAACCTTTCGATGGGAAACTAAGCAAACAAATATATTATACAGCGTAAAGCAAATATTCTTTGCTGCTGAAACAGTGATCATATATAAAATCACCTCGATACTACCCTCATCTGTGAAAGAATTTATACCCCTGTGCACCAAATCTGACTACATTTATCAATTCCAGTGTGAGTGCCAAGCAACTTACATAGGTCGAATGGAAAGACAATATAGCAATTATCCGAACATGTACCATTTTGGGTGGAAAACAAATTTAATCAGCCTTCATGAATTCCTGTGCAGTTGACAGGTCATAAATGCTTAGATCAATGATTTTGAGACATTTGTTTAATATGTTTTCATAAAGTTAAAAACGAGTAATATTGTATTTGATGAACAATAAATGATAAATGATTGCTCATATACACCAAGGCTTTAGTAATTAGATGGTTCCAGCCATTTCTGTACGCATAGAAATACATAATTTTAAGTGTGCAATTACTATGGAGAAAACTGATGCTCCACATTCAAACAATATCAGTGACTGTGTTTTAAGTATTTCAACTCTAGTATCATTCATTTATTCACTTCATATGATATGTAACTCTGCTGTATGCAGCTGACGAGATGCAGTGAAATATGCTTCTAAATTTCTTCTCTTAGGAAGGAAATAGTACAAACAATGCAATATATATATTACAAACACTAATAGAAAGATCAATAAAGACAAAGACAGACATATATTTGTGCTTTATAGATTATGCCAAGGCATCTGATAAAGCAAAATATGTTGGAAGATTTCAACATTGATGGGAAGCATCTCAGGATCATCATCATAATCATCAAGTGCCCTGCCAGCTGGCATAGGCGTTCATGGCTCTCCACAGATCTTGGTCTTTGGTGTTCTGGATCAACTCTGCTGATGATATTCCACTATGCCATCATATCAATCCATCAAGCATCATTTCTCTTGGGCTGCTTCTGCCTCTATTTCCCTTGATCTTTTCAGTTGTCACTATATTCTCATCACATGACCAAAGAAAGCTGTTTGTCTCTTTCTTATTGTTGTATATAATGTTCTAGTTTCATTAGCCCGTTTCAGGCAATCATTGTTAGTTACTCTGGTAGTCCAATGAATTTGCAACATTCGTCTCAGGAACCACATCTCTGTTGCTTCTAATTTCTTCTTAATTTGTTCATTTACATTCCAAGGTTCACGCCTTACAGCAAAGCTGGTTCTATATAGCATTTCAGCACTCTCTTTCTTACATTCATTGATTGTGACTTATTGCATAAGATACTCTTCATTTTCTGAAATGCAGCTTTTGCTTGCCCTATTCTGCCCTTTAATCTCTATTGTGCATCTTGCATCTGATGTTATAAATGCCGCTAGGTATTTAAAATTATCCACTGGGTTAAAAAATTTTCCCTTCTATTTCTTTGTCACATTTTATTGTCTCCATTTTCTTTGATATCACCATTGTTCCACACCCCTGTCATACTCCTAGCTTTGTCTGTTCGTAACTACCCTCTTCATTTACCATTTTAATTGCTGCTACTTGGTTCTAGTAAATATTTTTTGTTATTCTTAAATATGTCCCATCAATGTTGATATCTTCCAACATATTAATCAGTTCATCATGTTTTACTTTATCAAATGCCTTAGTATAATCTATGAAGCACAAGTATATGTCTTTCTGTGTCTCTATTGGCCATTCTATTAGTGTTTGTAACACGCACGCGCGCGCGGGCGAGTCAATAAGTAAGTCACACAGTTCTGTGGGATGGCAGGTAAATGTAGTTGGTGTTTTCTACAGGTGTCATTAGGTGACAGCAACATCAAACTTTATATTCCCATTCATCAGGTGGCGCTAGGTGTCTCATGCACATGCGCAATGCATAAACAAAATGGTGACTGAACTTACGGAGTGTAAAACCAAAGAGCAATGTGCTGTTGTGTGTTTTTTTGTTTGCAAAAGGACTGCCTGCAAAGGACATTTATAAGAAAATGCTTCCTAGTTTATACTGACAAATGTTTGTCCTGTAAAGTGGTGCATAGCTGGGTAGAACAATTTTCTCAAGGACACGAATGACACTGAAGTTGAATGTGAAGTGAAAACGTGGTTTAGAAAACAGAGCATGCAGGTCTATGCAGCCGGTTTGGGAGGACTGATAAAATGATGGGATAAGTGCACCAATGTTGGTGGAAATTATGTTGAGAAATAAAGGGACAATGTATGCATACAAATAAACTGGTTTCAAGTTATCTTATTTAGTTATTTTTCTACAGCCATTTGTGACTTACTTATTGACTTCCCCTCTCGCGCGCGCGCGCGCTCTCTCTCTCTCTCTCTCTCTCTCTCTCTCTCTCTCTCTCTCTCTCATGGTTGTGTGTGTGTGCGTTCGTGCATGCGCGCGCGTGCACAGTGGAGTCTTGGATAAGTAGAAGTCACAGGGGCCAAAGGGATTTGTTCTACTTATCAGAAATTCTACTTATCCAGACCGCACACATTTACACTAATTTACACTAATACCATGCAGTAGCATTGAGTAAAATTATTGTACCACTTAGGAAACACAGTTAGTGAACAAATAAATAGCAATACAATATCAGAAATGTTGAAATGTTTAATTATTTTAGAAAGCGGAACATTAACGTTGTATGAAAATTTCCAAATTAATTAACGATTAACGATTGCTTTGCTTTTTTTACTTGTGAAAAATATCCTCCCTTGGCCTGTTTAAAGGCACAAAATGGTAAGACTGCATCACCTGAACTTCTGAGCATGTCTTCTATCCATGAGTGAATCATTGCTTCGTCGACTGACTGTTTCTCTCCACACACATTCTTGTACGTGATGCAATGTCATTTTTGAAACGATCCAACCAGTCAGCACTACAATTCCAGTCTGTCTGACCTCCAAGATGTGCAAATTCGTCTGCTTTCGCAATAAGTAAAGGCCCATTTACTGGTACATTTGCTGATCTAATCACACTGAACCATTTTAAAAGGGCAGCATCAACAAAATCACACGTGGCCGTTCTAGCTCGCTGTCTATCACTGTTGATTTGACATTTGAAAAACAATTTTCTGTAGCGGTCTTTATTCTTTAAAATGCCGGAAAGTGTTGATGTTTGGTGTGAAATTAACAGCTTGACTTAAACATGAACACTTATACAGTCGGTATTCATTTTTATGTCCGACTTATCCGAAAATTTGAATTAACCAAATTCAAATTATCAGGACTTTTTATACAATGATAAAGAAGGATAATGGCCAGAAATAAGCCAGTAACGTTGACTGAAGTGAAATTCTACTTATCCAAGTTCGACTTAAGTGGACTCTCTCTCTCTCTCTCTCTCTCTCTCTCCTCTCTCTCTCTCTCTCTCTCTCTCTCTCTCTCTCTCTCTCTCTGTGCGTTTGTGTGTGTGTGTGTGTGTGTGCTGTGCATGCATGCGTTCGTTCCTTCCTTCCTTCCACAAAACTATAGTCTTTTTTATTTTCTTTCTTGTTCTTCTAATTATAATTCTGAGTAGCAGCTTAGTGACATGGTTTGTGAGGTTAATTGTACAACAGTTTTTGCATTCAATTGCTCCTGGTCTTTTTATTATAGCTATAAATGCAGATTTCAGCATATCGCTCGGTAAATATCCACTGCTGTAAACATCATTTGACATTTTGGTTAATATATCTACTCCAAAGTCTCCCAATACTTCTAATTCTTCTATTGTGATGTCATCTGGCCCAGCTGTTTTTCCTTTCTTCATATGTTTCATAGTGTCGGCGACTTCTTCATATAATTCTCTTATATACTCATTCCTCCAACAATATCTTTCCTGTTTTTGATTTCAGACAATCTGTATTTATTCTTATTTTTCTTCCCGTGAGCTCACTGATTTGTCTGTGCATATTTTTTGTATCTGTAATGAAATTTAATTCAATTATTTTGCATTGCTCATTTAACCAACTTTCTTTTGCCTTCATACATTTAAATCTTAATTGTTTATTTATCTTAGCATATTCTTGTTTGTTCATACATAAGTTTGTTTGATCACATATAAGCTTACATTATACATGAGCACATTAAAATTTCTTCTTCTCCATCTTTCGTTCACTTGAAATTGAGTGTCCATAGTTGCAATGTTTGCCTGTTTGATTACATATAATCTGTTCAATATCTGGTATGTTCATGAGGTTATTAATTATTTACTTTTGTGTGTTTCAGAAATACTCTCATGGTCTCCAAGTGGTCCTTACTTCACCATACAAGAGCATTCACAAAAGTGGACATGTGACAGTTCAGACATGAAGGTTGTGAAACAAGAACTACCAGTTGTTATGTGTTAGGACAGGAGTCACAGATTCTGTAAAATGGTGGACATAGCTGGCGGTAGCATCATTCAAGAAATGACAGAATGCAGCAACTCAGAATCAGATAATGGTTGAGAACAGTTGTAAGGCATCAGTAAATCATGAAAATTGTTGTAAAATGTCAGAAAATTTGTCTTCTGTGATTGATACAAACAATAAACTATCTCTGGCTGTTGAGAATTGTCAGTGGGAAAATAAGGAAACACAAGAAAAACATACACAAAGTTTTGCAAAGTTTCTTGGAGACATTTTTGATGATGCCAATTATAGCTCTCAAAGAATACACACTGGAGACTTGCCTGATGTTTCTAGTCCAAATGTTTGTGTATACAGATATAAGAGAACACATTCTGAAGGGATGTCAAACAAATGTAATGAGTGGGATGGTCTTTTGATTCAAGATGACAATCTAGAGTGCCAAAAGAACATGAATCACAAGAAAATACATAAAGGAGAGAAACCTTACAAGTGTGATGACTGTGGTGCTTCTTTTAAACAGAATTTTAATTTGAAGGACCATAAGAAAACCCATACAGGAGATACACTTTACAAGTGTGATGTATGTGGTGCTTCTTTTACCCAAGCTGGCAATCTGAAGAGACATAAAAGAACACATACAGGAGAGAAACGTTACAAGTGTGATGACTGTGGTGCTTCTTTTAATGAAACTGGCAGTTTGAAATACCACAAGAGAACACATACAGGAGAGAAATTTTACAAGTGTGATGATTGTGGTGTTTCTTTTATTCTAGCTGGCAGTCTGAAGGTTCATAAAAGAACACATACTGGAGAGAGACCTTACAAGTGTGATGTTTGTGGTGCTTCTTTTACTGAAGCAGGCTGTCTGAGGAAACATAAGAGAACACATACAGGAGAGAAACCTTACAAGTGTGATGTGTGTGGTTCTTCTTTTAATGAAGCTGGCACTCTGAAGCACCATAAGAGAACACATACAGGAGAGAGACCTTACCTGTGTGATGTTTGTGGTGCTTCTTTTACTCATACTGGTTTTCTGAAGACCCACAAGAGAATGCATACAGGAGAGAAACCTTACATGTGTGATGTTTGTGGTGCTTTTTTTACTCTAGCTAGACATCTGAAGTGCCACAAGAGAACACATACAGGAGAGAAACCTTACACATGTAATGACTGTGGTGCTTCTTTTACTCAAGCTGGATATCTGAAGTGCCATAAGAGAACACATACAGGAGAGAACCCTTATAAGTGTGATGACTGTGGTGCTTCTTTTATTCAGACATATAGTCTGAAAGACCATATGAGTACACATACAGGAGAGAAGCCTTACAAGTGTGATGTTTGTGGTGCTTCTTTTACTCAATCTGGCAGTCTGACGAGACATAAGAAAGCACATACAGGAGAGAAACCTTACAAATGTGATGTTTGTGGTGCTCCTTTTACTCAAGCTAGCAGTCTGAAGAGACATAAGAGAACACATACAGGAGAGAAACCTTAGAGGTGTGATGCTTGTGGTGCTTCTTTTACTCATGCTTCATTCAGTAACATGTCCTTTGCAGAACCTCGCTCCCATAACAATCTTCCGGAAAACCTCTCAATCATTATCAAGATGTCCCGCATCTGATACACCTATCTGGAGATCATCCACCACATCCTGAACCTATCTTCTCTTTGGCTTTCCTCTTCCTCTCTACCCTGGCATAAACCCCTCCATTATTGTTCTCTCCAAACTTTTGTGATGTTTGAAGTGACCAAATATTTCAATTTTCTTTGTTTTAACATCTTTAATAGCTAACCTTCTTCAATATTCAACTCTTAAAACTTTGATGCATTTGTTATATTCTTAGAACTTATCTATATTCAGAGACATTTATGCGCTGTTCAACTTGTTAAGTAAGTGTCCAGGTCACACAGGCGTATGTTGCAATGGGAAAGATGCTCACTGACACTGCATCATCATTATGTGCTCTGCCAACTACCATATGTGTTCATTAATCTCCTTAGGATCAACTCTGCTGATATTTCTCACCATACTGTCCGTTCAGCATCATCTCTCTTGATCTGCCTATGTCTCTTTTCCCAATGATCTTTCCAGTCATCACAATGCTTTCCCACGCTTCTCTAAAGAATGCTATTGTCTCTTTTTTATTTATAGTTGTATATAATGTTCTACTTTCATTAGCTCCTTCCAGGCAATCGTTGTTAAATTACTCTGGCAATTCAAGCCAATCACAACAACCATCTCAGTTCTTCCAGCAAAATAGAAAACATTTTATCAAATCCAACTAAATTTGACTTCGATCCTAAAGGATGCAAAAGTGAGGAAATAGATTCAGTCACTTTTAGATTGTAGATTCATCAGTGAAGCACAATTAGTCATTCTATGTGACTCAAAAAAAAAACCCAACTTTATGGCCTTGTTAAATTGCACAGGCCTGGAGTACCACTAAGACAGATTTAATGTATGCTCAACTCAGTCTGACACAGGATAGTTAAATGGCTTGCAGAAACTGCTAAACCAGTGTGACAATCATTCAACCCCTTAATATTACAAGATCCATTTGAACTGGTCAAACTATTAGATACTATAGATATTTAAACTAAAGCACATGGTGTCAATGGCTATTGCCTCTATTTTCACTGATATTCCCATGGAAGAAACAGTGATCATCTGCGATTGCATAAAAGAAAAGAAACAAAAGTTGGGCCTACCATCATCCACATTCTAGAAATTACTACTGCTATGCACATCTAATAGTAAATTCATTTTTCTTTTAAAAAATGGCACCACCTAATTTACCATGGAGTGGCCATGAGAGTTTTTTAGGTCCCATTCTAGCAGATGTCTGTATGGTGCACTCAGATAAACAAAAAGCCTCAAATATTAAGGACCTAGTTCTATACCGCTGGTATGTATTTGAATGACATATTATTTATCCCAGAGACCAGACAACAGGCTGAATCATTCCACTCCATCATGAACCAAGCCCACAAGAACATTTCTTTGTCTGTTGACCATCAACATAATTACACCTTATCATTCTTAGAAATATTAATTCAACATTGACAGGATGGCACCATCCAAAGATCTGTCTATTGAAAGGGAACGTGGATGGTCTAATACCTGAATTTAAATAGCTTTGCACCTATTCAGTATAAGCATGGCCTGAAACGGACCCTGTTTAATCGAGCTAGAATGATTTGCTACAATGACACATATAAGAAGACTGGAAACTCTTAACCATAATCTCAATCAAATGTATATTCAGCTGACTTCGTCAAGCATCATTACCAGCCACACAAACCTACTCCCACAGAATCATCGGTCCCCAGACCTCAAGTGTATTTTCACCTAACCTTTTGAGGAGACACTAATGAAACGAATATATTATACAGTGTAAAACAAACATTCTTTGTTGCTGAACCAGTGATCAGATATTTAACCATCTTGATACTACTCCCATCTGTGAAAGAATTATTGTCTCTGTACACCAAATCTGACTGCATTTATCAATTCCAGTGTGAGTACCAAGCAACTTACATAGGTAGAACACAAAGACAATGTAGCGAGTATCCAAATATATACCAATACGTGTGAGAAAACATATTTAATCTGTCTTCAGGAATCCCCATGCAGTTGATTTTGAGACATTTGTTTAATAGCCGTCATAAAGTTAAAAAAGAGAAATCTTGTATATTGTATTTGATGACCAATAAATAATTGCTCATATACATCAAGGCATTAGTAATTAGACGGTTCCAGTCAGTTTTGTGCAAATAGAAAGATTTCATTTTAAATTTGCAATTACAATGGGGAAAACTGGTGCTCCACATTCAAACAATATCAGTGACTATGTGTTTTAAGTATTTCAGCCCTGGTATAATTCATTTATTCACTTCATATGATATGTAACTCTGCAGTATGCACCTGATGAGATGCAGCAAAATATGCCAGGCAATAAACTGGATAACATATTGTTTGTGGCTTCTGTGTTTAAACTTTAGAAATATATTAATTTTGATTTCTGTTTAATTCAAACTATAGCTCTAAAATACTCCAAAATTATAACTGTGTGCCTTAACAAATCAAACATATCACCCATCAGAATGTCAACTGGTCCAAAAATATGGGGCTAGCACCATATACCCAGTACAGCTCATGGTGTGAGAGCTGGTCCTTGACTTTACTTTCACGGATGTGATGTTTATGGTTGTTGTGTTCCTCTTTACTCAACACTTGTTGGTCTCTAATGATGGGGTATCACAGTGAACAAGCTATCACAGTGATCTGGACAGGAACAGCCACAAAGCATGTGCCAAAATATCTCTGCTAGATAACTCAATGACTCCCCCGATGGTGTTTCCACCTTGTCGTGGTGGGGGAGCTTGAGTTTCTCAATGACCCTGAGAGCTATGCCGGCGGTAGCGTAGCTACCAGCAGGGCCTCCCAAGCCGGACAGGTCAAAGGGTAGAGAACAGACAAAGAGAAACACCCTGGTCCTCCAGGTTGGGGATTGAAGCGTGGGGTTAACATCCCCACCTTTGTAAAAACCATTTTGTTACGAAACAGATACATGAGCTTCGAATTCGGACTGACTTATTTGGACATCGACCTTGGAACGTTAAAGGACTTTTGAGATTTGGAACATAGAATGTACGGACACTATATCGAGCTGGAGCGGCCGAAGAATTAACCCGGGAGCTGGTTGAGTATAAAATGGATATAACAGCAATTCAAGAAATAAGGTGGCCAGGAGAGGGTACTTTAGAGCAAAATGGAATGATTATAATATATGGAGGAAACACCCAAAATAAACATGAATTAGGAACAAGATTTGTCATCAAAAAAGAGTTATGGGGGAACGTTCTAAACTTTAAAGCTGTTAATGATAGGATTAGTAAATTACGAATTAAAGGTAAATGGAAAAATATAACGATGATTAATGTGCATGCACCTACTGAAGAGAAAGAAGATGATATTAAAGAAGACTTTTATAATGATCTGGAAGATGTCATAGAAGAAACCCCCAAACAGGACATCCTGATTGTGCTGGGAGACTTCAACGCAAAAATAGGCAGAGAGCAAACTCATAAAAAAGTTGCCGGTATGGAAAGCCTACATTCAACTTCAAATGATAATGGATGGAGAGTCATCAACCTAGCAGAAGCCAAAGGACTGCAGATCAGCAGTACCAGACTGCAAAGAAAGGATATACATAAACAAACTTGGAAATCATGTGACAAGAGAACCTATAATCAAATAGATCACATTTTAATTAACAACAAAAATGCATCAAACATACAACAAGTTAGAAGCTATATAGGAGTTGAGTGCCACAGCGACCACTTCCTCATCTCATCTCATGTTCCTCTTGTACCTTGCGGTGTCGAGGTGAAGTACAAACTTCGTGAGAGTACCCGATTATGGGCTTCATTTATCGATATTCCCATGGACTCTGCTATTCCCTCCGTCCAACGTTTACGTGGTCGGACTCTTCCTCTGTTTCCATCTGGTCTGTACATCATTGCTTGTTGTGGTATGCTGTTGACTGGTAACCTACTTGCATGGCCAAACCATTTGACTTGCTGCTTTCTGATAAAATCTAGTGCTGCTTTAACCCCCACTTTAGTCCTGATTTCTTCATTTCTGATCTTATCTCTTCTTGATACGTTGAGTATTCTTCTCAGGAACCTCATTTCTGTTGTTGTGATTTTTCTTTTCTCTTTTTCTGTCATTGTCCAGGTTTGGCATTGGTAGCATAGAGTTGGCAGGAAGATTGTGTTGTAAAGTGCTTTCTTAGTAGTTCAAAACAATGTTTTCCCGTGATGAATTTGAATAAGGAAGACACAAACAATAGATTGCACGATTTATTGCCTGGCATATTTCGCTGCATCTCGTCAGGTACATACTGCAGAAATCACACAACTTACGTTAATTAACTAGATAAATCCTTCAAACTGAAATATACACATGTTCGCACAGTAATGTCGATTGTCTACCACCGACAGTTACATTGCAGGGTTTCGGAACACATTCCTAATTGGTTGGACAAGATACTACACACAGAACTAGGGCATGTTTCCTTAGAGACTCAATGAACATGATCAAGAGGATAGAGGAGGGGTTGATCCGAAGAGAATGGTTGCTGCCTCTGGAGCGGTCTCGGCTGACAAAGATTAGTTTCATCTTCGTGCCAGGGCATGCGGGAGTACAAGGAAATGAGCGGGCTGACAAGCTCGCAAGTGAGGCTACTGTGGAGGGCGGACCCGCCATGGACCAGGCTGACATTCTGAATGCTCTACGAGAAGTAAGACTCTTGCGTGAACCAAGTGATGACTGTGAATCTACAACCATGACCAGACTGCGAGAACAGCAAATTAAAAGAGGGGTGGCCAAACAAGAACACTACGCAGGAAGCCAAAGAAGATTGATAAACCAACACAGAACTGGCGTCGTTAGCCGCTACACGCTGCAGGATTTGCTGAGGAGGAGATCCGAGCACTTATGGACTGAATGGTTCGATGTGCAATGAGGATGATCTGTCGACTAACTAACTACACACAGAAGATGGTAGCCTAGGCAGGCCGACACACCGGAACAGTCCAGCTTCATCGGTCGAGAGACATGTGCTCGAGAGCGGTCATGTGGTTGAAAGAAACAGTGCCTTCCGTGTGTTGTTCAACACACAAAGTAGTCGATTGTTAATGTTTGCTGAAGCTATAATAATCAACCTTCGTAAGCCGTCCTTGTGCAAGCAGAAAGACATGTTAGTCAGTTTAAAATTACCGTGGTAGACAATCGACAATACTGTGCGAACATGTGTATATTTCAGTTTGAAGGATTTATCTAGTTAATTCACGTAATTTGTGTGATTTCTGCAGTATGTACCTGACGAGATGCAGCGAAATATGCCAGGCAATAAATCGTGCAACCTATTGTTTGTGTCTTCGTTATTCTTAGTAGTTATTGATACATGTTTGTTCTTTAGTATTGGTGCCATTTGTCCAATGAGTTGATTTGCCTTATTGCACCTATTTTCGATCTCGTCTTCTGATCTGCCATTTGATGATATTATACTTCCCAGGTTCTTGAGTGACAGTGAGGATATGAATGAGATACATGAGCCAACGACAGCAGAGACAGAACCTGAACCCTCATTAGATGAAATTGCTTGGGCTATAAAGCACCTGAAGAATGGTAAATCTCCTGGATGTGATGAGATACCAGCTGAACTAATTAAAGCGGGAGGAGAAGAAAGCATACACATATATCATGCATTATGTACAAAGATTTGGAAATATGGTATATGGCCAAAAGATTGGAAGAGAACTATCTTCATTCCAATACCAAAAAAGGGCAACCTGAAATTATGCACCAACTATAGAACTGTTGCCCTGATCAGTCATGCAAGTAAAATCCTACTAAAAGTCATAATGGCAAGACTTCGTAAGAAAATGGAAGAAGAGATTAACGTAGTTCAAGCTGGATTTAGACAAGGAAGAGGAACAAGAGATCACATATTCAACATACATTTAATAATAGAGAAGTGCAGAGAATTTAATGTAAACCTATACTCATGTTTTGTGGATTATTCAAAGGCATTTGACTGTGTACAGCATCAGAAACTTTGGGAAATCATGAGGACTATGGGCTTTCCATCACATGTAGTACAACTCATAAAAATGCTCTATCTAGACCAACAAGCAGCAGTTAGAATAGATGGCGAGACATCAGATTGGTTTGACATCAAGCAAGGAGTCCGTCAGGGCTGCGTGCTGTCACCCTATTTGTTTAACCTGTACGCCGAAAATATAATGAGAAATGTAAGAGATGATATAAACAGGGAGCTATATGATGCCCTAAATATCGGCGGTCATGACATACCAGAGATTCGATATGCTGATGATACAGTATTACTATCCACAACACAGAATGGCATAGAAAACCTAATAGCCTCAACCCAATTGAATAGTGAAAATCACAACTTATATCTTAACATAGCAAAAACAAAGATAATGCATACAGATAAAACTACTATGGAGACAGAAATATACATTAATGGGGGAAAATTGGAGGTGGTGGAAAATTTTGAATATCTTGGGTCATTGATTACCAATAACGGTGACACAATGAAAGAAATTAAACGGCGACTATCCATTGCTCTTCAAAGACTAAAACAGATGAATAAATTATGGAGTGGGACAGACAGAACTACAAAAATTAGATTTTTAAGAGCATGCATCTTTCCCATTGCAACATACGCCTGTGAGACATGGACACTTACTAAACAAGCTGAACAGCGCATAAACGCCTTTGAATATAAATGTTATAGACGAGTTCTAAGAATATCTTGGGTAAAGAAAAGAACAAATGCATCCATACTTCAAGAGTTGAATATTGAGGAGGGATGGCTATTAAAGACGATAAAACAAAGAAAATTGAAGTATTTTGGTCACTTGAAACGTCACGAAAGTTTGGAGAGAACAATAATGGAAGGGTATATGCCTGGGAAGAGAGGAAGGGGAAGGCCAAAGAGAAGATGGGTGCAGGATGTGGCGGATGATCTCCAGATGGGTGTATCAGACGCGGGACATCTTGCTTGTGATCGAGAAGCTTTCCGGAAGGTTGTTACGGGAGCGAGGTTCTGCAAAGGACATGCTACTGAATGAATGAGGTACTTGAAACTCTTCACTTGTTTCAAGGGATGTTCGTTTAGGTGAATTGTTGTTGTTTGTTCTTCATAACATGTATAGACAACATATGTAAAGAAACCAGCCAAGCAGAGATAGCAAGAATACCACATGACGAGAACACAGAAGAAGAACCATCTGCAAATCTAATCATTAGAGAACTCCTGTTTGCGGACGACCAAGCACTAATAGCAAAATCAGAAGCTGAATTACAAGACCACATGAATAGTCTAAACGAAATGTGTAGGGAACATAACGTGAAAATTAGCACAAGCAAAACAGAGGTAATGACTATAACTAAAGAAGAACAAACAACAACAATTCACCTAAACGAACATCCATTGAAACAAGTGAAGAGTTTCAAGTACCTGGGAAGTATAATATCATCAAATGGCAGATCAGAAGACGAGATCGAAAATAGGTGCAATAAGGCAAATCAACTCATTGGACAAATGGCACCAATACTAAAGAAGAAACATGTATCAGTAACTACTAAGAAAGCACTTTACAACACAATCTTCCTCCAACTCTATGCTACCAATGCCAAACCTGGACAATGACATAAAAAGAGAAAAGAAAAATCACAACAGCAGAAATGAGGTTCCTGAGAAGAATACTCAACGTATCAAGAAGAGATAAGGTCAGAAATGAAGAAATCAGGAATAAAGTGGGGGTTAAAGCAGCACTAAATTTTATTAGAAAGCAGCAAGTCAAATGGTTTGGCCATGCAAGTAGGTTACCAGTCAACAGCATACCACAACAAGCAATGATGTACAGACCAGATGGAAACAGAGGAAGAGGCCGACCACGTAAACGTTGGACGAAGGGAATAGCAGAGTCCATGGGAATATCGATATATGAAGCCCATAATCGGGCACTCTCACGAAGTTTATACTTCACCTCGACACCGCAAGGTACAAGAGGAACAGGATGAGATGAGATGAGATAATCAAAGATATGGAAACTAATCACCAGAAAAACGAATCCAGAAAGTTTTTTTTAAAGAACTGAAGTCAATGAAACGAGGGCACCAACATAACACATATGGTTTAAATGACAAAAATGGGAATATGATAAATACCAATGAGGAAATGTGCAACACATGGAAAGAATACTTTGTTGAATTACTAAATTGTGAAGCTTCAAGTAATACTTTCCCACAGGAAGAGGTTCTAACGTGTGAACCACAAATTGAAGAACCTGAATTTGAAGAAATCCTATATGTAATCACACAACTTAAAAACAATAAGGCAACTGGGGCTGATGGAATTGCTGCTGAATTTATAAAGGCGGGTGGCCATGCATTACATCTAAAGCTATACGAACTAATAAAAATCTGGAGGACTAAAGAATTACCCCATGACTGGAAAGAGTCATTATTGATACCTATCTTTAAGAAAGGAGACAAGTTCCAGTGTGAAAATTATAGAGGAATATCACTACTGTCCATAAGCTATAAGATACTATCCGCAGTATTACTAAATAGACTAAAGCCATATTCAGAATACATATTAGGTGACTACCAGGCGGGATTTAGACAAAACAGATCAATAATAGATCAGATATTTATCTTACGACAAATAGCCGAGAAAAATTGGGAATATAAAAGAGATCTCCATAACATTTTTGTGGATTTTAAAAAGGCTTATGATAGTGTCCATAGGAATAGTATATGGAATGCTATGCAGAAATTTGGAATACCAAGGAAGTTAATCAACATGACCAGACTATGCATGGAAGATACTTATAATATAGTAACATATAAAGGCAGGAAATCAGACCCTTTCCAAATAACATCTGGCGGGAATTTGGAATACCAAGGAAGTTAATCAACATGACCAGACTACGCATGGAAGATACTTATAATATAGTAGCATATCTTCTTCTTCTTCTTCTTCTTCTTCTTCTTCTTCTTCTTCTTCTTCTTCTTCTTCTTCTTCTTCTTCTTCTTCTTCTTCTTCTTCTTCTTCTTCTTCTTCTTCAGCGTTCCGAGCCATTGAGGTTCTTTGCTGCAGATACAATCCGTCTCCATTCGTCTCTCTGGTTGACCTTCTCTTGCCAGTCGTTGATTCCAAGTGCTTGTAGGTCTGTATATATATATATATATTTCTCTCCACCGTCTTCTTGGTCTACCTCGGGGTCTACGGTCATTTATTTCCTGAGTGTAAGCGAGTTTTGTTTCCCTATTATCTTCCATTCTTTCTATATGCCCCAGCCATTGTAGTCTATTAGCCTTCATGATACCAGTGATTAGCGGGGACTTAAACAGCATAAATGTCTTTGTTACTTCTTCTTTTCCACTCTCCACTTTGTGTATCCCTAATGGGTCCAAAGATGCGTCTTAAAACTTTGTTCTCAAAGGTTTGTAATAAGGCTTCGTCTCCTTTCGTTGTACTCCAGGTTTCAGAGCCATACAGCACAACTGGTCTGATCAGTGTTTTGTATATTGTGATTTTGGTGTTACGAGATAACGCATTTGATTTTAGTAGATGTTGTAGTGCATAGTATATCTTATTTCCAGAATTGATTCTAGTTTGTATTTCTTCTCTTATGATGTTGGAGCAGTTGAAGATTGTACCCAGGTATTTGTATGTTTCCGTTCTTTTAATGGTATAACATATAAAGGCAGGAAATCAGACCCTTTCCAAATAACATCTGGCTTGAAACAGGGTGATGCACTATCGCCGCTACTCTTCAATCTGGCTCTAGAGAAAGTTGTAAGGAGGGTAAAGGAGGAATGTGATATTGGAGGAACACCCAAGCTGCTTGGTTATGCAGATGATATAGATATTATAGCGAAAAATTAGCAAACGAAATTGGAAATATTGACTCATTATAGGAAAAAGCCCAACAGATGGGGCTGGTTATCAACCAAGATAAGACAGAATATATGGTAATTTTAAGAGAAGGAATGGCTAAACTCTGGTCACATACAAATAGATAATATCTTCCAAAATTAAAGAAGGTGGGTCGTAAGAAATGGATGACTGAAGAAATTTTACACCTAATGGAAACAAGAAGACTCAACAAAAATAATTCTGCCAAATATGAAGAAATTCACAGACAAGTCAGAATATTATGTAAGGAGGCAAAAGAAGCATGACTTGAGGAAAAGTGCTTAGACATTGAAAGACAACACAACAGTCAAAATACCAAATTAGTGCACAAAAGAATTCAGGAACTTATTAATAAAAGAACAAGTACATCAACAGGCTGTCTAAAAACTAAAGATGGGAAAATCATAATAGAAAAAGATCAGATGCTACATGCATGGACAGACTATGTGAAAAACCTTTATAATGATAACAGAGAGGAACAGTGTGATATTAGATTTAATAATGAAGGGCCGCGAATTTTGCAGATGGAGGTTCGAAATGTTCTTAAGCATAAGAAAGCTGACAAGGCCCCCGGTGCAGATAACATCACAACAGAAATGATTAAAGCTTTAGAAGAATTTGGACTAGAGCAAGTCACCAGACTGCTGAACACATTATATGATACTGGAGATATACCTTCGGAATTATGTAACTCTGTATTTATTGCAATCCTAAAGAAATCAGGAGCCTTGGAATATGATCAACATAGAACAATTAGTATAATGAGTCACATCACAAAGATTTTGCTACGAATTATCATGCAAAGAGTGAGGAAGAAAATACAAGCTGAAATAGGGGAAGAAAAATGTGGGTTTGTAGAAGGAAAGGGTACAGTAAATGCTGTGTATATGCTGCGAACAGTTATTGAACGTGCTATAGAAGTAAACAAGGATATACACCTTTGATTTATTGACTACACAAAGGCTTTTGATAGAGTTAGACATGTCAACATGGTAGATATGCTTGCAGATCTACAAATTGATGGGAAAGACATTAGACTTATAAAAAATATATATTGTAAACAACAAGCTGCCATAAGGATTGATAATTAAGTGGGACAATATCAACCTATTAAGAGAGGTGTTAGGCAGGGATGTGTAATGTCTCCAGATCTTTTTTCCCTATACAGTGAAAATATTTTTCAGGAATGTAGAAGATATAAATGGAATCAGCATTGGAGGACGAAAGATACAGTATTGATTGCAGACAATGCACAAGATCTACAACAATTAGTAGACGCAGTTGTGGTACACAGTGAGCAGCTGGGGTTGGAATTAAATTGTAAGAAGACACAGGTTATGGTCGTCACTAGGAAGAACGAAGTACCACAATGTAATATACAAGTAAATGGAAATATTCTTCAACAAGTGAATCGGTACAATTATCTTGGAACAGTCATAACATCTGATGGGAGATGCCTTGAAGAGATTAGAACAAGAATCGCCATGGCGAAAGTAGCCTTTAGCAAGATGAAAAACATTCTGACCAATAAAAAGATGTCAATTGAAACGAGAAAAAGAGTGTTGAGGGGATACATAGAGCCTGTTCTTTTGTATGGATGTGAAACTTGGACAATGTGCAGTCAAGCTGAAAAACATCTGATGGCTGCAGAAATGTGGTTTCTGAGGAAAATGCAAAGAATACCATGGACAGACAGAAAAACCAATGACCAAGTACTACAGGAGACAAATGAAAATCGTAAATTGATTAGAGAAATTAGACGTAGACAGTCAAAATTTTTTGGACATGTTATGAGAAGAAATGGATTGGAGAACTTAGTGACAACTGGCAAGATCGAAGGGAACAGACCAAGAGGAAGACCGAGAGGAAAATACCTGGATGGCTTGGCCACATGGCATGGACGAGACAGGAACACTGAGCTGATCCACGACGCTGATGATCGAGTGAAATGGCGAGTCATGACCGCCCACGCTTTCCGGCATGGGACATGATTGATTGATTATACAGACATCAATGTTATCACAACACCCAGGTATCTTGTAAAAAGTGGTCTGACGTGCCTTTAATCACATGTGCGTGAGTCCATTCCGATAGTTTGACATAATTAGCACATATGTGTGAATGGTAGTAGTACGGGATGTCGTAATTGAGCGGTATTTCAGGTTGCCCCAGAACCCAAAATAATTTCTTCCACCGCTTATGTGTCACCACAACAAGCAGTAAGAAGCTGAATTTTCAAAGCTCATGCGATAGGATACATAACTACTTCCGGAATTGTATATGTAAAAAGATAAACTTTAATTATAAAAAGTAATATTTAAAATAATAATAGTATATTTGATGTGCAAAGTGAAAAGTAAAGGTGGCGACATGGGTAGGAGGGCTACCACTAACAATTTAAATGCATATTTACGTTGGACCTTGGAGTTTTCCAGCTATATCTATTGCAAAGTAACCAACTATATAGTATAAGGTCGGTTATTACCGTCAGTAGAGGATTTGACTTAAACACTGTCACCATACCAATGGCTATGTGGTAGAGACAAAAGACTCGTCCTTTGGTTGTGATGGTGTACAGCCAGTCACACGGTCACGTGTCTAAGGAATACAGCCGGACACGTGGATAAAACCAGTCATAGATAGCGCTGCTTCCGATCACATGCATAAGGATACATGCTGAATACGTGGGTAATTGTTACATCCCGTCAAAGATGGCGGTACTTCCGCTCACATGTATAATGGTACATCCGGTACACATGGGTAATGGTTACAACCAATCAAAGATGGCGTCGCATCTGGTCACATGTGGAAATTGCTATAACCAGACCACCTGCTCATTGGCTAAAGCAGGTCAAAAATGGCGCTGCGTCCGATCACAAGTGAGTAATGGTCACATATAATCAAATATGGCGCTGCTTCCGGTCGCATGTGTAATGGCTACAACCAGACCACGTGGGAAATAGTTACATCCAATGAAATTATTAAATGTTTAAACAATTTTGCATGTCCCTTACAGGACGTTGCAGTCAACACCAGCATTTTTTGTTGTTGTGATGTCTTGGCAAGTTTACGTTCAGTAGTTTGCCATTGCTTTCTGAATTACTGGAACCCATACCATTTTGTAAAAAAACCAGTGCAACGCAGTCTGCATAGTTGGCCACCATCACCTTCATTGAGTTATCTTCTTCTTCTTCTTAATTTTGCTGCAACTCCAGTCATTAGATATAAAACCGTACCGATTCCTACACCAGCAGTCAAAGAGCCTGTTCCTCTGTACGCCACAAAAAATTGTATTTACCAATTCACATGTAGATGCCAGGCCGTCTAAATTGGTAGAACAGAGAGACAGCTTAACAAACGAGTGTCAGAACACATACCTCAATGGGTCGACAATATATAAAACACAGGAGATGCTAGCCTAGTGGGACCGACACACCAGAAGCTCCCGGCGTCTTCAATTGGTAGGCACATTATCGAAAGCGGCCATGTTGTTGACAGAGACACTGCCTTTCGTGTGTTTAACACACAGAATACTCACTTGTTAAAGTTTGCAGAAGCAATTATGATAAATCAACGCAAGCCAGAATTGTGCAAACAGAAAGACATGTTAGTCAGCTTAAAATTACCGTGGTAGATAATTGACATTACTGTGCGAATATGTGTATATTTCAGCTTGAAGGATTTATCTAGTTAGTTTACTTTACGTTGTGTGATTTCTGCAGTATGTACCTGATGAGATGCAGCGAAATATGCCAGGCAATAAATCGTGCAATCTATTGTTTGAGTCTTCTTTATTCAAATAAATAAAGTAGTTGAAGAGTTTGGGAAATGCATACTACAGGCAGAGCGAGAAACAGTACCAAGAGGAGCCCGTAAACAATATAAACCCTACTGGAGTAGTGAACTGGAACAGTTGCATAATGATATGGAAGTGTGTAGAAAGCAAGCAGAGGCCACACCCAGCCAAGAGCACCACAATAAATTCCAGCACGCAAAAGCCAAATTTCAAAGGGCCAAGCTGAAGGCTAGACGGAAAAGCTGGCAGGAAAAAGCAGAGTCTCTGAACTTTGAAAGAGACACAAGGAAATTGTGAAAGCTAATAAAATAACTTAACGATGAGGGCACAGGGAGAAACTCAGAAATTGCACTACATGAAGATGGAAACATCTTAACAAGAAAGCAAGCAGCTGACTATTTTGCGGACTCATTCAAACAAGATAACAATATCAAAATTAGTCCAGAGAAACAACAAGAGATTCGAGAGAAACGGCTACATACAGGACAGAAGGAAATAGTACATGAGGTTCTGGAGGCTCCCATCACAATCAGCGAACTGGAGCTAGCCATATCAAAACTGAAAATAAGAAAGTCACCAGGAGCTGATGGTATCTCCAATGAAATGATCAGGAATCTAGGAAAAGAGGCCAAAGCAAAGCTGTTGCAAATCTTCAATAACAGTTGTACCTTAGGCAGTGTTTCACAAGCCTGGAGAGAAGCAATCATGATACCCCTCCTAAAATCAGGGAAAGATAGTTCCATTGCCCCTAGCTACAGACCAATTAGCCTCACCAGCTGTCTCTGCAAAACACTGGAGCACATCATCAATCACAGACTGCAGTGGTACATTGAAAGTAAAATCATCCTTGTGCCACAGCAGGCTGGCTTTAGGCAGTGCTACTCTACGGAAGATCAGACAATCTACCTCTCTCAAGAAATTGAAGATGCATTCCAAGAGAAGAAGCTGGTGCTTGCGGCATGGATAGATTTGAAGAAAGCCTTTGACAAAGTCTGGAAAGAAGGTCTGATGAATAAACTGAGAAACTGCAAAGTCAATGGAACAATGTACAAATGGGTTAAAGCATACTTGCACAACAGAAGAGCCCGAGTACAGATAGACGGACTAAAGAGCAAGAAAGTACTACTGCGTCACGGTGTTCCCCAGGGCGGAGTCTTGTCCCCCACACTTTTTCTAATCTTCATCAATGATCTCGTTGCTAATCTACCGCATGGAATTAAAGCGGCAATGTACGCCGATGACCTGGTTCTATGGGGCACAAATGAACATGCATCATTGGCCACCAGATTGCTACAAAGAGCTGTTGATACATTTGTTGCATGGGCAAATAGATGGTGTGTCGACATAACACTGACAAGTGCAACACCACCCTATTTACCCTCTCTCCAAAACAAAAGGCAGGGACCATCCAGATAAATAAAACACCCCTAAGAGAAGCTAAAGAATCAACATACCTCGGAGTAACATTTGA
The DNA here is from genome assembly GCA_014155875.1 of Cepaea nemoralis. Taxonomy (NCBI): domain Eukaryota; kingdom Metazoa; phylum Mollusca; class Gastropoda; order Stylommatophora; family Helicidae; genus Cepaea; species Cepaea nemoralis. Next base: position 43,971 of record JACEFZ010003615.1, on the reverse strand, counting down.
TGGCAGGCTGACATGCAGAAAGCACATCAACAAAGCAGTAGCAAAAGCCAGAAGGAAAATTGCAATCCTGAGAAAGCTAAGTGGAACCACATGGGGAGCCAGTGGGGAAATACTTAGCAAAGTTTATCAACAGAGCATACGACCACACCAGGAATACGGGTCAACTGCGTGGTGTTCGGCATCAAAAACCACACTACAAGAGCTGGACAAAGTACAAAATCAAGCACTGATTGAGTCACCACAGGAGGGATGAGATCAACCCCTATAGTGGAAATTGAGAAGATGGGGAGGACACAAGCACTGAGTGAGCACTGAGATACGAAAACGTTAATACACGCAGAAAAGTTCCTTAGATTGCCAGGCCACCCAATGAAGAACCGATTTGAACACCTAGCTAAGGTGCGGTTGAAAAGAAGTAGCTTTATCCACCAGGCCAAACGACTCTGCAGAGAAACCACCGATCTGCCCACAGTTGGTATCCCCCAAACAACTATTCCAGAGCGAACTCCATGGAAAGATGAGCATAGACTATCATTACAAATCCAGACAAAAGTGAGAGGAATATTTGACAAGGAAGAACAGAACAGTGTGCAGCGCAGAACAACCACTCTCAGCTTCCTTGATGAAGAATACCCACAGGACCTCTGGATCCGAGTCTACACAAATGGGTCAGCACAAAATGCTGTTCGAAATGGAGGAGCAGCAGTGTACATAGAATACCCAAATAATACTAGGGACACAGCTAGAGTACCGACAGGAAAGTACTGCCATAACTACTATGCTGAAATTGAGGCACTCAAAATAGCAACAGAGAAATTACTAAATACCAGCAATGGTACACAAGAAGAAGAAGAAGAAGATGATGACCCGTCTGGGGGAAAAGGCTAATAGCCGGGGTAGGAGTCCCTTCACTCGCACCCCTCACATCGGCCTACCTCATACACCCGCGTACACACACACACACACACACACACACACACACACACACACACACACACACACACACACACACACACACACTGGGACTGGAATCCGGGTGCCCGGTGCATTTTTGGTCTACTTATCCATATCAGTATTCAACATACCTGTGATTGCCTCGCTGTCTTCGAACTGTCCCGGGGCGGTCGGAGCGGAGGCACCTGGGGGAGGAGGAACACACATCTGCCACCCAAGAACCTGATGTAGTCAACCGGAAGTAGCAATGACAACCTGAAGTGACACCGAAAGTACAAAAAAAACGCCAAATTAAAAAAAATAACCGGAGGAGCCGCTTCGTGACGTCACCACGTAGAAGCCATACTCTTCATACAGTAAAATATGACATCACAGTGAAGGAGCGGCTCATAATTTAATAATTAGTTACCTCCCAAGTTACTACTTACCTGGAAGTGAAGAGGATGGCAGGCTGTCAAAAGGTGGCGGGCGACTACCGCAGCCTGCCTGACATAGACATAACCTATAATGAGGCAAAGAGGTTTATAAAAAGCACTTATAGAACCAAATGGGAAACAGAGCATCCGGGCCACCAGAAAGATGATACATGTTACAAACTCGACCAAAGTGAACAAGTAGCAATCTTCAGACTCAGCACAGGACATAGCAGGCTGAAATACCACTTGTTCAATAAACTAAATATAGGCGATAGTGATGAATGTAATTGCGGAACTGGTAAAATGACAGCTAGACATTTGTGGCAGGAGTATCCAATATATGTAGAACAGAGAAAGATATTTTGGCCCACATCTGCTTCATTTGAGGACAATCTTTATAGAGATGTCTACAACCTGTAGTTGACTGCCGGTTTCTTTAATTATATTCAGGCTGAAATCTAAATGTGTATGAAGAAGGCTGCCACAAGTCATGCCACAGATATGTCGGTGGCAAAAGCGTCCCAGTGGCACGAAATGGAATATTGCTTGGCTAGCAAATCTATTACGTGGAAAGTCCGAATCAAATGCTCATTGTGTATCTACGTCCATCTAAGGTGGAAAAAGCGTCCCAGTGGCACGAAATGAAATATTGCTTGGATAGCAAATCCATTACGCGGAAAGTCCGAATAGAAAGCTTACTGTTTGGATGCCATCAGAAGACTGCATTCTTTTGGTTTCCGGAGGAACAGCCTGTGGTAAATGGAAGACCCAATATACGGTAGTGAGGCTAAGGCAGCCATGTGCAGGACGTGACGATTCCTTGGGTGAGCCCAGTACAAGAGCGGTATGTGTCAGCTCTGTAATTATGGAAGCCTCCTTGGATGGCGGGGAATGCCCATGGTCTGCTCCTGCCTTCCCTTGAGGGCTGACCGGGATGACGTCGGCTGTTCTGCAGTGAGAGTCAAATATCCGGGAAGGTAACCCGGCCAACAAATGACTGAAGAAGTCGATTGTGACGGACGATAGGTTCAAATATCGCAGTTCTTCTGTAAACAGGCACAACGCAATTACGTCTAAAACAACATTCCGGACGAAAGTAGAAGAAGAAGAAGAAGAAGATAAATGGGGTACTGACATGCTCTGTTGTATGGCCGTGAATGTTTGAATGTGGACGAAGAAACTGGGAAGAGCTTGACGGCAACAACGGAGATATGGGCAGAGATTGGCGGCAACAACGGAGATATGGGCAGAGGTTGAGGATGGCTTTGGGCGTCACATCAATTTTATTACTTGTGACCGAGTTCTAGTAAAGCGTGTGTGTGTGTGTGTGTATGTGTGTGTGCGGGTGCGCGCGCGCGTGTGTGTATGTGTGTGCGTGTGTGTGTATGTGTGTGTGCGGGTGTGTGTGTGATTCATGCATCGTTTTAACCGGTGCTTGTACAGATTAAATAGACACACGGGAAGGACGAAAATAATAATTAGTAAACTAAAAATATTCATTAACCGGGCTAAAATGGTATGACACAGTCACTAATGTAAATATTATAGGGAGAACTAGACAAATTCAACGAATCAAGAGGTGAAAATCAGACGCTGGTGCTGGGTAGGACAGACAATGAGGAAACTGATAATATAATAGTACACCCAGAAAGTCTGCCATCTGGGTTGTACCGAGCAACCGAAAATACTTAAATAGCCCGAAACCTAGAAACACGCGGATAAGAGAATTAGAGAAAGATCAATAAGATGGGGAAAGCTTTCAACTATGGTGCACTACTAAACACTATAGCTAGCGGGCATGGCTGCTAAGAAAAGAGGGCGAACAATGTCCCAGACTGATATACTGAATGCCCTCAAAATGAAATAAACAGAAGCCATAGAATGGCTTGGTGTTCGTTGGTTTAGGGTATATGATATAAATGGATATAAAGGGCAAAATATATTTGCTAAAGCATACTCTGCACGCCGGTATCCCTGGACTAGGTGCTACACGACTTTCTACGTAATCCCGTATACTTTCGTGAGTAACGTGATGTGCGCGAGAATTGGAAGCGGTTCACCCTGCGTCGGTAATGATTGATTGATTGATTTAAGAACCGACATCACAGCATTCGGGGCATTCCCATAAGCGCTCCGTCCCCATCCTCAGCAGCCAGCGAAGAGTTCCAACACCAATAGTACCAGTAGCAATCTGATTATATGTCCGTCTTGCCTTTCCTCTAAGCGTCGAGCGTCGGTCAGAACCCTTCGTCACTCCTCGCTGCCTCATTCTTGCCACACCATGGTGTTCCATTTGCTCCTCCGAGGTGTGCAGGTGCTCCCACAAGGCCGCAACCACGTCTGCCTTCTGTACGAGGGGCTGGTCATGTCTGTTTTGGAGTATGCAATGGCAATCCTGACTGTCAGCCATAAGCAGATAGAAAGGATGGAAAGGATACAGAATGAAGCTATGCGCATTATTCTTGGATGTACAAGAGATACAGCATGCAGGGCGATGCGCTACCTTCTTGATTTTCCAACCATTGAAGAGAGAATGCAAGTTTGCAGGGCACGTGCCTACCTCAGAATTAACGCAAACACACAGCATCCACTGCATAGTGAAATTAGGAAGGTGAAGGGCAGCAGGTTAAAAAGAGGACGGTCGTGGATGGGTCAAGCCGAGGACATTCTTCAACAGGTGTGTTCACTTGAGGACTTAGAACCTGGCGAGGAATGGGTGCAAGTGCCAACAGACTTCTGCACATCCTTTTCAGTTTGCATCCAACTAGATAGAAAATGCAGACAAGAAAATCCGGCTGCTGTTGAGGCTGAAGTACAAGCGTTGATTTTCGAGAATTCGCTAGACAGTGACGCGGTCATCTACACAGATGGGTCGGTCGTCCGACATGTGAGAAGCTCATGGGCCTTTACAGCTCGGGCCGGAGGGAGAATTGTGAAGGAGGACTCTGGTGCTTTCACTGAAACCACAAGTAGCCTGACCATGGAAGTCATGGCAGTAAGTAAAGCAATAACATGGCTCGAGACACAGACATTCACTAGGGCTTGTTTCCTTAGCGACTCAATGAACATGATCAAGAGGATAGAGGAGGGGTCGATCCGAAGAGAATGGTTGCTGCCTCTGAAGCGGTCTCGGCTGGCAAAGATTAGTTTCATCTTCGTGCCAGGGCATGCGGGAGTACAAGGAAATGAGCGGGCTGACAAGCTCGCAGGTGAGGCTACTGTGAGGGCGGACGCGCCATGGACCAGGCTGACATTCTGAATGCTCTACGAGAAGTGAGACTTTTGCAAGAACCAAGTGGTGACTGTGAATCTACAACAATGGCCAGACTGCGAGAGCAGCAAATTAAAAGAGGGGTGGCCAAACAAGAACACTACGCAGGAAGCCAAAGAAGATTGATAAACCAACACAGAACTGGAGTCGTTAGCCGCTACACGCTGCAGGATTTGCTGAGGAGGGGATCCGAGCACTTATGGACTGAATGGTCCGATGTGCAACGAGGATGATCTGTCGACTAACTAACTAACTAACTAACGTCTGCCTTGTCATGCATCAATATTCCGCCAAGTTTTGCACAGCCAGCCAGTCTGTCCGCTTGTTCATTCCCCAGCATACCGGCATGCCCTGGAGAAAAGATCCAGGTGATGCCTGCCACCCGTGTCCTCCGAAGCGCGGCAAGCCACTCTGCACGAAGCATGCCTGTCCTCACCTTCCTCAGCATGTTTTCTGAGTCGGTTACAATCACCATGTGTGTGTGTGTGTGTGTGTGTGTGTGTGTGTGTGTGTGCATCCAGCGGAGAGCCGCAGTGACCGCCTATACCTCCATTCTAAAGTTAAATGTTGTGGTATCATATGACAGGCTCTCCTGCACCAAACGTCGACCATTAGCTTACGGGATATGTGAGCCGGTAGCTCAGAAAGTAATGACAAACTACTGATCATAATCTTGCCAAGAAATCAACAATCAGCTGAAAGATGCTGATGTTTACAACGATGTCCTGTAAAGGATATGAAATACTCTGCACAACTATTTGATTTGTTATTCTCGTCAAGTTGGCTATTTTTGAATTCAATACAACAATTGAGCCAAGCCTTGACGCAATTTGCCATTTAGAGTAACTCTGAGCGTTTGTATTCACTTCCGCCATTCTTGGGAAAATGGTGGCCTCCTGGATGCGAGACTTCTTATTTTAAAATTTTGTAAGCCTGTAGGTCAGTTCTAAAGTGACATTTAAACTGTTATTTACTGCCAATATAGTACCTTCCATAAATATTAATGTTTGTGTTTCTGTTACTATAATTTGAAACGAACAAAGAGGAACATACTGGTTGAGCACTTTGATAAAGTGTGTCGTGAACACTTTTTTCCGATGTAACTTTTAAAAAATTTGTGAACAAAGACATTAGGAATATATCATATGTATAGGTATACTGATACTGACAGTGATGTTATTCAGATTGAGTATTACAGTATTTACTTATGAGACCACCACAGATAGATAGGCCTTGGAAGCAACAAATCCAACTGTACCTCAATGATGCCTACAGGCTACTTTATGTCAATTCTAAGCGGAGATATTCACATTTGAGTGTCTGGAACTTGAACAAAAAAAAATTTTTCAGGATTCCCTAACTGCGCAACTCTCCTTTGTGTCCCAATATCTCAGCTTCAAATTGACATGTAGCCGTAGGCATCATTGAAGTACCGCTGGATTTTGTTTTTCAAGGCCTATGTAGCTTTGGTGGTACTTATTAGTAGCATATATAGAGCATATTTAAAATTAGGCTTTTTACTTATGAAATCACCACAGTTGGATGATACAGCTTGACAAGACGAATCCAATGGTATCTCAATGAAGACTGTACGTTAATTCTAAGAAGAGTTATTAATATTTTTGTGTCATGATCTACAACCAGGAAATACAGAGGGGTCTTAAGAAATGGGGGAGTTTTTATCGCAGCTCAATAAATTGGAAGCTGAGAATATCTGCCTTCTATTACTGGGCCTTGTTTAATTTTAAACGGACAACATAGTACCATATATCAATGCATCCGGGGTGGCGAGGCCTCACTTGACATGTTATCCATTTTTTAATAGGATGTGCCGTGATCTAATTAACAATTAAAAATGGCCATCAATTGTTTATTATTCATTAAAAGTCTGTCGCTTTGCTAACAAACCTGGCAACATGTATATTTTATTATGCGTTTTGGTAACAGGGAAGTAAAGGTCACATTCCTCTTTCAACAGAATGTTGAGAGGATTGAGAGTATCGAATTCATTGCACTGGGTTTTACCCCATATGGCTTGGTCTCTTTCTGCAGGGCCGCCTGTCGAAAGCATTTCATAAAGCACGAGAGTCTTCGTGTCTCCGAGAAAAATGCACTCGACTTTTAAGACTGTTTAATAGGTTGTGCTGTGACCTAATTAACAGTTAAAAATAGTTGCCCATTTATATTAATTAAATGTCATGTGAAATGTTCGTCGTTAGTGAAAGAACAGTTCATGAAAATGTACTCTTATTGTCTTAATGTACCCACTGCATTGCGACACCTTTTTTTGTTGATTAAATATCATACATTAATGTAAGTAAATAAGTTTGTGACTGCTGCTTAATTTTAGCAGCAGTTAATTAATTATTAAAATATTAATAAAGAATAAAATTAATTAAGAAAATATTCGCTAATAATTGATTTCTACTTCTGCTCTATAATTTCAGTTCTGTATCTAACAGTGAGCAATTAATAATACTAACATTTTAAAAAACAATAATTTATTTCACATTATTTTTTGTTAAATTTAAATACTTATGTACTGGTGCGCTGCTAAGAAAAAATAGTACTCCTTACAGGTTTACAACAGACAGGTCTGAAAACTGGTGTTCAAAATTATTTTCAATCATGTCAAAGGGTGACAAATTATACTAGTACACAGATAAGTTACTGCTACAAATGAAACTTGTATTGTTTAATTTTAGTAGTTAAATTGCCAGTTCTAATTATAAAATAAAAGGGAATCCGCTCTGCTATACTACGCAATGCTAATGGCATGGATCCGCCATTTTGAATTTTGCAATATCGATATCTCATTGTTATTCTAAAGTTGGTTATTGTTTTCTGAAAAAAAGTAAGAAACAGTAATTGTTGAAACTCTTCACACATATGAAAAATTGAATGGAGAATCCCAAAATGCAACAAAAAGTCGACAGGGTCGACTTCTTTGCACCAGGTTTTTATCCCATATAGCTCGGTCTCTTTCCGCAGCGCGGAGAGCGTAGCACAAAACACAAACTCTGTTGCTCCAGTGACGACATGAATAATAAAACAAAATAGTCTACTTTTATTTATGATACGTGAGTTAAATGAAAAATTAGCTTACCGGGCATCAAACATCAAAATTAACTTCATGGAGAAATGTCTAGTGACAAAGGTTTGCAGTCTAGCAGACAGGCCACTTATGCAATGTTTAGAGTTGTTTCGTGCGAAGTTTAACCGGTTATTTCCAAATACATCCAATCAGAAGCAAGCATGGGTACCCCCAGGCATAGAATCAGATGTCGCAACAATCTTTATGCTAATTAGGTCAAAACACACCCCACCCATTTTACTATATGCCGACAATTGACATTGCTGTTATTAGTAAATATACCCAATGATCAAAGTAATGCAACAGTAACATTTAAAAATGTAGTCTTCAAAAATGACCAGACTGATTTTAATTTTGAGTATTTACTAATGAGACCACCACACTCCACAGATAGATAGGCCTTGAAAAACCAAATCAAATGGTACCTCAATGATGCCTGTATGTCAATTCTGAGTGGATTTATTCACTTTTGAGTGTCAGTATCTCAGGCCAGAAATTTAACATGATCCCCATAATTTTGGAACTCTTCAGCGTGTCCATTATTCTCCACTGCCAGTCCATGTGTGCGAGATTGTCTCAAACGGGTCATAGACGGATATGAAAACTGACTTCAAAAATATGTTCTTTCTGTCATGTTAACTGTTAAAAAAAAGTGTACAAGTATACAAATAAATTACTAATAATCTTTAAACTTGTATTCTCATTAACTTAAGTTCAAATTGCATGTTTTGAGTTTTAAAAAAGTATGCACTGCCTAGTCCAATCGATAGGCCATGTGCCGCCATTTTGGATTTCCATTCACAAAGACAAAACATGTCCACAGAAATATTTTTTTCACCAACAATTCGTGCAAGTTCAGCGATGAAACTTTCCAAATATATGATTAAATGGATGCAGAATTCTAAAATCCATATAAAGTTAATGATTTTCTATATACAGCGGCCAGAAAAAAATAATTACTTACCTTATGCCAAATAATTTAATTTATTTTAAAGCCATGATAATTTCAACTAATTGCTATGCACAAAATATTAGACGGACCTATTCTGCAGAAACTAAGGTGGCGTTTGCATGTGTGTTACCTGAACCATAATAATGAGGGTGCTTTCACATGTCAAAACTGTCATTTACTGCCAATATATTTTTTATAATATATAATTTGCATTTTCCTCAGAAACCACATTTCTACAGCCATCAGATGTTTTTCAGCCTGGCTGCTCATTGTCCAAGCTTCACATTCATATAAAAGTACAGGTTCTATGTAGCATCTCAACACTCTTTTTCTCGTTTCAATTGACATCTTTTTATTGGTCAGTATGTTTTTCATCTTGCTAAAGGCTACTTTTGCCATGATTAATAGACAACTCAACAGAAAATAAAGAAAGGGGAATTCTACTGAATGTAACAGAATAGAGAAAATAAAACACAAGACCACAAAGCGCAAAACATGAGACACCACTTGTTCAAAACAGCTAGAGATAGGAGAGACTGATGAGTGTAGCTGTGCAATTGGGAACATGACGGCTAAGTAAACATTTGCTGCAAGGGCGTCTAACATATGCAGGATGGAAAAATTACTTTGGCAAACACTTGTTCCATTTTTAAGGACACTTTGAGAAATCTTAGATGTCAAAAACTCTCAAGATGACTGCTATTTCCTTTAAATAAATTTAAGTTCATATCTAAATGAACATGAAGGAGATGAAGATTTGTTACATGAAAAATATTATGTAAGTTGGCATTTAAACAGCAAATGCATTCATGTGTCATTGTGATTGTGATGGTGTGAGCATGTTCAAGCAAGCACACACATACATCTTAATGCTTAGAGAATATTGAAACAACATGAGAAGTAAATTCACAATCTACGACAAAACGGCAGTTTTCAGTCTGTGCTATATTACTGTTAGTACCAATGAATGCATGTGAATTATTTCTCGTATTCATTCATGCATTCAGTAGCATGTCCTTTGCAGAACTTAGCTCCCATAACAACTTCCAGAAAACTTCTCGGTCATAAGCAAGATGATCGGCATCCGATACACCATTTGAAGATCATCTGCCATATCCTGCACCAATCATCTCTTTGACTTTCCTCTTCCTCTCTTCCCAGGCATAAACCCCTCCATTATTGTTCTCTCCAAACTTTCATGACATTTCAAGTGACAAAAATATTTAAATTTTCTTTGTTTTATTGTCTTTAGTAGCCAAGGGTGGCGGGGTAGGGGTATCCCCTATCAAAGGAGAAGTAGGGTGCCTCCTTCCCTCCACTAGTCCTACAGGAGACTCTTGGGCAAGGTGGAGTACCCATTTAGCCTCCTAATCAGAGTTATGTGAAGCCATGGGTGCAGGTGGTGTATGAAGTTGAAGAGCAGCCGACAGATAGTAATAGGTTATTGTCTCCAGCTTCACGATGGTAGGCAGAGAATCTCTTTTTTGGGGAGACTATGGCTACGGTTATTGACCAGTATGGTCAATGCTTAGAAGCAAAGCAATGGCAAACTACCTTCTTTACAGATGCCCAAAAAATTATGTTTTAAGTCTCATCAAACATCAGAGAAATGGCGTCAATGGGTGCCCCATAGGAGTAGTCTCGCCCAGTAGGGATAGTCATGTGCACCAGTTGACTCCAGACCATCAGCAGGCTACTGAGTGCAAAAGATTACTATTATTGAAAGTAGGAACTTGGAATGTTAGAACAATGAGTGCAGATGGAAAATTAGAAACCTGTACTTTTGTTTGGATGTGAAGTGTGGACAAGCTGAAAAACATCTGATGGCTGTGGAAATATGGTTTCTGGGGAAAATGCAAAGAATACCATGGACAGACAGAAAAACCAATGAACAAGTCTTTCAAGAAACAAGAAACAAATGAAGGCTGTAAACTGATCAGAGACATTAGATGTAGACAGTCAACATTTTTTGGGCATGTTAAGAGAAGAAATGAATTGGAGAACGTGGTGACAACTGGCAAGATCGAAGGGAAGAGACCAAGGGGAAGACCGAGAAGTAAATACCTCAATGGCTTGACCACATGGCATGGTTGAGACATGAAAGCTGAGCTGATCCACGACTCTGATGAGTGAGTGAGATGGCAAAACATGAGTAGCCAACCTTCTTCAATATTCAACTCTTGTCATATGAATGCATTTGTTCTTTTCTGTATCCAAGATATTCCTAGAACCCATCTATAACATTTTTATTAAAAGGTATTTATGCACGGTTCAGCTTGTTTAGTTATTTATTAGTAAGTGTCCAGGTTTTACAGGCTTATGTTGCAATGGGAAAGATGCATGCACTTAGAAATCTAATTTTTGTAGATCTATCTGTCCCACGCCACAATTTATTCAATTGTTTTAGTCTTTGAAGAGTAATTGAGATTCATCTTTTAATTTCTTTTATTTTGTCACCATTGCTGGTTATTAATGACCCAAGATATTAAAAATTTTCCACCACCTCCAATTTTTACCCATAAACATATATTTCTTTCTGTGTATTAGTTTTATTGTATGCATTATCATTGTTTTTGCTAAGCTAAGTTATAAGTTGTGATTTTCACTTGTATGATTTTTCACTTGTATGTGATTTCTTGTGGGTTAATATTGTTTCGCTAATGCTATTGCACTTTGAGAGTATCTTCTCTGAGGTTTTTTACTACCTTTGGCAGTTGCTGAAAACATGGCAGCATGTTTATGTTGAATATTGTACTAAAACACACTCTCACATAGGCCTGATGTATATCAACCGGAGTGTACCACCAGTTTCATAATTAATATACTCCAATGGAACATGTAAATTAAATAACTAGAGAACTGGGATATATATATATATTATGTTTCTTAATGTTGAATATTTTACTACATCATTCATGTATAGTGTAATGGTGTTGCATATCGTCATAATTTCTCATGGGGGGGGGGGGGGGAGTCTTGGTGCTTAAGCAGCCTACTTCGCATTCCTGATAGTTGTGATTTGGTTCACGGGTGCAATACATTAGAATAGACTTTCTTGATACTATTTTCAGGTTTTCTCAATTTTGAATCTGTGTCATCGCCCAATCATTTAATGGTATTTTCTGAGTTCTAAGCTGGAACTCTATATTCTCAGTCCAAGCTGATATTGAATCGCCTTGACTGAAGGGCTTGATTAACCCTTTATATTTGGAGAATTTATTCTGTTCTTCCTGACTTTTCCATTTAGTAGAGGCTATCTGGGTGTTAGAGTCAATCTCCATCTCTTTCATCTTTAACTTCGTTTGTGACTCTACCTCTAGTTGTTTATGCTTGGTGACATCTTCCATTTCTATCTGCTTCTGTTTAGTGGCTTCTTCCAACCCCTTCATGTCTATCTGATGTTGTCTTTCTAATGCTCTTTGGTCTCTCTCTAGAGCAGCTTTTCTCTCTATCTCTTCTCTGTATCTTTCGTTTGCCCATTTCTCTAGTTTTTCTCCAGTATATTCTAGTTCTTTACCAGCCTGGATGAAGTCATGTAATGATGACATTGTCAGGCTTCAAGTTATCTGACAATTGCTAGCAAAATATTTTCCAGTACAATTTCACAGTTATGTATTAAATATTTACAACCTTTTGCTGAAAAAAAAAAAGGATGCGTTTGTTAAGGGTGCATATCAAAATTAGAGAAAAATATACTCATCTAATCTTGGAGCAAAATACGGCACTCGGGATGTTCTGCCGCTATCTTTCGTACACACGCTTGCTCGACTTGTTTTTATAACTGATGTTTCTGTTTAATGGAACATCAACATTTTAGCAACAAGCATGTAATGTGCAATACATGGTGTTAATAGACATATTACATATTAGACATATTAAATATTACATATTAGTTTCGAAGGACGGCAAGCATCAAATGTGATTTAAATGATAATGATTAATGTAGATGATATAAATGTATGATAGTCTAAATGAACGTCAATGAATGTCAATGTCGTCTTGTCTTCACTTTCTACTCCCCTGAATGAGCTACGCTGTATAACTATAGCTTAGCCTCTAATCTCCTACTGTTGTGCGAATACTAATGTGATTGTGATGGATGTTGACATTCTGATAGTGATAAACACCATGATTAATTTTACAATTCGTACACAATCACTGTTAATGTTTCATACACTTTCATATAAATAATTTACATACGTAATATCTTCATAATATGCTGCAAAATTTCCGAAAATAGCACATTACTTGGTTATATTAATTAATAACACACATGTTGAGGTGGTTCAAAAACATTTCACAAAATGGTATCCTATTGATAATTGGTGTGAGTGGTAGTTCAGGGACTTCTGACACAAATTGTATCCTGGTGTCAGATACTGTCCAACTGGTAATGAGCGGTGATTCAAGCACTTCTGACACCAATTGATATCCTGCCTGTCAGCAACTCACTTGCGACAGGCGTACAAGGATTCCCTTCTTTTACACTACACGAAGTGACAACTCGTATCATTTGCAAAAGGATACATGTTTATTCGGAGCTGATCAACAATAGCTCCATGAGCGGCATACCATAACGGTATTGAACATAGAATGTGATGACGATAAGATGGAATGAGGAGATGATATAAACATTATAACTATTGAAGCTAAGCTAGACTATTATAACTATAATACTGTCCTTTAAACCACAAAGTATCCCTAGCGGATACACGTCTGATTCCTACGCCGTCTGATGTCCGTCTGAGCTCGCTGAGCGTGGTGTGTTCAGCCACCAGCAATTCGCTCAGCGTGCGTTAGTTGGTTTACGTGCTGGGCACGGGCTGTGTTGACCAGAGTTACTCGGTCCTTCCTCGTGCACCCGGTTTCCCAGTCTATTGGGCAACCCCGCTCATCTGTACTGGTTGCCCTCCTTGTTGACACAAGGGTGTCTCGTTATCGCTATTTATAGCGATCATGTCTCTCCTGTCTGGTCTCCTATCCTATTACGTCACTTGCCCTATTCCTACGCTCTATTTCAGCTCTTCTTAGCTTAGAGCTATCTCCTAAGTCTTTGACAATATAACATCTCACAAGATTTTAATTCGAACAACTTGATGCTATAACACTCATCAGGAAACTTCAGCAGGGAAATATATCTATATTGCATGTGAACAGTTCCAGCACACTCATAGTATAATTTAACACAATCAGATCCTGCGACCACATTATTGCCATCTACTGGCCTCACACACTACACGGTTATGGACTCTTCTCCATCCATGACTTTAACCACCTCCTCTGAGTCTCTTCTCTCTCGACTCAGCCCCAAACTCCACTCAACTCCCTATGAATACCCTATCTTGGCTGATGTCCCTCACTCAGCCCAAGACTCCACTCTCCTGGGCCAGAACCTCTCAGACCTCCACTGCCTGGCCATGACTCAGACTGACTGCTCTCACTCAGTCTCTCTCACTCAGCCCAAAATAAACTGCCCTAAGTTTGTCCGGATTTCTTTCTTTATCCCCTCTTCCCAGACCTCCCACAAAACACCATTTAACCCCTTTAACCCCAATCTAAATTCCTCCAACATAACCTCTCTGAGTTTCCCTTTGTCCCTTAGTCTACTCTCATGTTTCTATGTGCCTTCGTGACTTAAACTGATATCTACAGGCTATACCCTCCATTGTGTTTCGGGCCTACCTTTGTTTTGGAATTCTTACCTCCACCTTTCTGACCTAACATCCGCATATTCTTCTCTGACCCAGTTCACATTGATAGGATTGTAAAATTCTTAATTGGTCCATTCACCCCAGATTTTCGTAAACACATGCACGTTACACTACCCCCTCCTCAAAAGAAAATGTAGTTTTCAAATGATGGGAGAGTTATGCTTCTCTACATTTGAGAACAAGTAACAATGCGTGAGTAGCCGTAAGTATGTCTCAATCATAAAATACATGCATGATACTTTTGAGTGCAACATTGCACTGCTGTGTCCATACAACTTTGTTAGGACTGCCCTTCTGTGCCCCTCCGAACAACACTGATGTGCTGAATGAAAATTTCTTTTTTACTGTATTGTAGAAGCACGTGATGTGTAACATCTTGTAAACATCTCTAATCATCTGAAATGTAAATTGTTCCCCCTTATCAGGCAAAATTTCATTAGGTAAACCCAAACTAGACAGTACTGCTAATAGTGCTTCAGTCGCTGCTTCTGTTGTACTGTGTTTGACAGGTAAGGGTTCTGGCCATCTAGTGTAACATTCACTCATGGTCAAGATATACCTAAAATACCTTTTGGATATCATTAACACTGGGTCAGTGATGTCACTAGCACCCTTTTGAAATGGCCTAACTTTCATATCTGTCGCTTGCACTGTGTCAGGATCTTACTTCTAACTTGACAATGGCTCGTGTCTTCTGACAGGGAGTGAAACACAATCATACACTACGAATGATTGTACGAAACACATGGTAACATAACTGAAAACAATTTAATCACATTCTTCAGATAATGTAGCGCTCACAACTAGCGGCATTCTCATTTGCAATTACATATGTACATATCTACAAGATCATCAATGCATACAATAAAGCATACTTTCAGTCTCCACAGAGCATACAAGCTTTCATACATCAAGCATGGAAGAATACATTAAATACAAGCCACTTTCTCCCACGTCTGTCCAGTCTCATAGTCCGCAGTCTGAGCTCCCAACCAGGGTTTCGTTTTGGGCCCCGGGTTTTGGGTTCTCGTGTGCTTCTGGGCCACGCTGACCTTTGGCCACTGCGCAGTTGCTGCTAGTTGAGTTCACATTTGTCCTTGTTCGTCGCCTTCCAGGCGCAGGCGAGTGAGATTCTGACACACTGGTGCACATGATCTGCTGTTTAGCTTGCCATCTTTACTAACCCCTGGCCAATAATATTGGGACACAGATCTATGCAGTGTACACATTATTCCCATGTGCTCCGCAAAAGAGATATCATGAGCTGTTCTTATATTCAGTTCTCTATATGCTAAAGGTACTCCACCTTGCCTGCTTATCGTCTTGTCATCTGACAATTGGCAAGTGAGACTATTATTCTTCCCTCGAGGCCCCACATATCATTCTTTAATTTCTTAGATTCTGAAGTACTATACACCTGAAAACATTGTTCAAGAGTGATGTCTTACCTTTGACAGTCACTAAAGCTCTGTTTGAGATCAGTCTTCTCTTGATCGGTTGTGCTATCATCAGTCTCTGTCTGGTTGTCCACTTCAAGTATCGCTTCTTCTTCAACTATTGTATCTAATCTACTTGTCTTCTGGTAGCTACTGCATTACTTCTTACACCATATTTGTGGTACCAGTTCTCAATTTCCGCTTCTGTACATGCTTTGACTGTTGCTACATTTCCAGTGATCAAGTATGCAACTGGGGAGTCCAGGGCAATGCTGTCACTCTACCTTGATAATGGGGTTTTTCCTGTGATCACGGCTAAAGGGGAAAATTCATCGTCCCTTGAAATTTGCACCTTACCCTTTTTTCCCCGTTAAAGCCGAGCTATGTTTCCAGACTGTTTCTGACTCTGATGGTCCTCATCCGGAATCCCCAAAGGGTAATGTAACTATCATTAACAAACCCCCGGTGCATTTCAGGTTTTCTCCGTACGACTATGACCCTGCAGGGAATGGATGCTCGCACATTTAGACAGCTGACGCTTTATCCCAACAGAGTTTGCACTCATCAAACTCTCATTTTTGAGTGTCTCAATACATGGGCTGCATTTGAGTGCCTATCCTCCATCTACATTGGTACCCCGGGTGGCCCTTTTTCCTATATTTGAAACAGATAATGTCCTTCCCCTTTTTTCATTGCCCACGGGGTTTTACTCACAATCTGCGCTTTTTGTCTCCAGCTGCCACAATGAAAGCATCCGAATAAAAATTCTGACGTCTCTTAACCCTTTACAGGCAGACCTTGTCCCTTTTTTAGCCCTCAACGGGGAAAATTTGGCAGGTTCGGTAAAATTTCGGTTCTTAGTAAAAAAAATCACAAATAAAGGGGTTATCACCGATTTTATTAAATAAAAAACACAAGAAAGGAAAAAAACATGCAAATTGTTACTCATGTATTGTTTTGGTAATCCTATATGCCCCAAATATTTCGAATACACATATTGTTTGTGATTTTTAGCTCTATAGGCAGTTTACAAACACATTTTCGAATCATAATCCTTTCTTTAAAGCCAACCATGACTCTATGCAAATAATGCTTTTCACTGATATCTAGCTCCGTTAATAGTCAACTTTGTGCCCTTTAAATTCACTTAAATTGAACCTAGTGAAAACTCAGTATATTAAAATCCCAAATCCTTTTGAAAACTAAGCGCGAAAAACCCCGAAAAATATCCAAAAACTCCGTCCCAATTCCTAGTAGAGGCGCTTGCAAATGGGGGCCACGTTGTCAAGCTATCGGCGAAAGAAAACTAGCCTCAAATTCGGAAAGCCAAAAGATTGCATTTTTAAAAAAGCTAATAGTATCACGCGTCGGGCGGTCTGCCCTTTAACGATCAAAGAAAGGACCTCCACCCGTAAAAGGTTAAAAATTCCCTGTGTTTATGGTAACTCCTGATTTGCTAAAAATTTATTGCTATGGAACTATTGTCTTGCAGGTATACCCTCCTTTTGTGTTTCGAGCTACCTTTGTTTTGGAATTCTTACCTCCATCTTTCGACCTAACATCCGCATATTCTTCTCTGACCCGGGTTTCGCATTGATAGGATTGTAAAATTTTTAATTGGTCCATTCACCCCAGATTTTCGTAAACACATGCACGTTACACTCCCCCCTCCTCAAAAGAAAATGTGTTTTTCAAATGATGGGGGTTCGGGGGTTATTTTTTCTACTTTTTGGGGAAACAAGAAAAACATGCGTGAGTAGCCGTAAGTATGTCTCAATCATAAAATACATGCATGAACTTTTGAGTGCAACATTGCACTGCTGTTTCCATACAACTTTGTTAGGACTGCCCTTCTGTGCCCCTCCAAAACACACTGATTGCGGGAATAAAATTTCTTTTTACTGTATTGTAGAAGCACGTGATGTGTAACCCCCTTTGTAAACATCTTAATCATCTAAAAATGTAAATTGTTCCCCCTTATCGGGAAAAATTTCATTGGGTAACCCAACTAGACAGTACTGTTTAATAGTGCTTCATCGCTGCTTCTGTTGTACTGTGTTTGACAGGGAAGGGTTCTGGCCATCTTAGTGTAACATTCACTCATGGTCAAGATATACCTAAAATACCTCTGGATATCATTAACACTGGGTCAGTGATGTCACTAGCACCCTTTTGAAATGGCCTAACTTTCAATATCTGTCGCTCTGGCACATGTGTCGGATCTTACTTCTAACTTACAATGGCTCGTGTCTTCTGACAGGGAGTAGTGAAAACACAATCATACACTACGAATGATTGTACGAAAACACATCGGTAACATAACTGAAAACAATTTAATCACATTCTTCAGATAATGTAGCAGCTCACAACTAGCGGCATTCTCATTTGCAATTACGTATGTACAATATCTACAAGATCATCAATGCATACAATAAAGCATACTTTCAGTCTCCACAGAGCATACAAGCTTTCATACATCAAGCATGGAAGAATACATTAAATACAAGCCACTTTCTCCCACGTCTGTCCAGTCTCATAGTCCGCAGTCTGAGCTCCCAACCAGGGTTTCGTGTTGGCCCGGCTTTGGGTTCTCGTGTGCTTCATGTGCCACGCTGACCATTGGCCACTGCGCAGTTGCTGCTAGTTGAGTTCACATTCGTCCTTGTTCGTCGCCTTCCACATGATCTGCTGTTTAGCTTGCCATCTTTACTAACCCCTGGCCAATAATATTGGGACACAGATCTATGCAGTGTACACATTATTCCCATGTGCTCTGCAAAAGAGATATCGTGAGCTGTTCTCATATTCAGTTCTCTATATGCTAAAGGTACTCCACCTTGCCTGCTTATCGTCTTGTCATCTGACAATTGGCAAGCGAGACTATTATTCTTCCCTTCGAAGCCCCACATATCATTCTTTAATTTCTTAGATTCCGAAGTACTATACACCTGAAAACATTGTTCAAGAGTGATGTCTTGCCTTTGACAGTCACTAAAGCTCTGTTTGAGATCAGTCTTCTCTTGATCGGTTGTGCTATCATTAGTCTCTGTCTGGTTGTCCACTTCAAGTGTCGCTTCTTCTTCAACTATTGTATCTAATCTACTTGTCTTCTGGTAGCTACTTCTTACACCATATTTGTGGTACGAGTTCTTAATTTCCTCTTCTGTACATGCTTTGACAGTTGCTACATTTCCAGTGATCAAGTATGCAACTGGGGAGTCCAGGACACATGCTGTCACTCTACCTGTGATATATGGTGATGTCATTGTGATCACGGCTAATGGGTAAAATTCATCTTCCATTGAAAGTTATGCACCTTACCTTTTTCCCTGTATAAGCCGAGCTATGTACCAGACTTTTTCTGACTCTGATGGTCATACATCCGGAATCCCTAAGGGTTAATGCTAGACTATCATTAACAAACCCCTGGTGCAGTTTCAGACTTTCTCCTGTATCGACTAATGACCCTGCAGGGAATGGATGCTCGCACATTTAGACAGACTGACTGTCTTTATCCAACAGAGGTTTGCACTCATCACAACTCTCATTATTGAGTGTCTCAATCACATGGGCTGCATTTGAGTGCTCAGTATCCTCCATCGTACATTGGTACCGGATGTGGCCCTTTTCCCCATATTTGAAACAGATAATGTCCTTCCTCCTTTTATTCATTGGCCCACTGGATGGTCGTACATCACAATCTGCTGCTTTGTGTCTCCAGCTGCCACAATGAAAGCATCCAGAATAAAAATTCTGACGTCTCTTAACCCTTTACAGGGCAGACGCTTGTCCATTTTTTAGCCCTCAACGGGGAAGATTTTTTCAGGTTCGGTAAAATTTCGGGTTGCGTTAGTAAAAACATCACAAATAAGGTGTTAGTCAACCGATTTTAGTTAAATAAAAAACACGAAGGAAAAAGCATGCAGAATATGTTACTCATGTCATTGTTGTTGGTAATCCATATATGAACACAAATATTTACGAAATACAGCATATTGTTTGTGATTTTCAGTCATCTATATGGCAATTTACAAACACATTTTCAGAATCATAATCACTTTCTTTAAAGTCCAACTCATGACTGCTAATGCAAAGTAATGCTTTTCACTGATATCTAGCTCCAATTAATAGTCAACTTCGTGCCCTTTAATGTCACTTAAATTGAACCTAGTGAAATCTCGGCTATAACTTGAAGAATCGCCGAAAATCCATTTTGAAAAACTAAGCGCGAAAACCCTGAAAACTATCCAAAAACATCCGTTCAAATTCATAGTAGGCGCTTGCAAATGGCGGCCACGTTGTCAAGCTATCGGCGAAAGCAAAACTAGCCATCAGAAGTATCGGAAAGCCAAGAGATTGCATTTTTAAAATGCATAATAGTATCACGCGTCGGGGCGGTCTGCCCGTTTAAGCGATCAGACAGAAATGGACGCTCCACCCTGTAAAAGGTTAAAATTCCCTGTGTTGTATGGGTAACATCCTGATTTGCTAAAATGATTGCTATGGACACTATTGTCTTGAGGTGCCTGTTGCTCATACCTATATGCTGAGTCCACACTTTTTGATCTTGGTCTGATAACTGAATTTTGATCCTGTTTAGTATAGGCTGCACAGACTATTTCCTAATCAACTTGTCTGCCAATAGAACAGTTCAGATGTGCAATCAATGTGTTTTGCCCTAACTGGGACATTATTTCAGTGTCCTTTGGTTTATGTTCTTGAAAGAAAGCCACTAAGTCTGTATTACATGACTATAATACCTTGTCTTGTAGCATCACATTCACTAAACTGTTAAAGTCTCCTATTTCTGCTTGCTCTAGCCATTTATCAAAGAGGTTCTTCACAGTATTAACAACATCTGTTAAGTCCTGATTTTTCTCTGGCACAAATTGTCTGAACTTGGTTCTGTATCCATGTTCGGTTAAATTGAACTCCGTAAGCAGGCGTTGACGTTAAATAGCATAGTTATTTCTTTCTGACACTGGTAGATTGAATATCGTATCCTATGCCTTCCCTGTAAGATATTCACTCAGTCTCATAGCATACTCCCCTTCTGGCATGCCTTATGCCTCAGCCGCGGCCTCGGATCTGTGCCTGGAAAAGTATGGCAAAGTATATGTAAAGTATGGCAGTTTTAGTTGCTGTGAAGAGTACAGATGTCTTCTTCCTTCATTGCTCTGTCCATCAATTTGATGCTAGCTCTAATTTCTTGAGTGCAATCTCCTTCTCCATCTCAAACTTCAATTTCTGTTTTTTCAATTTCAATAGCATTTGCATGTTTTAACTTTTCAATTTCTGTTTTTCAATTTCAATAGCATTTGCTTGTTTTAACTTTTCAAGTTCTAGTTGCATCATATTGACTTGTGTCTCTTTCTCTTCCTGTAGGCGCTTGGCTTCAGCTAACTTCTCTTACTGTAAACGTTTGGCCTCAAGTTTACTCTGTCTTTCTTCTCTTTCCAATTGCTTATGTTTCAATTTTGCTTCTTCAAACTAATGTAGTTCTCTCCAGTCAAGCATAACCGTTCACCTGCTTATATATATTTAATTAAAGTAAGCATCTTTGTAATTGTGGACATGTTGCTGTCCGCCAGTCACAGTAAATATCAAGACACTAGTACTTGTCTTATGTGAATACCCAGAGTACTAAAACACTCACTCTTTAAGTAAATTAGTAATATTGATAATCTCACTCTGTACTCAATCACTCATGGCCCTAATGTGATTTTTGTACCCTGTAGGATAGGGGTAGTAGGGTTCTAGTCTTTCTCTCTACTTCCATTTCCCAGTAGTGAGGGAAGGGGGGGGGGGGGGGGGTGAAGATATTACCAATACCCACTCAAATATGTACCAAATGGTTGTAGCAAGTTCCTGGAAATAGTGTCACACACACACACACACACACACACACACACACACACACACACACACACACACACACACACACACACACACACACTGTTCATTCCAGTATACCATTCGTGTTGGTTAATGTTTGTATGCCGCAAGTGCAGTTATGGACGCCCAGAAGGTGGCAGTGCTTAAGTGGCATATTAGGCCACGAGAGAAATGTTATTTTCTGTGGTGGAACTTTAATGCTAAAGGCAGATCATGGGGAAACACTTCCTCCAATACACAGGGGACGGAGCTCGAGACTGGATTGGAAACCATCGACCTGGTTTGTATCAACAGTGGCTGTGTCACAGGACAGCAAGGCGTCCAGGGCGATGAGGACAGTGCTATTGATCTGGCGCTAGTTTCAACCTTCACTCACTACAGTGTGTAGATGGGGTGTCCTAGGACACCATGGCAGCGACCACCACCCTTGCAGCATACTGTTGGAGAAAGGCAGAACCCATTCAGCACAAGCTAAAGGTAAAGACGTTCCAGTATGACAGTACAGGGCAAGATGTGGTGAGTAAAATAAGACGTGACAAGCGCAGAACGTTTTCAGGGCAGGAAAAAAAGCTGGGAACAGCCACCGTGGTGGAGTTTCGAGGTGGAGAAGGCTTGGGTGTGATAAGCGTATTGCTGTAAAGGAGATGGCAAAATGCCAAGAGGAACAGGAGCTGGTCATCCTAGTCCCTGCTTGCACTTAGAAAGAGAGATGCACACAAAAGGAAGCTACCTTCAAAAAACTGGTCAAGGTTGTTAAAAGCGAAAATGGGCAGAAGGTGTGTCAAAGAGTAAGCACAGACAAGTCACTGAAATTGTTCTGGCGACTACATAAAAGCATGAGTGGTGTAGTCAAGAATAAGAGCATTTCTGACTTCCAAGGTGCTGACCTCATCTGGCAGAGGACTGATGAGGACAAGGGCAAAGCCCTCTTTGAACGCTACCTTGAGCAGAGCAACCAGACATACATGGGAGGCCGAAATCTGGCCTCGGAGGTCACCTCAGACAGATGTAAGGCCCAGAACACTTCGGATGAAGACACAGTGACAGTGAAAGAAATCAAGGCTGTGCTTCGACGATCAAAAAACAGTGCTCCAGGTCCTGATGGTATAAGATACGACGACATAAATAGGTGTACCGACAATGAGCTAGAGAAACTAGCAGACATGTACAACAACAGTATAGGGAGTGCTAGCATCAAGGAGGAATGGTTACACAGCTATCTGATTCCCTTGCCGAAGCCTGACAAAGACCACAACAAAATTCAGGGATATCGAATTATAACCATGCAGAATACAATAGGCAAGCTGCTGGAGAAGGTAATTGCCAGGAAAATATCAAGCCAACTAGAGAGGCAAGGTGTTTTTCCCACCCACCCTGGGTGGGTACTGTCCAAAAAGAGAAACCTGGACCAATGCAGCAGTCTTTGCCCAGGATGTCTATGAAGGTTTCCACTCAGGCACTGAAACCGTTGCTGCAGCGATTGATCTTGAGGACGCATACAACAGAGTACCACTGGATTTTTTAATGTTTCAGCTTCTCGAACTAAACGTAAGTCCATTCCTCCTTAGTTGGATCGCTGCAGCCCTCTTCCAACGGAAAGTAGTTTTTAGATGTGGCAGTTGGACTTCGGAACCAACAACAATATATCCTGGCCTACCACAGGGATCACCATTATCTCCGGTACTATTCAACGCCTACACAGTGAGAATCACCAGTGAGCAGATCACTGGACCTGGCAGGACATTGTCATATGCTGATGATGTTTTAGTGTATCGTCAGGGTACGGATAGAGAGGAGGTTGCTGTGGAATTACAAACCGAACTCAATCGCATAAGTACTTGGTGTGATGAAGCTGGGGCAATGGTCAACCCAACAAAGGCAACAGTGACTTGGTTCTCGTTGAATAATCACATTGTCAACACTACAACACCAACTGTAATGCTGTGTTCAGAGACGGTGGAAAGAACGCAGGCAATGAATTACCTGGGGATACGGTTTGATCGAAGCCTTGCTTATAATGTGCAAATAGACCAGGTGATAACAAAGGCCAAGCAGGGTTTGGCTGCGATGCGGGTGATGGCGGCAGCAAACTGTGAGCAGCGCCATCTATGTCTTCTGTACGAGGGGCTGGTCATGTCTGTTTTGGAGTATGCAATGGCAATCCTGACTCTCAGCCATAAGCAGATGGAAAGGATACAGAATGAAGCTATGCGCATTATTCTTGGATGTCAAGAGATACAGC
>JACEFZ010003615.1:0-12500 GCA_014155875.1 Cepaea nemoralis | reverse complement strand
AGATATTCTAAGGGGATGTAGAGCAGACGGCACAATTCAAAGATCGGTGTATCGCAAAAAAAACATGGATGGCCAATACCTAAATTTTCAGAGCTTTACACCTGTCCAGTACAAACGGGGCTTAGTACGGACCTTGTTTGACCGTGCTAGAAAGATATGCACCCAGGACACACTGACAGAGGAATTTGAAACTCTGAAGAATGTCTTAAACCTGAATGGGTACTCCACAGGATTTATAAAGCGCCATTGCCAACAGCCCAAACCCAAAGCAGACGTAACTACAGTCCCTAAAACTCAAGGTATTCATCCAGCTAACCTTTCGAGGGGATGACGTAATGCAACGTCTACAAGACGGCTTACTACAGCAGTAGGTCGAACATGTCTGTGCGGCAACTCCAGTCATTAGATGTAAAACCGTACCCATTCCTACACCAACAGTCAAAGAGCCTGTTCCTCTGTACGCCACAAACAATTGTATTTACCAATTCACATGTAGATGCCAGGCCGTTTACATTGGTCGAACGGAGAGACAGCTTAACAAACGGGTGTCAGAACACATACCTCAATGGGTCAACAAGATACAACACACAGGAGATGCTAGCCACGAGGAGCCGACACACCGGAAGCTCCCGGCGTCTTCAATCGGCAGGCACATTGTCGCCAGTCGCCATGTTGTGTCCAGAGACACTGCATTTCGCGTGTTGTTTAGAACACAAAATACTCGCTTGTTAAAATTTGCAGAAGCAATTATGATCTATCAACGCAAGCCAGAATTGTGTAAACAGAAAGACATGTTAGTCAGCTTAAAATTACCGTGGTAGACAATCGACATTACTGTGCGAAATTGTGTATATTTCAACTTGAAGGATTTATCTAGTTAATTTCACGTAAGTTGTGTGATTTCTGCAGTATGTACCTGACGAGATGCAGCGAAATATGCCAGGCAATAAATCGTGCAAGCTATTGCTTTGTGTCTTCGTTATTCAAATTCACTACGGGAAAACATTGTTTTGAATTTCTCAAACGTCGCCTCCCATTACAACTGTGAAGCGATTAGATGGATTACTCAAGCTGAAATGTAAAATATCGCTACAGGATTGTCGATTTTAGATTTCTCGAGGAATGCCTAAGGCGGGGATATTTCCTCACCGGTATTTCAGATCTCTGAGGACGGGAAAATATGTCCGACAAGAAAAAAACCCGAGACGACTGACAAAAAAACCCGATAGAAGAAAAACCCCGTCCAAGCTGGCCAACTTGAAGCGCACACACAGTTTCTGCCCTACTACCCGTTCACCCAAAGAATTTGAGCCCTTTTTTTTTTAATTTTTTTGGCTACCCTTTTAAAGTATTTCTACCTGTGCGGGGCTGTTTTTGAACTGTCTGCGTTAATTATCTGACACACACTGCGTGCTAGTGTCTGCTAGCTATGACTACACACCTTGGTCTGTAATGAGAGTCCCCAGATCCCTTCTTTCAAATATCACACTGATGTTTATACAGTTGTTTGACTGATGTCTCTGGATTCTCAGTGACGAGCCTTCCAGATATTTCTTTTTTATGAGATTGTTATGACAGATAGTGCTGTGGTTGTTTCTAGAGGATTCTTTGATATTGTGGGATGACTGATCAACACCGATGAATCAATATCGAACGCCAGACTGCCACACAAGATTTTTAATTAAAACCACTTTATGCTATAACATCATCAGGACACTTCAGCAGGAAATATATCTATATTGCTGTGAACAGTTCCGCACACTAATAGTATAATTTAACACAATAGACCACTATTGCCATCTACGGGCCTCACACACTAACGGTACTACACAAAGAAGAACAGCCTGATGTGCCCGTTACATACCACCAAAAGAAAGAATGATCAAATCAGTCAGAAAGCCACCAAAACCTGCTCAAGATGACTACCACATTATGGATAGACCAGAACAAGTCATTATTCTGCGCCTCAGAACAGGGCACAATAGATTACGCAACCACATGAATACAAAATTCAAGATTGAAACAGCCATGTGTACATGTGGATTGGCGTCGCTGACAGCAGAGCACATACTCCAAGACTGCCCAAAATATAACATATCTAGGCAAACCTTCTGGCCTAGAGAGACGACAGTGGAAGATAAACTCTATGGACCGCTGTGTGAACTGAAAAAGACAGTTCAATTCATACAAGAGACAGCATTGCAGTTATAGACATATTTCAAGCGAACGAAAGAAGAAGAAGTCAAACTTTTTTTGGATATGTTATGAGAAGAAATGAATTGGAGAACCTGGTGACAACTGGCTTGCCCACGTGGCATAGTCAAGACAGAAACATGGAGCTGATCTATGACTCTCGTGATCAAGTGAGATGGTAAGACATGACCGCCCATGCTTTTTGGCATGGCACATGATGGATGGATTTATGATTAATCATCATGAAATCCAAAATATCAAATTCATTTATATAGTTTATGTTTGCATACAAATGTAACTTGCAAATCCTTTCAGACTGGCTGTAGACATAAGATGGAGAATAAATTACTGTCAAGTGTCAAGATAGAACAACCTGAAGTCTGTGTAGGTCAAGGTAAGCTTATGTGCAATATAATGTAACAGTTATTTGAATATTCTTTACAGGATGTTGCAATCAACCCCATCAGTTTACTGGTTGTTCTTAATGTACTAGATAATTCTACATTTAGGAGTTGCTTTCTGAATGGTCAAAGACTTAATAACATTTAAATCAACACAATAGCAGAATGTAAATCTACTCAGACACTGGGAAAGGTCATAGGTGTGACCAAGTATCCACCAGGATCAGTGCACAACTCTGCAGTTGAGCAGAGCAGGGCACTCTCTTTTCTTGACAATCAGACATTACTGGCAAAAGTAGAGGTAAAAGACCCCATATGAATATGGAAGCCAAGGGAAAACCACTACTTTCCCAAGATAAGTTTAAAATAGGAATTTGGAATGTCAGGACATAATTGAGATAGAAAAGTTACATAAAGTAAAAAAAAGAAATGAAAATTATAAATATTGATATCATGGGCATGAGTAAGACGGGGTGGAGGAGATCTTAAAAAGTAATAACGGACAAACACAATAATTTGTCCAGGAGGTAATACATACGTAAAAGGAATAGGACTAATGTTTGATGAGGAAACACCTAAGTCAGTTAATGGTTATTTGATTAGATCAGATAAGAGTTATTTTTCTAAAGTCAAACCAAAGAGATATAAATATTATACAAGTGGTTTCGGGCCCAATGAACAAGACGCATAAAAACATCTCTCTATCTATGGAACACGAACACAACGAAGCGTTACCTTTCCTAGATATTCAAAGAGATGTAGAGCAGACGGCACAATTCAAAGATCGGTGTATCGCAAAGAACATGGATGGCCAATACCTAAATTTTCAGAGCTCACACCTGTCCAGTACAAACGGGGCTTAGTACGGACCTTGTTTGACCGTGCTAGAAAGATATGCACCCAGGACACACTGACAGAGGAATTTGAAACTCTGAAGTGTCTTAAACCTGAATGGGTACTCCCAGGATTTTTAAAGCGCCATTGCCAACAGCCCAAACCCAAGCAAAGTAACTACAGTCCCTAAACTCAAGGTATTCATCCAGCTAACCTTTCGAGGGGATGACGTAATGCAACGTCTACAAGACCGGCTTACTACAGCAGTAGGCGAACATTATGTGCGGCAACTCCAGTCATTAGAGTAAAACCGTGCCCATTCCTACACCAACAGTCAAAGAGCCTGTTCGTCTGTACGCCACAAACAATTGTATTTACCAATTCACATGTAGATGCCAGGCCGTTTACATTGGTCGAACGGAGAGACAGCTTAACAAACGGGTGTCAGAACACATACCTCAATGGGTCAACAAGATACAACACACAGGAGATGCTAGCCACGAGGAAGCCGACACACCGGGGAAGCTCCCGGCGTCTTCAATCGGCAGGCACATTGTCGCCAGTCGCCATGTTGTGTCCAGAGACACTGCATTTCGCGTGTTGTTTAGAACACAAAATCCTCGCTTGTTAAAATTTGCAGAAGCAATTATGATCTATCAACGCAAGCCAGAATTGTGTAAACAGAAAGACATGTTAGTCAGCTTAAAATTACCGTGGTAGACAATCGACATTACTGTGCGAAATTGTGTATATTTCAACTTGAAGGATTTATCTAGTTAATTTCACGTAAGTTGTGTGATTTCTGCAGTATGTACCTGACGAGATGCAGCGAAATATGCCAGGCAATAAATCGTGCAAGCTATTGCTTGTGTCTTCGTTATTCAAATTCACTACGGGAAAACATTGTTTTGAATTTCTCAAACGTCGCCTCCCATTACCAACTGTGAAGCGATTAGATGGATTACTCAAGCTGAAGTGTAAAATATCGCTACAGGATTGTCGATTGAGATTTCTCGAGGAATGCCTAAGGACGGGGATATTTCCTCACCGGTATTTCAGATCTCTGAGGACGGACAGAATATGTCCGAACAAGAAAAACCTGAGACGACTGACAAAAAACCAGATAGAAGAAACCCAGTCCAAGCTGGCCAACTTGAAGCGCACACACAGTTCTGCCTACTACGTCACCCAAGAATTGAGCTTGTATGGCTACTTGAAGTAGCAATTTCAGAATTATCGCCCTTTTTTTTAGCTCTTCACTTTTTTTTGTGTAATTTTGCGAACTTTTTCCTGCGTCCTCGAACGATCACTTCCGGTTTGACATGGACTGCTAAAAGAACAAAAAAAACGAAAGTAGTGTGGTACGATCAAAGGGGAAGTTATTCTCATATATTTAGAAGTGGTTCTGTTAGCTAACCGCCAAGTTATTATATAAAAAAAAACGATTTATTTTGATTATATTTGGTTCTTTTCACGATTAGTAAGGTAATTTGTTTTATAACTCATGTAATTGAACATTCCCAGCATATTTTCTTCCATATTTGAATTCCCCGTTCAATTTTACATAAATATGAAGAGTTTCAGCATTCCAGGTGTTTGCAGACGTTCAGGACAAAATATTTAGTGACATGGCCACGGCCGGCCGTCATACTCCGATTGCGGCGCCGATACAATAAACTATAGCGGACCTGTATTTATTTACAATTATAACTGGTAATTTAAGTACGGCCGGCTCCATGGCTGAGGGGTTAGCAGCTTTCTCCGCTAACCCCGAATACTCTCGTCACGTGACGCGACAAGAATTAGCAGTGGTTCGAATCGCAAAAGTGACTTATGAGAGTATGGAGCCGGTCGCTCAGAAAGTCGTGGCGTGCTGATGAGCGTAATCTAGCCTAGGAATCAACATACAGCTGAAAGATGCTGGTGGTGACCGCAATATCCTGAAACAGGATGGAAAAGCGAAAAAAAAAAAAAAATTTAAGTACTAACATTAAACAGAATACAAATGTCATGTGTAGCAGTAATGTATCTGTGTACTTGCATATAATTAATATTTCAGCATTTTACATGTCTGAAAATAATTTTCAAAGCCAGTTTTCAGACCCGTCTGTAAACTTGTAAGGTGTTAAGTAAGGAGTACTTTTTTTCTGCAGCACTTAATTATTTAATTTTAAATACAGTACTGTAAAATAAGTTATATGTTTTAAATAAGTTAGTATTTAATTTTTAATTGCTGACTATTAATTAATTATTAGATACAGAACAGTGTGCTGTAATTGTAGAGCAGAAGGTAGAAATCAATTTTTAGTGAACAGTTAATTATTTTAATATTTAATATTTTAATTTTTTTATTATTTAATATCTTAATAATTAATTAACTGCTGCTTAATTTGTGCAGCAGTCACAAACTTAGTTACTTACATTAATGTTTATAATATTTAGTCAACAAAAGAAAGCTGTCGCAATGCAGTTAGTACATTAAGACAATATGATACATTTTCATGAATTGTTCTTTCACTAATGACGAACATTTCACATGACATTTAATTAATATAATAAATATGCAGCTATTTTTAACTAGCAATTAGGTCACAGCACATCATAAGAAAAAGTCTTATAAGTCAAGTGCATCTTTGTCAGAGACTCTGAGACTCTTGTGCTTTGTACGATGCTTTCGCCAGGCCGCTGTGTGGAAAGAAACTGAGCAAACCTGGTGCAATGAAGTTGATCCTCTCATTCCTCTCGACACTCTATCGAAAGAGGAATACTACCTTTACTTTCCTGTTACCAAATCATAAGTAGAAACCCCATTTTAAAATATTTTCTGTATATGCAAATACTAATAATAATCATCATCAAGTGCCGGCTGGCGTAGGCGTTCATGGCTTTCCACAAATCTCAGTCTTTGGTGTTCTGGATCCTAATACTAAATTATATTATACACCTGCGTTATACACCTGAGAGAAGTGATGAGTCTCGTTCATGCCAACGAACCAGGCATGCTAATACAGGAAAGTACTCTTACTAATAATTTAATATATTAAAATAATTAGTTGTGAAACATAAAAAGCAATTAACCAAAGAATGGCCATCACTTGTGACACTCTTTCTTCTTCTTCTTCTTCTTCTTCTTCTTCTTCTTCTTCTTCTCTTCTTCTTTCGTTCGCCTAAATTATGTTTATAACTGCAATGTTGTCTCTTGTATGAATCTAACAGTCTTTTTTAGTTCATTCAGCGGTCCATAGAGTTTATCTTCCACTGTTGTCTCTCTAGGCCAGAAGGTTCGCCTGGATATGTTGTAGTTTGGGCAATCCTGGAGTATTGCTCTGCTGTCTGCGACGCCAAACCACATGTGCACATGGCTGAGTCACCAATCTTGAATTTTGTATACATGTGGTTGCGTAATCTATTGTGTCCTGTTCTGAGGCGCAGAAGAATGACCTGTTCTGGTCTGTCCATAACGTGGTAGTCGTCTTGAGTAAGGTTTGGTGGCCTTCTGACTGATTTGATCATTCTTTTCTTTTGGTGGTATGTAATAGGCACATCTGGTTGTTCTTCTTGTGCTCCTTCCTTAGCCAATCGATCAGCTCTGTCGTTCCCGGGTACTCCACAGTGGGATCTTATCCACTGTATGGTGATCTTACGATGACTGCTAAGTTCAGAAAGTAGTGTCCTCAGAACTGGCAATTTCCCAGACAGAAGCGCCTCTATTACGGATTTTGCATCTGTCAATATCACCACAATTTTTAAACCCAATTTTTAAATATTGACCAAAATAGCTACAGTTAGTTAGTCGACAGATCATCCTCATTGCACTATGTAACATAGCTACTATGTAATTAACCTCCCTATCCTAAAACATTAACGCTGATTGGCGCAGGAGCCTTTTTACCAGCACAAGGCCAAAGTTTTTGGTACTCATGTTTACTACAACTTATTACTCATAAGGAGAATGTGTCTCTCTTCTAGTCCTCAGTCACTTGTTAACTATTTTCTGAACGAAGGGTTTTAAATAAAGCCCCGTCTTATTACTCTTTATTCTAAACAAAACAATAAATGTGAACAAAAATTTTTTAACAATTTTCAACTTATTTGTAAACAAGGGTAAATACTATTCAATACACAAGACAATTCAACTAAAATCATAATTCATGAGCCAACCAAAACGAAGTCAAAACAGGATATCATACCCCCCAACGTTTTGAAGACAAATTTTCTTTCCCCTCATATCAAATAAAGGTAATCAACCAATTTAAAGAAAGACATTATTCAAAATAATATGACATACATGATGAAACAAAAGAAATCATTTTACATATATCCTATCCATTGTTAGTCACTTTTATGGACTAACAATAAATTATTTATCTATTAAGAAAACTCAACAAGTCAAATCTCAAAATCAAATGGTAATAAAAAATACATCTTCAAGACCACACGAGAATTACATCCATATTACCTAACTTATTACCAAAATACAGGTTGTGTACCCTGGCTGGTATTTTGTAAACACTCTTTCTGAACCATTTCCTGTGACATTCAAGATTCTGCCTGTCACACCTTTGCCACAGCCTGTGTCAATTTGATAAAACAATTCAGATGGACACCTTCCTGTGGTGATTTTCTATATATTTTGAATAACGAAGACACAAACAATAGATTGCACGATTTATTGCCTGGCATATTTCGCTGCATCTCGTCAGGTACATACTGCAGAAATCTGAAATATAAAAAATATAAAATTACACAGAGTAATGAAGCTTAAATAAAAGAATACAAAAAACAAATGCCTACACAAAATACAATAAATAATCACGGAGGAAGACCCTCCAGTGACTACACTGTTAATTAGGTCAGGGAACATCCTAAAAAAAAAATAAATAAATACGTCAAGTTAGGCCTCGCCGCCCCGGACGCAATGATATATGGCGCAACATTGTCCGTTTACAAATAACAAGGGCGGCCATTTTAAATTATTAATTAGGTCACGGCAAATCCTATCGAAAAAAAGAAAAAATACGTCAAGGTAGGCCTCGCAGCCCCGGACGCAATGATATATGGCGCAACATTGTCCGTTTACAAATAACAAGGGCGGCCATTTTAAATTATTAATTAGGTCACGGCAAATCCTATCGAAAAAAAGAAAAATACGTCAAGGTAGGCCTCGCAGCCCCGGACGCAATGATATATGGCGCAACATTGTCCGTTTACAAATAACAAGGGCGGCCATTTTAAATTATTAATTAGGTCACGGCAAATCCTATCGAAAAATAAAACATACGTCAAGGTAGGCCTCGCAGCCCCGGACGCAATGATATATGGCACAACGTTGTCCGTTTAAAAATAAACAAGCCACGTTAATAGAAGGCAAATAATAAACAGTTGGCGGCCATTTTAAATTGTTAATTAGGTCAAGGCACATCCTATAAAAAAAAAAAAATAATACGTCAAGTTAGGCCTCGCCGCCCCGGACGCAATGATATATGGCACAATGTTGTCCGTTTAAAAATAACAAGCCACGTTAATAGAAGGCAATAATAACAGTTGGCGGCCATTTTAAATTGTTAATTAGGTCAAGGCACATCCTATAAAAAAAAAATAAATAATACGTCAAGTTAGGCCTCGCCGCCCCGGACGCAATGATATATGGCACAATGTTGTCCGTTTAAAAATAAACAAGCCACGTTAATAGAAGGCAAATAATAAACAGTTGGCGGCCATTTTAAATTGTTAATTAGGTCAGGGGCACATCCTATAAAAAAAATAAATAATACGTCAAGTTAGGCCTCGCCGCCCCGGACGCAATGATATATGGCACAACGTTGTCCGTTTACAAATAAACAAGCCACAGTAATGGAAGGCAGAATTTCTCAAGTTTCCAATCTTAGGGCCGCGATAAATCCTGACATCAGTTAATTCTTCATTGGACTTCCTGGTATTAAATTACGTCACCATATAATTCATAACTCCGCTTAAAATCAACGTACAGTCTTCGTTGAGATACCGTTGGAATCGTCTCGTCAGGCTCTATGTAACTGGTATGATTTCATAAGTAAAAACCCAATTTTTAAATATTGACCAAAATTGCTACTTGAAGTTCACTAAATTCTGTACAGAAGCAGTGTACAAGGTGAAAATCGCAGAGAATGCTCGCCTCAACAAATCACTGAGCACTGAAAAGGGAAAACGTCAGTACTGACACCCAGAGAAGTATGTGAGGAACTTATCGTCATACGTACTCAACAACATTGAAACAGAGGCCCTTGAACGGATTAAAATTATGCATAAAACCTAAACCTCAAACGTGTTGAGTCGCAAGCACGTTTGAAATGTTGTTTATCAATCTCCAAGTTATCACCACCTCTGCTGAGTCGGTCGGGTCTGAAGGCAAAATGGTAAATTTTGAACACCAGTATCGCACAACACCCCTAAACAGACGTGTCCGCTGACCAACGAACACCCTTTCTGCCTAAAAGCGTTAAAGGCTAACAAACCCCCGTCATACTGAAACCTGACAAAGGGGGCGTACAGTACTGATGGACATGTCAGTTTCCAGAGAAAATGGAGTAATATTGTCAGACGAATCCAAATTCAGGATAGATCAAAAAAATAAACAAATCGGGGGACCTGGGTGCATAATGAGAAAGAGATCCAGTCACTTGTGAAAGCGGGACTCATCAGTGAGGCCCTGCAAAACGCTCACACCACGTGGGTCGCACACTCCTCAGATGTACGGTCTACCCAAAATTCACAAGCCGGCATCTCGCTAAGACCTATCCTGTCCATGGTTAACTCTGCACACACCCAATGGCGAGATGGTTAGCCGAAATGTTAAAGCCAGTACGACAGTCCTTCGATCCAAAAATACTCAAGATACATTCCAACTGGGGAATTATTGGATACTATGGACATAAAAAACAAACACATGCATCCATGGGTATAGCCTCCCTATTCCTAACGTTCCATTAGAGGAGACAGTGAAAAAAATAAAGGGGAAAGCATTGAGACAAACAACTAAAATTAGGGATACCAACACCTATTCTGAGAGGCTACTACTACTATGTACCGCCAAAAATCCAATTCAATTTTCTAACTAAGTCATACCACCAAATTGACGGAGTGGCCATGGGGGGTCCCCTTGGGCCTATTCTAGCGGGCATCTTCATGGCCCCTTAGAAGAAAAGAGATCCTCAGACATCAACAACTTGGCCTTTTACCAGCGTTATGTGGACGATATACTAATTATCACCACAGACGAGCTACAAGCAACATCGTTTCAGGCCACAATGACACAAGACGCATAAAACATCTCTCTATCTATGGAACACGAACACAACGAAGCGTTACCTTTCCTAGATATTTTAATGAGACGTAGAGCAGACGGCACAATTCAAAGATCGGTGTATCGCAAAGAAACATGGACTGGCCAATACCTAAATTTTCAGAGCTTCACACCTGTCCAGTACAAACGGGGCTTAGTACGGACCTTGTTTTGACCGTGCTAGAAAGATATGCACCCAGGACACACTGACAGAGGAATTTGAAACTCTGAAGAATGTCTTAACCTGAATGGGTACTCCACAGGATTTATAAAGCGCCATTGCCAACAGCCCCAAACCAAAGCAGACGAACTACAGTCTCATAACTCAAGGTATTCATCCAGCTAACCTTTCGAGGGGATGGCGTAATGCAACGTCTACAAGACCGGCTTACTACAGCAGTAGGTCGAACATTATGTGCGGCAACTCCAGTCATTAGATGTAAAACCGTACCCATTCCTACACCAACAGTCAAAGAGCCTGTTCCTCTGTACGCCACAAACAATTGTATTTACCAATTCACATGTAGATGCCAGGCCGTTTACATTGGTCGAACGGAGAGACAGCTTAACAAACGGATGTCAGAACACATACCTCAATGGGTCAACAAGATACAACACACAGGAGATGCTAGCCACGAGGAGCCGACACACCGGAAGCTTCCGGCGTCTTCAATCGGCAGGCACATTGTCGCCAGTCGCCATGTTGTGTCCAGAGACACTGCATTTCGCGTGTTGTTTAGAACACAAAATACTCGCTTGTTAAAATTTGCAGAAGCAATTATGATCTATCAACGCAAGCCAGAATTGTGTAAACAGAAAGACATGTTAGTCAGCTTAAAATTACCGTGGTAGACAATCGACATTACTGTGCGAAATTGTGTATATTTCAACTTGAAGGATTTATCTAGTTAATTTCACGTAAGTTGTGTGATTTCTGCAGTATGTACCTGACGAGATGCAGCGAAATATGCCAGGCAATAAATCGTGCAATCTATTGTTTGTGTCTTCGTTATTCAAATTCACTACGGGAAAACATTGTTTTGAATTTCTCAAACGTCGCCTCCCATTACCAACTGTGAAGCGATTAGATGGATTACTCAAGCTGAAGTGTAAAATATCGCTACAGGATTGTCGATTGAGATTTCTCGAGGAATGCCTAAGGACGGGGATATTTCCTCACCGGTATTTCAGATCTCTGAGGACGGACAGAATATGTCCGACAAGAAAAAACCTGAGACGACTGACAAAAAACCAGATGGAAGAAACCCAGTCCAAGCTGGCCAACTTGAAGCGCACACACAGTTCTGCCTACTACGTCACCCAAGAATTGAGCTTGTATGGCTATGACAAAGTAGAAATGGCAATAGGTAGAACAATTTAAACATGATTCAGGAGCCAGCCCTTTTTCTCAGGCGTCAGCCTATTTCTTTTCAATATGGGCTAAGAAAAATATGAATGAATCTAAGACAAAGCTAGATAATTTGAAATGAGCCATTAAATGACCTTTATTGAAAGGCCCATTGAAAGATATCATGTGATCATTTAAGTTATTCACACATCTCTGGAGATTTAAAGTGCCCATCACATATTGCATCTTAGTGGCACAGTAGAAAGAACTCTGGGAAGGTTAACTCGGCCAACAAACGCCCACAGAAGTTGGATGTGTAGGCCCTTTTAAAGCCCCCTTAAAAAAAATTAAAAAAACCGGGGAGCTTCCCCCCCCCCTTTTTTTTAGCCCCCCGGCAGAAAAA
>JACEFZ010003614.1:0-76163 GCA_014155875.1 Cepaea nemoralis | reverse complement strand
CCCTCAAATGAATACAAAGCGGGCCCATAATCTTTTACTTTTTTCTCTACTCCTGTAAGTGCCACCAACCCCATTTTTTCTCTCTCCGACGACCCAAAGTTTCCCCAAAGACAACTCTGACTTGTCTGTGAAAAAAAAAACCCCCCCCCCAGCCGGGCCTGCTTTGGGGCAATGTTTCTGTGGGCGCCATTTTCAATTTCACAAATAGTCTCCACAGTTTGTTTTCATTGTGTGAATCTGAGGTATGTTTTTAAAAAATTTCCGTGTCAGGCATTACATTTATTACAATAACTTTATAAATTTCCGTTTTTATATTTTTTTTATAGTTTTTGACTGTTAGTTAGTTTTGTAATTTAAGTTTAGTTTTAGTTCATTAAATTTTTTAAACCCTTTTATTATTGAGTGAGTATTTTTAGTGACATTGGTGGCACCCAGTTGTTTTTTTTAAAGTTTTCCACCAAAATAATTTTTTTAGTGTTTCTTTATCTCCACAAAACACAATTATTACTGAAGTGTCTCTGTGTGTGTTTTTTAAGGAGTGATCCGTAATATTAAAAATTTAAATATTATTAAATTTTTTAAATAATAATTATTTTTGTTTTTTTGGGAATTAATTGTTTATTTTTTGAATAACTCTTTTTAAAATATTTCAGATGTTTCACGTGTAAGGAATGGTGAAGAAAATGTTAGTGTTATTTAATACATTTGTACCTTTCCCTAGGAGTAAAAATACGAATAATTAACGGAAATTGAATAACAGACACAAACAATAGATTGCAAGATTTATTGCCTGCATATTGCACTGCACGCATCTTGTCAGGTGCTAAAGAAACCACACAACAAAACTAAAATGATTACTAATTAGAAAATACTTCATGCTGGAATATAAAAAAAAACATTCCCCAGTAAATTTTAATTGTCTACCCCTGTAATTTAAAGCTGGCTATAATGTCTTTCTGTTTGCACAATATTGGCTTTTGTAAATAATGGCAGTTGTTTTTGCCAAATTTTAAAATACAAATAAAAATCATTTTGTGTGTTTAAAAAACACACGAAACGCATTATCCCTATCAATCACCCGACCAGTTTCCAGAGAAATGTGCCGCCCAATCAAGACGTGGAGGTTTGGGTGGTCTTTTTTTATTTTTATCCCTATGTAGTGTTCGACCACCCTGTTTTTTAAAAGCCTCTCTGTTCTGTGGTGTAGGTGCCTGGCACGTGCATGTTAACTGCATGCTTGAAGGATTTATCTAAGTAGTATATGTTGTGTACATTTTAAATATCCTTCCATCATGTGCCATCCCGGGAAAGCGTGCGCGGTCATGACTCGCCTTTTCACTCGATCACAAGAGTCGGGATCATTTCAGTTTTCCTGTCCGACCGGTCATGGGGCCAAGCCATCCAGGTATTTATTTCGGTCTTCCCCTTGGTCTGTTCCCTCGATTTTTCCCAGTTGTCCCCAAAGGTCCAATCATTCTTCTCATAACATATCCAAAAAATTTTTGACTACTACATCTATTTCTTAATCAATTTATGATTGTCTTTTGTCTTCTGTAGTATTGGTCATTTTTTTTGCTGTCCATAGTATTTTGCTTTTCCCTCGGGAAACACATTCTGCAGCCATCAGATGTTTTTAAGCTTGACTGCCCATATCCAAGTTTCACATCCATAAAAAGTACGGGCTCTATGTAACATAAACTTTCTTTTTCTCTTTTCAATTGATATCTTTTTATTGGTCAGTAGTTTTTCATCTTGCTAAAGGCCACTTCGCCATGGGATTCTTGTTCTAATCTCTTCAAGGCATTCCACAAATTTTATGACTGCCGAGATAATTGTCCCGATTCACTTGTTGAAGAATATTCCCATTACTTGTATATTACATTGTGGATTTCTTTTTTCCTAGTGACGACCATAAACTGTCTTTTTAAAAATTTAATTCTAACCCCAGTTGTTCACGGGTGCTACACTCGCATCTACTAATTTTTGCAGATCCTGCTCATTGTATGAATCAAGACTGTATCATCTGCATATCTAATGTTTTTGATGTTTCGTCCTCCAAAGCTGATTCCATTATATCTTCTCATTCCTGAAAAAATTTTTACTGTATAAGGAAAAAAAAATCTGGAGACATTACACATCCTGTCTCACACCTCTTAATAGGGTGTATTGTCCCACTTAATTATCAATCCTTAGGCAGCTAGTTGTTTCTATTATTTTATTTTTTTTAAGTCAAAATCTTCCCCTCAATTTGTAGATCTGCAGCATATCTACCATGTTGCCAGTCTTTCTCTATCGAAAGCCTTTGGTGTCAATAAGCAAAGATGTAATCTTTGTTTACTTGTAAGAACGTTCAATAATAAAAAGTATTTACTGTACCCTTTCCATCTAAAAACCCCACATTTTTTTCCCCCTATTTAGGTTGCATTTCTTCCTTACTCTTTGCATGAAAATTTGTAGAAAAATCTTTGTGATGTGCCATAATTGTCCTAGTTGACACTTTCCCAAGGCTCCTGATTTCTTGGGATTCAGTAAATACTTATAATACACAACTCACCAAATGCAACAAAAATATGCCAGGCATAATCATGCATCTTTTTTTGGGGTTTTTAGTGTGTCGTCGTTTTTATATATATGCACACACAAGATGAAAACAAAATATGCCAGCAATACATCATGCATTCTTTTGTTTGTGTGCGTTAAAATTTAACAGAAATATTTTTACGACGCGATTATATCATCGTAGCAGCGCAGAGTGAGTAGTAAAACATTTGCAGAATCATTGCACAATGTTTGGTAGTGTCAGTGCTAAATTGACTTCCCTTTTGCTGTCAGGGTCCAGTAGGTATGGAACCTATGACAGGCTAGCAAACAGGTAGGGAATTTATAATCCTAGACACATGCTCATGGACTGGAGGAAATTGGAGGAAAGGGGCTAGCCCCAGGCACTATACTTTAATCATCCACCCGGAAGGAACCCCGCCAACAAGCCGCAGAAGTTTGGGTGTGTTGGCTTAACGAACAAGAACGCAGCTCTGCTTAAAAGGTACAACGGAACTACATCCGAGTGAGAGTTTAATATTTTTAAAAAACCCGGGAAGGCACCCGGCAACAAAGCCTGCAGAAGTCAGAGTGTCGGCCTAACGGCACAAGAACACAGCTCTGCTGAAAAGGTACAAGGGAATACATCCCAGTGAGAGTTGATTTTAGCTCTGCTGTAAACAGGCAATCACATCCGAAAAAACTTTGGGGTGAACGCAGAAGAACTTTAATAATCCCTTTCCCCGGATGTCTAATGGTATCAGTCAAAGACAACGTTGACGTTTTTTTAGTTTTTCCCTAATTTACACATGTTGCTCGGAACTGATGCTTGCTTTTGTTCGCTGGCTGTGAACTCCGCGCGAAGTCCTGTATGTGAATGAAAACATCCTGTTGTCCAACATCAGTGTGATGTCATACAGGACTGAGGTTTGCGTGAGTATCCGTGTCCCGTGTTGCTTATTGGTGTGCAGACTGATGGTTCCTCGCCGGCTGGCAGACACTCTCGACTTCGGAGGAATCAACGATCCTAGACTTTAGCCAGGACCCCATTTTATTTTTTATTTTCTCTCTTTTTGATACATAGAGTATTTCAGGAATCTAATTTCCCATTGTTGTGATTTTTCATGTCTTTTTTGGGCTTTTGTCCGGGTTTTTCCCCAGGACTCGTCAATAGGTTTTGGCAGTATAAAAAACTGGGGGTGCCTGGAAACACCTCAAAGTCCGGGCTCGGAACTAATGAATTCACCCTTAAGAAATTTTATTTTTAAATAACTTTTTTTTTTCTGTTTTTTTTTTTGGTTTTTTTTTTTTTCCCCTTTGTGGTTTTCAGGTGAAGCATAAACAGTGGGAGAGTGCCCTTATGGGCTTTTGTATTGAAACGTCATAGATTTTGTTTTTCCCCTCTGTCCATCATTTACATGATTGGCCTTTCTGGTTCCATTTGGTCTGTACATCATTACAAAGTGGAAAAACTGTTGGGGGCCCTAGTAATATGGTTGGGAAACCCTTTTGCTCACTGGTTTCTAAATTAAAACTAGTGCTGATATAAACCCGAAAAATTTTGTCCTAATTTCTTTATTTTTTATTTTCTCTTTCTTGATTTCATTGAGGTTTTTCTCAGGAAAACTCATTTCCCTTGTGGGTTTTTCTTTTGTCTGTTTCTGTCATTGTCCAGGTTTTGCGTTGGTAGGAAGACGGTTTTTGTAGAGTGCTTTCTTTTGTATTTTTCTGTTACGTGTTTTTTCTTTAGTGTGATGCCATATGACCAGTGAGGGGATTTGCCTTAACACAAACATGCATTGGTTTAAAATTGGTAACTTTCATTGTTGTGTTGTTTTTTTTTACTCCAGGGACTTACAGATTTCAGGAACTAAAATGAAAAATTCTCTTGAAATCAAAGAGATTGGACACTGAAGACCTGTATTGTAGAAAATGCCCCGGGATCAAATTCAATTCGGACAAATATTACGATGAGCAGTATGAGTACAGGTAAACATTAAATGTCATTAAAGTTTGAAAAAAAACATTTACAATTTTAAACACTCTTTACATTTTGCTGATTGTATGGCGAAGGGGTGGTAAGATCTTAACTTTAAATCCTGCTTTACCACGTTTAAAAGGGGCTGTAGGGTTTGGGAAGAAGACCCCCCGGGCTTTGTTTTCATCAGTATGAGAGCTGATTTTAAAAAAAGGGGGGTCATCAAAAATTACTGAACTAAACTTGCCAAGAAATCACAAAAAGCGGTGGTTGAGTGTGACATTTTTATTGTAAAGGAATGCAACAAAACTTTTTTTTCATTTTTTTTGGAGCAAATTTTTGTGTGTTCTTCAGTGTCGTCACGTGTGGGAGGGGCCCGAGGGGGTGGTTGATTCCCATTCAGAGAAAAAAAAAATTTTCTGTAGCAGAAAAAGTGGTTGGGGGGAAATGGATTGATTTTTATTGCATTGGTTCGAAAGCATAAAGCACAAACAAAAACCCCTTCTAGCAACAACCCCAAAGGGGGGGGTCTTTAAAAAAAATTGTACTGGTCAAATGACTGGTGGAGTCCAGAAATGAAAAAAGCGATTTTAGTAGGGGCAAGGCAGGTATTTTACCACTTCCACAGGAAACCCCCCCGTACAGTAAGAAAAGCTGTGTATTGTCCCATGGTTCCCGCCACCGATTAGGCTACCAGCTGATAATATACCACAACAAGCAATGATGAAACAGACCAAATGGAACCAGAAGAATATAAAGGAAAATATGGACACGGGGAAATAACAGAACCCAAAGGAATCTCGAAAAACTTTTTTTTAAAAGGGTCAAAAATTTTGCATGCAGACCCATCTTACTTTCACCCTTTCCCAATTTGCTAATTTTTTCTTTACACAGTTGCTTTTTGTGTTCGCGGGCCCTGTGAAGTCCTGAATATGGGATGAAGACATCTTGTTGCCCCAACATCAGTGTGAGTTTTACTGGACTGAAGTTTGCGTGAGAAATTTTTTGCCCCATTTGGTTTATGGTTGCAGACTGGTGGTTCCTCGCGTGCAGGCAGATACTTCCGATTTTTGGAAGAATCAGCGATCCTAAAAAGTTAGGCCAGGCCCCCGGGAAGGGACCTTTTCCCCCGGGACAAAAGGACTGGGGTTTGTTGAGGTCGGGGCCCCAGTATAAACCTGGCCCTGGTGCCTTGGAAACCCCTCGGACTCGTACATAAATTTGGAGCAAGTTATATTCACATAAAAAAAAAAACAAAACATTGTAAAATGAAGTGTAAAAAACAGTGCATTCACCATGTTATGAGACAGGCAGAAAAACCACACAACGCACTTTCAAA
Source organism: Cepaea nemoralis (assembly GCA_014155875.1). NCBI lineage: Eukaryota > Metazoa > Mollusca > Gastropoda > Stylommatophora > Helicidae > Cepaea > Cepaea nemoralis. The sequence goes on along the minus strand of JACEFZ010003614.1, from coordinate 70,308 downwards.
AAACACATACATACCTGAATTTTTAAACCCCATTAGTCGTTTTTCCCAAAACATCACAGAAAAGGGGGTCGTCCCCCCCTAGGGCCCGTCCCGTCCCAGGGAATACCCACATAAAATGTTCCTCCGCCGGGTGAAAATGGAAAAGACGGGGAGCCCTTGACAAACAAGCAGCCCCCTCGGGGCCCCACTGTGCAAAAGTCCCCAAAAAAGCCTCTAAGAACAGAAACATTTCACCCCTGAGGGAAATTTGGGCGGGCACTTTCCCAACCAGATGTTCCCCTACAAAGTCTCAATGTTTTTAAAATATTATTGTTCTGTTTTAGATGTTTTTTAGCCCAAACCCCAAACCCTTTTTCCCCAAAAAAAGTAGACATGCAACAAAACAGCCTCAAAGAGATGTAAAAAAAAACATTTCACTGTACATAATGCTGTCGCCAGGATCCAACACAAAAGTCATCCTCGAAAAAAACATTTCTCATGATGGAAACGGCGGTCACTAGCAAAACCAGCAGCAACACTTTGCTTTAATGCAAAAAAACCCGGGTTTCACTTCTGCAACAAAACACCCACCATACATGCAGATATTTCTGGAGGGTTGTTTTTAAAAATTTCTAGTGTTATCTAGCCAGCTATGCCAATTTGAAGGAAGATCACACCACAACACCTCAGACGGGATGAAAAAAAAAAAAATTTTCACTGTACACAATGCCGTCTCCAGAATGCCAAAACAAAAGTCCTCCACGAAAGCAGGTTTCATCGTCAAAAAAAGCGGCAGTCAACCGGGAAGACCAGCCGCCACACATTTCGGCAAAAGGGCCCCAAAAAAACCCGGGCAATTTTTTTGGAAAAGCCAAGCTGCCATTCCTCTGAATATGCAGATCAAGCCCCACAACCTAAGGCAGATTTAAAAGCATTTAAACAAAAATACAGCATCGTCCCACGCACTAAACTCGTAGCAGGTGAGGGAAAACCGAAAAACTCCCAGTCCAACATGGGGAAAATGCAAAGAAAACAGTAGCCCGAGCAAAAAAAACACAGAGCCGTCCCGGGTTTCACGGCCTATCTGCTTAAAAACAGAGGCCGTAAACCGTTTCACTGCCTATTTCCCAGCTGGAGCCCGGGAAGAACCTGAAACATATTACTTTCATTTCCCCAAAATGCCCCACAGCTATGCACCCAGTCATTAACACACAAAATACACTCCCTCGCATATACATATACTTACAATCACAAACTCACTAACAAAAGTTTATTTTTTAAAGACGCACCCACCCACACAAAAAAAACTTTTTTAAACAACTTTTATGCAAACAGTATATGAAGCCCATAAACTCTTTCACTGTTTTTGCTTCTTTTGGACACCGCCCAAAGGGAAAGAGGAAGAGGAGATGAGAAAAACAAAAATGGGGGGAAACGGCTCTATAAACAGCCCTGTTTCAGTGCAGTTTAGGGGTTTAAAGCTATGACGAGGGTAATTCAATCACCTTCCCCTTTTCTATCTAGTACACATTGTAATGAATGATCCACCAAAATGCATGTGGAGTAGACTGAGCTTACAAGCACGATTAGAAGTCACAAAAAGGACATTGTAGCGAAAGCCTTGTCGCACAGAATAAACAAAAAACACACCGGGCACAGCTACATGAAAATATAAAAAAGAAAAAAATTTCTTATCTATGTGGCCGGTCTCTCTGGCTGAGGGGTTACACGGGCTTTCTCCGTAATCCCGTTTATCCACGCCCGGGGCCGCAGCGGGCGAGAACTGGAAAACGGTCTAAACCCCGCTGGTGACCTTTCGGGATAACGGCAGCTTTAGAAAGCAATGGCAAACTACGAGCGTAAACCTTTCCAAGAAATAAAAAATCAGCTTTAAGATGCTGATGTTGACAGCGAGGGCCTGTAAAAGGAAAATGCGAATTAAAAAAAAAATATATATAATCCTTGTGGGCTGGACAAGCCCTTTTAAAGGGTCAGAGTGTAGGGTGCAAACTTAGTTTTAGTGCACGTTGTATGAGACTTAGGTAACTACTGGAGCCATGTTGCTTTTTTAACTTATCATTCGCTAATGGGAACCCTTCGCTCCAGCAAATTCACATAAATCCTGTCTGTTGCCTATTGTGGCCCCCCAAAGCCCTCGCCCTATTATCATCTCTGTCTTTAATTCTCTTTGGGGGTTTAGGGTTTCCCTCTGTTTGCTTTGCTGGTTTAGAGAAAGGACCAATTTAGGTTTCTCAGTTAACAGGTTTTCTCAATGTGTGTCCTTACAAATGCCATCAATTTTCCCCGGCCTTTCATTCGCTGGAGTTGTTTAGCACTCCCGAAAATCCTGTTTTTTTTTGCCCTTTTGCCATCTTGGGTTTTTTCAAACTATTTTTGGTCTTTTTTTTTGTTTTTTCTTGGTTGGGTTTGGGTGAATTTTGGGAGCCCCAATTTTTTTATGGGGTAGGGTAGGCAGGGCCCCGACCAAACCCCCAATATTTCCCATTATACCAAGCCCTGGGAGTTTTCAGTGTTGCTATTTTTGCTTTTCTTTAGGGGGTGGAATACAAAGGGGGAGCGTGATCCTCCATGGAAATTTACCGACCCGCTCATGGAAACAATTTATTTGTCTGAGTTTAGATGCACTTTTGGCAGAAATGGAATATTGCTTTTTTACAAAAACCCAATTACGTGGAAAGTCTGAATCGAAAGCTCACTGTGGGGTTTTTCATCCTGCTCTTCCTTCTGTTTTTGTAGGAGAGTGAAGGGGGAATGGAAGGCCCAATATCCCAGAAGCCTAAGCAGCCATGTGAAGGAATTGAAAATTTCCTTGGGGGGAAACCAGTACCAGGGGCCTATATTTTCGACTCGCATTTATGGAACCCTTTTTGGGGTTTGGAAAAGAATGCCCATGGTCTGCCCCTGCCCCTTTTGAGGGCCTGGCCGGGAGGGGTTTACCCTTTTTCTAAATTGGCCAGTGGGTTTGGAGGGATGAAGATAAAACCCCAAAAACAGGGAGAGGGAATGCCCAACGAAACACCTGTCCCCAAAAAAACCCCCAAAAGAATTTGGGTGGTTGCCTGAAGGGTGCAAATACCACAGCTATGCGTAAACAGGAAACCATGCAATTACGCCCAAAACCCAGTTTTTGGACAAATGAATAAAAAGAAGAGGCCCCAAATGGAAAAAGGGACCCGGGGTTTTTAGAAATTTTCCCGCACCAATGGAAATAAAAATGGGTAAACTAACCACCATTCTAGCTGACCCTTTTACCCTTTTTTCCTTTGAAAGTTGTATTTTTTTCTGTACGGGCAATTCGTTCGTAAAGTATGTTGCTTTGATTTTTTGTTGAAAGTTTAATTTTAAACCTTATGTGTTGCGTGCCCCAAAACAGGCCCCGTCATCCTCCCCAGTGATTTGGCAAAACCTTGGCCCAAAAACCCATCGATGACAGAGACAGAATGGAGAAATATCGGTTTTCCCGCAGTCACCAGGTGGCCACATTAAAGGTTCAGGGGCCAGGGTTGGGCTCTCTCCTATCCCCTTTCAAATCCCTCCCCCCCCCAAACCCCCCTTTCATTCACTAAATTTGTTTTTAAATTTCCCCCGACAAGTATTTTTTGCATAAGTTTTTTTCTCCGTGAGATCTTCCATCTGATGTTATTCCCCTGGGCTAATATTTTAATTTCTGCCCCTTGCACCTAAAAAAACACCATTTTTTTTATGGTTTTATTCAGGCACGAGGGTTACTTTTAATAAACCCAAAAGAAGGAGAAAAAATGCTTGCCGGGAAAAAAAGTTTAAAAACCCTTTGGGGAAAACGTAAAAATCAGAGGGAGTAAAATGGCAGATTTTGGGGAAGAAAAAGGTTTAAGCAAAAAGCTGCATTTCTTTAAAGTTTAAAAATATCTTGGGAACAATCACTATCACTGAATGTCAGAAAAAAAGTTAGTTGGTTTTCCTTTTTATCCTTTACAGGAGGGTTTCAGTCAACCCCAGCCCTTTTTTTTGGGGTTTATGATCTCTTGGCAAGTCGAAGAGTGTGAAAAAGTTAAAGAACCTGTTTTGTGTAACAGAAACATGGAACGTGAGTGAAATGGTGTTTTTTTGGGGAAAACCCTTTTACGCCAAAGAACTAGCAGCATTGAAAGTTTGAGGTTAACGAAAATAGAACAGTATAAAAACAAAAATGTAAAGGAAAAAGTAAACAGCGTTTTTTGGGCATGAATTGAGAAGAGAGGCATTTGGGGAAAAGTCGTGACAACTGGAAAAATGGTGTGGGGTGGGAGGGGAGGCTGAGAGAAATGATGTTCGTGAACTGAAAAAAGTGGGGAAGAAGGAATATTACAGAGTTGATCTAGAACCTAAAGACAGGAAACATGGAGAGACATGAACCCCGGGGCCCGTTTGGGAGGGCTATTGTGATGAGAGACTGGGATCGACTCAAGAGCCATACGGGGTGGAAATTTAATTTATTTGGGCACTGCTGGGAATTGAACCCAAAACCCCTTTTTTGACTGGCAAAAACCCCTAACCCTATTCCTATAGCTCTGCAACATTGTAGTACCTGTTTTTTAAATCATTAAATTTAAAATTCTGTCTCTTGAGTGCCAGCCAGTTGCTGTTCTGAAAAGGCTTCTTTTCACTTGGATAAAATTTTTGTCTGTAATACCACAAGGGGAATATACAGGTAAAAGGGAAAATTTTTTTAAAAAAATGGGCGGGACAACTATTTTTGGGCCGGGCTTAACATCGGGTGGAAAATTACTGAACCCCCAAAAATTTTCAAATGCAACACCCAAAACAAAAAATGTTGAAAAGGTACCCTATATCTTTTTTTTTTTTTCTGTTATTTTGGGTGTGAAAGGTGGGGCCCGTTAGCGAAAACAAGAAAAAGAGCTGATAGGGAGCGTAGCCCTATGCGCGAGATAGGAAAAAAATACCAAAGTTTTTAACCAAAAAGGCCTTCCTAAAAAAAAAGAAAAAAATATAGTTTTGGGTTTTCTTTAGTTTAGGGGTGGGTTTAAATCATGGCACACGGGCATAAAAACCCAAAAAGTGCTCCGTTTACCCTAACTCCCCGCCTGAATCAGGAGAAACCCCAGCTCAATGCATAAACTCTGTAGCACCGGCGAGGATCCTGAACAGAAAAAACTTACACTGATGAAGATGAGACCCCAAAAAGGGTCGTAATTCTGATTGATCCCAAAGGGCTCAGAACTGATTGATTTCTGGGCAGTGGGCAGGGGAGGAGAGGGATGGCAAACCAACCCAATACTTAGAATAAGACCCTATACGAAAATTCTCAAGCTACTTTTGCCGGTAAAGATTGATCCCCAAATCTGATCCACTTTCACCCGGGCAAAAGGAGAAAGGGCAGATTTAAAAATATAAAAATTTTTAAACCTTTTTATTTTCTTCTTACACTCTTAAATAATATTATTACGACAATAAACTAAGTTTGGTTAAAAAATTGGGGAAAACAAAAAAATAATTAGTTAATAAAAACACGTCGGATGACCACCCGGGGTTTCAGCCCTGTACAATAAGGTGTTTACAAAATTCCCCTTTTTCTTTCTCCTAAGTTTAATCCTATATTAAGGTTTTTTGTCCTATTATCCTGAATTCAAACCGGTAAAGTTTTAATCACTTTAAAACCACTTGGGTATGGTTCTAAATTGGATCTGAATTATGGTGGGGTTGGGGCCCAAAGGTAAATTTGGGCCACTAGCTGAGGGTCTTGTCCTCCGGGTTGGCAAGATGGTTTGTCACATCTGTCTCACTTCCCTTGGGAAAGGGGCGTGAGAGGGAAGACTTTTTCGAGAAACCCAAATGATGACTGTGAATCTACAAAAAATGGTAAGGACTGCCGAGAAAAAGCAAATTAAAATAGGGGTGGCCCAAAAAAGGAAAAACTACGCAGGAAGTTAAAAAAGATTTAAAACCCAAAAAAGAACTGGTGGCGTTAGCCGCTACACGTGCGGGATTTTTTTCTGAGGAGGGGGTCCCAGCACTTTTGGATTAATGGTTCATGTGGGAATGAGAGGATCTGTTAAACTACCCCACTAAGGTGAAATGGGATTTCAGGGAAATTTTCCCTTTTCCCCGGGTTAGACTTTAAGTCATTCAGCCCGGGAAAATAAAGTTTAAAAAAAAATGTTCAGTGTTTCCCACATATAAAAGTTCAGCACGCACTGAGGGAAAAGTCCTTGGAAGGGGGGTATTTAATTTTCCACAGACGTCTAGGTTGTATTTGGGAAACCGCTGATTCCTTTAAAGTCAATTTTTGACTTATTCAACATTTAGATGCTCGGGGTAGGAACTGTAAAAATATTTTTCAGTGAGTTTAAAGTGAATGTTCGTGGGGGGGGGGGGGGGACAATGAACGCATTCATAATTGGCCAGGGTAGTTCAATGAGGGCCCAAGTATGTCTAATAAAAGGGCAGAGAAAAAATAGCATGTGCTATCCCCCCCTTGCTACATACAATTCCCTATCCTAAGATCAAAAAACAACACACGACCTAAGGAAGACAGCACCCCAAACATTATTTCCCCGTTTTAAAGGGTAATTGAAATAATATGCTTCCCATAACAGTGTTCAATTTCAAAAACTGCCCAAACTCCCTTAACTTTTTTAAGTATGATTTAAAGTAAAAGAAAAAACCATAACCAAAATTTTGAAACAGAAAAAAACCCACCAATCATATGGGACAAATTTTAAACTAAAAACATGCGCATCCTACATCACAACTATTAGGGTCAAAAAGTATTAGGGGAAAAAATCAAAATATGGAACACCCATGTGACACAAAAAAAAAATTTTATTCCAAGCATATATTAATAATATTCTCTTTTAAACCCCAAAATTTAAGGGTACAGACAAGCTATTTTAAATTTTCAATATAGAATTTTAAGCAAACTTAAAGTTTATGTAGTTTCAAAACAAGATCAGTAAGAGAGTTTTTGGGGAATGAATAATTTCCCCCGTTAGCCAAATTTCCCCAGTTTTTAATTTTTTTTTTTTTAGGGATTTAACCCTTTACACGCATGCTAGTAAAATAAACTGCGAGGAAAAAAAAAAAATTCACTGGCGAATACATTTATTCATTTTCCCCACTAATTTCTTTGAATTTTACACAATAATTTAATGAATAAGTTAGCACTTAAACTAAACAACTCGATTAGTATTGCCTAACTCTACTCTTATAGTGAATAATCAAAATCTCGTTTCTTAATGAAAAACCCCAACAGTTTAGATTATCATGCCATGTCGAATCCCACGTTAATTTGTTCCTCCTGATTACGTTATAAACCCCTTTTTCCTCAGGTGGCGTGTTCAAAAAAGGTATTACATATAATCTGAGCGATCTAGTCTAAAAATTAAAGCACATTACCATCGGCGGCCTCTCTTCTAAAATTCTCAGCCCCAAACTGAGGTTTGGCGGGGTACATTAACTTGTACATTACAAAAAAAAATTTTTTTCAACTATTATATACATATGAGATTTGGAATAACAAATAGAAACTACTTTATACTGAATACATGTGTTTTTATATATATATATATATATATATATATATATATATATAATATATATATATATTTTATATTATATATATTTTATATATATATATTATATAATATAAAATATATATAATAATATGAATATATATATTTTATATAATATATAATTAAAATTTTATATTAATATATATATATATATATATATATATATATATATATATATATATATAATTATAATATATATATATATATATATATATATATATATATATATATAACACATGTATTCAGTATAAAGTAGTTCTATTTGTTATTCCAAATCTCATATGTATATAATAGTTGTAAAAATAATAGTTGTAATGTACAAGTTAATGTACCCCGCCAAACCTGCAGATTTGGCTGAGAATTTTAGAAGAGAGGCCGCCGATGGTAATGTGACTTTAATTTTTAGACTAGATCGCTCAGATTATATGTAATACTATATTTGAACACGCCACCTGAGGAAAAGGGTATAACGTAATCAGGGAGGAACAAATTAACGTGGGATTCGACATGGCATGATAATCTAAACTAGTTGTGGTTTCATTAAGAAACGAGATTTTGATTATTCACTATAAGAGTAGAGTTAGGCAATACTAATCGAGTGTTTAGTTTAAGTGCTAACTTATTCATTAAATTATTGTGTAAAATTCAAAGAAATTAGTAGTGAAAATGAATAAATGTATTCGCCAGTGAATTATTTATTTTCCTCGCACATTGTTTATTTTACTAGCATGCGTGTGAAGGTTAAATACTAGCGTGGCCGAACAGGGGAAACTATTCATTCTCACTAACTCTCATTACTGATCTTGCTTGTAACTACATCAACTTAAGTTAGCATTATATTCTATATTGATAATTAAATAGCTTGTCTGTATCTTAATGTGTTACAGAGAATAATTATTAATATATGCTTGGAATATAATTTTTATTTGTGAAATGTCACATGTGGTGTTCCATATTTTGAGTTGTTCACTAATATCTATTGTGACGTAATAGTTGTGATGTAGGATGCGCATGTTTTCAGTTTAATTTGTCCGATATGATGTGGTGTTAATACATGTGCAAATTGTGGTTAGAGTGTTTCTATACTTACTCATACTTAAAATAGTTAAGTAGTTGTCAGTAGTTTGTGAAATTGAACATCTGTATATGTACGCATATTATATTCAATTATACGTATAAGACAGGATAATATAATGTTTGTGTGCTGTCTTCCTTAGGTCAGTGTGTTGTTATTGATCTTAGGATAGGGAATTGTATGTAGCAAGGGCAGATAGCACATGCTATTTTGTCTTTGCTTATATGAGACATACATGACCATCATTGAACTAGCCGATGGCCAATTATAGATGCGTTCAGTTGTCTCGACAGAACATTCACTTTATCTCGCTGAACATATTTCACAGATTCACTACCTCGAGCATCTAACTGTTGAATAAGTCAAGAACTTGACTTGAATGGAATCAGCGGTTACCGCAATACAACCTACGATGTTTGTGGTAAATTACTACCCACTATCCAAGAGAATTTTACCTACAGTGCAGTGCTGCACTTTTATATGTCAGAAACACTGAACATTTATTTTTAACTTTAGTTATGGGCTGAATGACTTGAAGTCTAACACCGAGGACAGGAAATTCTGAAATGCCATTTCACCTTAGTTAGTTAGTCGACAGATCATCCTCATTGCACATCGAACCATTCAGTCCATAAGTGCTTGGATCCCCTCCTCAGCAAATCCCGCAGCGTGTAGCGGCTAACGACACCAGTTCTGTGTTGGTTTATTAATCTTCTTTGGCTTCCTGTATTCTTGTTTGGCCACACCTCTTTTAACTTGCTGTTCTCGCAGTCTGGCCATGGTTGTAGATTCACAGTCATCACTTGGTTCTCGCAAAAATCTTACCTCTCATGGCCATTTCAGCTGAGGAGAAGTGAGATGAGATCTGGCAAACCATCTTGCCAACCCGGAGGGCAAGACTCATCAGCTAAGTGGCCACGATTTACCATCGACCAACACCACCATCATTCAGATCCAACATAGAACCATTTCAAGTGGTGTCAGTGATTCAAACTTTTCCAGCTGAATTACAGGATAGTAGGACAAGAACACTAGATAAGAGATTAGAACTTAGGAGAAAAGAAGATGGGAATTGTAAACACCTTAGCGTACAGGGCTGTATCCCGTGGATCATCCGACGTGTGTTCATGAACTAATATAGGTTTTGTGATTTCCAATTTTTAACCAAACTTAGTTTATTGTCATAATCCATAATATTAGTATAGAGTGTGAGAAGATATAAAAGGTGTGTAACTTTATATATATTAATCTGTCTTTCTCCGTGTCTGTGAGAGTGGATCAAATTTGGGGGATCAATCTTTATACAGGCTAAGTAGCTAGAGAATCTCGGTATATGGTCTTATTCTAAGTATTGTTGGTCACCATCCCTCTCCTGCCTGTCACTGTCAGAATATCAGATCAGTTCTGAGACCTTTGATCAATCTAGAATTACGAGCTATTTGGTCTCATCTTCATCAGTGTATAGTCTTTCTGTTCAGGATCCTCGCTGGTGCTACGGAGTTTATGCATTGAGCTGAGATTCTCCTGATTCAGGCGTGAGTTAGGAGTAGAACGGAGCACTTATGGGTTATGCCCGTGTGCCATGATGTTGATCCATCGACTAAACTAAAGTAAACTAAACTATAGTTTTTCTGTTTTTAGGAAGCCTATTGGTATCTACTTTGGTATATTTCCTATCATCGTAGCATACGCTACGCTACTATCAGCTCTGTTCTTGTCTCGCTAACTGTCCACCTTTCACATCCAAATAACAGTATAAGATATATGTAGCACTTCAACATTCTTTGCTTTGTTGCATTTGACATTATATGGGTCAGTATATTTTCCATCAGATGTTAAGACCGGTCCAAAATAGTTGTACCGAACATTTGTTTAAAAATATTCCCATTTACCTGTATATTACCTTGTGGTATTACAAGACAGAAAACTTATCACAAGTGAAAAGAAGCCGTTCAGAACAGCAACTGGCTGCACTTCAAGAGACAGAAATGTAAATAATGATTTAGAAAACAGGTACTACAATGTTGCAGGAGCTATGATGGAATAGAGGTTAGTGTGTTTGCCAGTCAAGACAAGGGTTTGGGTTCAATTCCCAGCAGTGCCCAAATGATTATTTCCATCCAGTATGGCTCTTGAGTCGATCCAGTCATCATCATCACAATATGCCCTGCCAACTGGCACAGGGGTTCATGTCTCTCCATAGATCTGTCTTTAGTGTTCTAGATCAACTCTGTAGATATTCCTTCGTGCCACTGTTTCAGTTCAGCGAACATCATTTCTCTCAGCCTGCCTCCCACCCACACTCATCTTTCCAGTTGTCACGACGTTCTCCAATGCCTCTCTTCTCAATTCATGACCAAAGAACGCTGTTTATCTCTTTCTTACAGTTGTATATAATGTTCTATTTTCGTTAACCTCTAACATGCAATCGCTGCTAGTTACTTTGGCAGTCAAAGGTATTCATAACATCCATTTCACTCACGTTCCATGATTTGCTGTTATACAGCAAAACAGGTTCTATATAACATTTCACTACTCTTCGACTTGCCAAGAGATCATAAACAGCCAAAAAATGCTGGGGTTGACTGCAACATCCTGTAAAGGATATAAAGGATACGCAACTAACTCTTTTTCTGACATTCAGTGATAGTGATTTGTTGCATAAGATACTTTTAACTTTCAGAAATGCAGCATTTGCTTGACCTGTTCTTCTCCAAATCTGCCATATATCTCCCATCTGATGTTACGATTCACCCAAACGTATTTAACTTTATTTCCCGGCTACGCATTTTCTCCTTCTATTGTTATATCAAAGTAACATCGTGCCTGAATATACACATAAAGTAAATGGTGTTATTTAGGTGCAAGTGCAGAAATTCAAATACTTAGCCCAGTGGATAACATCAGATGGAAGATGCATCACAGAGAATAAAGAACTTATGCAATAAATACTTGTCATTGGAAGTTAAAAACGAATGAGTGAATGAAAGGAGGGGTGGAGGGGGGAGGGAGGTGAAAGAGGATAGAGAGAGAGACCAACCTGGCGCATGAACCATATAGTGTAGCCAGCCTGGTGACTGCTGGACACCGATATTTCTCCATTCTGTCTCTGTCATCAGATGGTTCTTGGGCACAAGTTTTGCCACATCACTGGGCAGGATGACGTGCCTGTTTGGACACGCAACACATACTGTTAACATTAAACTATTCAACAAAATATGCAATGCAACATACTTTACTGAACGAATTGCTGTACAGAATAACAATACAACATTTCAAGGAAAAGGCTAGGATGCAGCTAGAATGGTGGTTAGTTTACACCATTCTATTTCCATTGGTGCAGGAAATTACTAAGACCCTGGATCACTTTTTCCAGTGGTGCATCTTCTTCTTATTCATTTGTCCAAAATCTGTTTTGGACGTAATTGCATCGTGCCTGTTTACAGCAGAGCTGTGGTATTTGCACCCTTCAGGCAACACACCCAACTTCTTTGGGCATTTGTTGACAGGTGTTTCGTTGGACATTCACCTCTCACTGTTTTGGTGTTATCTTCATCCCTCCATCCCAGCTGGCCAATTTAGAACAGCTAAACACATCCCGGCCAGCCGTCAAGGGAAGGCAGGGGCAGACCATGGGCATTCTTTGCCACCCAAAGAGGCTTCCATAACTGCAGAGTCGACATATAGCGCTCTGGTACTGGGTTCACCCAAGGAATTATCACTTCCTGCACATGGCTGCTTAGCTTCTGTATATTGGGCCTTCCATTCAACACAGGCTGCTCCTACAGAAATCAGAAGGATGTAGTCAGGATGACATCCACACAGTGAGCTTTCGATTCAGACTTTCCACGTAATGGATTTGTAAACCAAGCAATATTCCATTTCATGCCAGAAGTGCATCTAAGACTCAGACTAATCATTGCTCCATGAGCTGTCTGGTGAACTTCCATGGATGGAGTCACTGCTGCCCATGTATTACCACGTCCCTGAAGAGAAGCAAAGAATAGCAACACTGTAAACTACCATGCATGGTATAATAGACAACTATTGAGGGTTGGTCTGGGACTGCCTACCCTACCCCATAGAAAACTTGAGCTACCAAATTCATCCAACCAACCAAGAACAAATCTAAAAGAAAAGACCAGAAAATAGCTGAGACAACCAAGATGGAAGAAGGCAAAAGAAACAGGATCTGCAGGAGTGCTAAACAAACTCCAGCGAATGAAGAGGCCAGGGACAATGATGGCACTGTATAGGACACACATTGAGAAAACCTGTTAACTGAGTAACTAGATGGTCCTTTCTCTAAACCAGCAAAGCAAACAGAGGGAAATCTAAAAACACCCACAGAGAATTAGAGACAGAGATGAGTAATATGGCGAGGGCATGGAGGGAGCCACAGATGAGGCAACAGACAGGATTTATGTGAATTTGCTGAGAGCGAATGTTCCATTAGCGAATGATAAGTTAGAAAAGCAACATGGCTCCAGTAGTTACCTAAGTCTCATACAACGTGCACTAGACTAAGATGCATCATACACTCTGATCCTTTGAAAGGCTTGTCCAGCCCACAAGGATATATATATATATTTTTTTTAATTCGCATATCCTTTTACAGGACATCGCTGTCAACATCAGCATCTTTCAGCTGATTGTTGATTTCTTGGCAAGATTACGCTCAGTAGTTTGCCATTGCTTTCTGAGCTGCGGTTATCCCGCAAGTCACCAGCGGGGGTAGACCGCTTCCAGTTCTCGCCCGCTGCGAGACCCTGCGTGGATAAACGGGATTACGGAGAAAGTCGTGTAACCCCTCAGCCAGAGAGACCGGCCACATAGATAAGTAATTTTATATTTATATTTTCATGTAGCTGTGTCGGTGTGTGTTTGTTTATTCTGTGCTGACAAAGGCTTTCGCTACAATGTCCATTTTGTGACTTCTAATCGTGCTCTAGTAAAGCTCAGTCTACTCTACATGCATTTTGGGTGGATCATTCATTACAATGTGTACTAGACTAGATAAGGCAGGTGATATGATAATGACCTCGTCATAGCATTATACCCTCAACTGCACTGAAACAGGGCTGTTTATAGAGCCGTTTCACCCCATCTTGTTATCTCATCTCATCTTCCTCTTTACCTTGCGGTGTCCAGAAGAAGCATAAACAGTGAAAGAGTTTATGGGCTTCATATACTGTTTGCATAAATGTATGTATAAACGTGTGTGTGTGTGGGTGCGTGCGTACGTAAAAGTAAACTTTTGTTAGTGAGTTTGTGATTGTAAGTATATGTATATGCGAGGGAGTGTATATTTGTGTGTTAATGACTGGGTGCATAGCTGTGAGCATTTGGGTAAATGACGTAATATGTATGCAGGTTCTTCCGGTCTCCAGCATGGCAAATAGGCAGTGAAACGGTTACGGCCTCTGTGTGTTTAAGCAGATAGGCAGTGAAACGGTTACGGCCTCTGTGTGTTTATGCTCGTGGCTACTGTTGCATTCGCATTTTCCTCATGTTGGACTGGTAGTTTACGGTTCCGTCACCCTGCTACTGAGTTGAGTGCGTGGCGCGACGCTGTGAATTTCGTGTGAAATGCTTTTAAATCTGCCTGAGGTTGTGGAGCATGATCCGCATGTTCAGAGCAATGGCTGCTGGCTATCTCCAAGAATTGACTGGTTTTTGTGCCTTATGCAGAAATGTGTGGTGGCTGGTCTTCTGGCTGACTTCCGCTTCTTTTGACGATGAACCGCACTTTCGTGGAGGACTGTTGTTTTGGCATTCTGGAGACGGCACTATGTACAGTGAAATGTTTTTTTTACATCCTGTCCTGAGGTGTTGTGGTGTGATCTGCATGCTCAAATTGGCATAGCTAGCTAGATAACATCTAGAAATGGAACAACAACATCCAGAAATATCTGCATGTATGGTGGCTGTTGTGTTGCAGAAGTGACCGGTTTTCTTGCATTATGCAGAAATGTGTTGCTGCTGGTTTTGCTAGTGACCGCCGTTTCCATCAATGATGAACTGTGTTTTCGAGGAGGACTTTTGTGTTGGCATCCTGGCGACAGCATTATGTACAGTGAAATGTTTCTTTACATCTCTTTGAGGCTGTTTTGTTGCATGATCTACATTTTGGAGGAAAAATGGTGTGGTGGCTAGAAAACATCTAGAACAGAACAATAATATCTAAAAACATTGAGACTTTGTAGGTGAACATCTGGTTGGGAAAGTGACTGCCAATTCCATCAGGGGTGAACTGTACTGTTCTTAGAGTACTTTTGTGGTGACATTTTGCACAGTGTGCCTGAGCGGGCTGTTGTTTGTCAAGACTCCTGTCTTTTCCACTTTTCACATGGGACAGTGAGGAACATTTTATGTGATATTCACTGGCACGGGAACGGGGCATAGCGGGGACGACCCTTTGCTGTGATGTTGGAACTGCGACTAATGACTAATAATGCAGGTATGTATGTGTTTATGAATGTGCGTGTGTATGTGTGTCTGCCTGTCTCATAACATGGTGATATGCACTGTTTGTTTACAACATTCATTTGACAATGTTTTGTTTTTTCTATGTGAATATAACTTGCTCAATTGATGTACGAGTCGCAGAGGTGTTTCCAAGGCACCAGGGCCAGGTTTTATACTGGCCAAGACCTACTAACACGTCCTAGTCGTGTGTCCTGGGCAACAGGTCCCTTCGGGGTCCTGGCTAACGTAGTAGGATCGCTGATTCTTCCAAAGTCGGAGAGTATCTGCCTGCACGGCGAGGAACCACCAGTCTGCACACCAATAAGCCAGACATGGGACAACGGATACTCACGCAAACTTCAGTCCAGTATGACATCACACTGATGTTGGACAACAAGATGTCTTCATCCGATATTCAGGACTTCACAGCCAGCGAACACAAGCAAGCAACTGATGTACGAAAGATGAGCAATTGGAAGGCTGAATGTAAGATGGGTCTGCATGCCAAATTTGTGACCCTTTGAAAATAAAGTTTGTTCGAGATTCCTTTGGATTCTGTTATTCCCTGTGTCCATATTCCTCATATTCTTCTGGTTCCATTTGGTCTGTACATCATTGCTTGTTGTGGTATATTATCAGCTGGTAGCCTAATCATGTGGCTGAACCATCGACAATACACATCTGTTCTTACTGTAACTGGGGGGTTCCTGTGGAAGTGGTCAAAATACCTGCCTTGCGCTACTAAAATCGCGGGTTCATTTCTGGACTCCACCAGTCAGTTGACCAGTACAATTTTTTCAATGACCCTTGGGCTTGTTGCTAGAGGTATGAAGTTTGTGCTTTATGCTTTCAGAACCCAATGCAATAAAGTCAATCCATTTCCCTTCAACCACTTTTACTGCTACAGAAATTTTTTTTTTACTCATGAATGCCAAATCAACCACCCCCTCGGCCACTCCTACACGTGACGACACTGAAGAACACACAAATATTTGCTCACAAAAATATGAAAAAAAAGTTAGTTGCATATCCTTTACAATAAATATGTCACACTCAACCACCAGCTTTTTGGCTGTTGTGATTTCTTGGCAAGTTTATGTTCAGTAATTTTTGATGACCTTTTGAACAATCAGCTCTCACTACTGTATGAAAACAAAAGCAAGGCGGTCTTCTTCCAAATCACCTACAGCCGTTTTAAACGTGGTATGCAGGATTGAAAGTTATGATCATTACCACCCCTTCGCCATACAATCAGCAAAATGTAAAGAGTGTTTAAAGTTGTAAATGTTTTTTACAAACTTTAATGACATTTAATGTTTACCTGTACTCATACTGCTCATCGTAATATTTGTCCGAATATGAAATTTGATCCCGGGGCATTTTCTACAATACAGGTCTTCAGTGTCAATCTCTTTGACTCAAGAGAATTATTTCAGTTTAGTTCCTGTAATCTGTAAGTCCCTGGAGTGAAAAAAAAAAACAACAACAACAATGAAAAGTTACCAGATGTTAACCAATGCATGTTTGTGTTAAGGCAAATCAACTCACTGGTCATATGGCATCAACACTAAAGAACAAACACGTAACAGTAGATACTAAAGAAAGCACTCTACAACACAGTCTTCCTACCAACTCTTTACTACCAATGCAAAACCTGGACAATGACAGAAACAGACAAAAGAAAAATCACAACAATGGAAATGAGATTCCTGAGAATACTCAATGTATCAAGAAGAGAGAAACTAAGAAATAAAGAAATTAGGACTAAAGTAGGGGTTATATCAGCACTAGATTTCATTAGAAAACAGCAAGCGAAATGGTTCGACCATATTACTAGGCTACCAACCAACAGTTTACCACACGTAATGATGTACAGACCAAATGGAACCAGAAGAAGAGGCCAATCATGTAAACGATGGACAGAGGGAATAACAAAGTCCATGACGTTTCAATACATAAAGCCCATAATTGGGCACTCTCCCACTGTTTATGCTTCACCTGAACACCACAAGGTACAAGAGGAACAAGATCAGAAAAAGAAGTTAGTTAAGTACATAACATTTCTTAGATGAATTCATTAGTTCCGAGCCAGGGACGTAGAGGTGTTTCCAAGGCACCAGGGCCAGGTTCTATACTGGCCAAGACCTATTGACGAGTCCTGGGCAAAACCTGGACAATGACAGAAACAGACAAAGAAAAATCACAACAATGGAAATGAGATTCCAGAGAATACTCTATGTATCAAGAAGAGAGAAAATAAGAAATAAAGTGGGGTCCTGGCTAAAGTCAGTAAGATCGTTGATTCCTCCGAAGTCGGAGAGTGTCTGCCAGCACGGCGAGGAACCATCAGTCTGCACACCAATAAGCCAGACACGGGACAACGGATACTCACGCAAACCTCAGGTCCTGTATGACATCACACTGATGTTGGACAACAGGATGTTTTCATCCAGCATACAGGACTTCGCGCTGGAGTTCACAGCCAGCGAACACAAGCAAGCAAGCATCAGTTCCGAGCAACATGTTTAACATTAGGAAGAACTAAAACGTCAACAGTTGTCTTCGACTGATACCATTAGACGTCCTGGGAAGGGATTATTAAAGTTCTTCTTCTGCGTTCATCCAGAGTTTTTTCGGATGTGATTGCCTGTTTACAGCAGAGCTATAATCAACTCTCACTCGGATGTAGTTCCGTTGTACCTGCAGAGCTGTGTTCTTGTGCCGTTAGGCCGACACATCTGACTTCTGCAGGCATTTGTTGACTGGGTTAGCCTTCCTGGGTGTTTAAAAAAATATTCAACTCTCACTCGGACGTAGTTCCGTTGTACCTGTTTACAGCAGAGCTGCGTTCTTGTGTCGTTAAGCCAACACATCCAACTTCTGCGGGCATATGTTGGCTGGGTTAACCTTCCAGGGTGGATGATTAAAGTAATAGTGCCTGTGGCTAGCACCTTTCCTCCAATTTCCTCCATGATCCATGAGCATGTGTCTAGGATCAGGTAAATTCCCTACCTGTTTGCTAGACCTGTCATAGGTTCCTTACCTACTGGACCCTGACAGCAACAGGGAAGTCAATATTAGCATCTGACACTACCAAACAGTTGTGCAATGATTCTGCAAATGTTCACTACTCACTCTGCTGCTGCTACTGATGATAGTAATCAGCGTCGTAAAACTATTTCTGTTAATTTGAACGACGACACAAACAATAGAATGCATGATGTATTGCCTGGCATATTTTGTTGCATCTTGTGTGTGCATATATATATGAACAACGACGACACACTAGAAACCACAAACAATAGAATGCATGATGTATTGCCTGGCATATTTCGTTGCATATTGTGTGAGTGTGTGTATATATAAAGTATTTACTGAAATCCCAAAGAAATCAGGAGCCTTGGAATGTGATCAACATAGGACAATTATGAGTCACATCACAAAGATTTTGCTACAAATTATCATGCAAAGAGTAAGGAAGAAAATGCAACCTGAAATAGGGGAAAAACAATGTGGGTTTGTAGATGGAAAGGGTACAGTAAATACTGTGTATTATTATTGAACGTTCTATACAAGTAAACAAAGATGTACATCTTTGCTTTATTGACTACACAAAGGCTTTCGATAGAGTAAGACATGGCAACATGGTAGATATGCTTGCAGATCTACAAATTGATGGGAAAGATATTTGACTTATAAAAAATCAAATAATAGGAAACAACTAGCTGCCATAAGGATTGATAATTAAGTGGGACAATATCACCCTATTAAGAGGTGTGAGACAGGGATGTGTAATGTCTCCAGATCTTTTTTCCTTATACAGTGAAAATATTTTCAGGAATGTAGAAGATATAAATGGAATCAGCATTGGAGGATGAAACATCAATAACATTAGATATGCAGATGATACAGTCTTGATTGCATACAATGAGCAGGATCTGCAACAATTAGTAGATGCGAGTGTAGCACACCGTGAACAACTGGGGTTAGAATTAAATTGTTAAAAGACAGATTATGGTCGTCACTAGGAAGAAAGAAATACCACAATGTAATATACAAGTAAATGGGAATATTCTTCAACAAGTGAATCGGTACAATTATCTCGGCAGTCATAACATTTGATGGGAGATGCCTTGAAGAGATTAGAACAAGAATCACCATGGCGAAAGTGGCCTTTAGCAAGATGAAAAACATACTGACCAATAAAAAGATATCAATTGAAATGAGAAAAAGAATGTTGAGGTGTTACATAGAGCCTGTACTTTTGTATGGATGTGAAACTTGGATAGTGAGGCAGTCAAGCTTAAAAACATCTGATGGCTGCAGAAATGTGGTTTCTGAGGAGAATGCAAAGAATACTATGGACAGACAGAAAAAACAATGACCAAGTACTACAGGAGACAAATGACAATCATAAATTGATTAGAGAAATTAGATGTAGATAGTCAAAATTTTTGGACATGTTATGAGAAGAAATGAATTGGAGAACTTGGTGACAACTGGCAAGATCGAGGGGAACAGACCAAGGGGAAGACCGAGAAGTAAATACCTGGATGGCTTGGCCACATGACACGGTCGAGACAGGAACACTGAACTGATCCACGACTCTTGTGATCGAGTGAAATGGCGAGTCATGACCGCGCACGCTTTCCGGCATGGCACATGATGGAAGGATATTTAAAATGTACACAACATATACTACTTAGATAAATCCTTCAAGCATGCAGTGTAACATGCACGTGCCAGGCTACCTACACCAGCAGAACAGAGAGGCATTTAAACAACAGGGTGGTCGAACACATACATAATTGGATAGAATAATAAACAAAGACACACCACAAACCTCCCACGTCATTGATTGGGCGGCACATTCTCTCTGGAAACTGGTCAGGTGATTGATAGGGATAATGCGTTTCGTGTGTTGTTTAACACACAAAATGATTGTTATTTGTATGTTAAAGTTGGCAGAAACAACTGCCATTAATTTACAAAAGCCAATATTGTGCAAACAGAAAGACATTATAGCCAGCTTTAAATTACAGTGGTAGACAATTCAAATTACTGTGTGAATGTGTATGTTTTATATTCCAGCATGAAGTATTTATCTAATTAGTAATCATTTTAGTTTATGTTGTGTGGTTTCTTCAGCACCTGACAAGATGCAGTGCAGTGCAATATGTCAGGCAATAAATCTTGCAATCTATTGTTTGTGTCTGTTATTCAATTTCCGTTAATTATTCAGTATTTTACTCCTAGGAATGGTACGAATGTATTAAGTAACAACTAATTTAACATTTACTTCAACCATATTCCTTACACAGTGAAACATCTGAAATTATTTCAAATAAGAGTTATTCAAATAATAAACAATTAATTACCCAAAACAAAAATAATTATTAATAATAATAATATTAATTATTAATATTACGGCATCACTTCCTTAGAAGAAAACAACACAGATGACACTTCAGTAATGAATTGTGTTTTGTGGAGATAATGAAAACACTAAACAAATTATTTTGGTGGAAAACATTAAACAAACAAGCTGGGGTGCCACCAATGTCACTAAAATACTCACTCAATAATTAAAAGGTTGAATAAATTTAATGAACTAAAACTAAAACTTAAATTACAAATCTAACTAACAGTCAAAAGCTAGTAAATAAATATAAATACGGAATTCATAGAAGTTATTGTAACAAAATGTAATGCCTGACACGGAAATTTTAACAACAGTACCTCAGATTCAGCACAATGAAAACAAACCGTGGAGACTATTTGTGAACTTGAAAATGGCGCCCACAGAAACGATTGCCCCAGACGACAGGCCTGGCTGGGCGGGTTTTTTGCACAGACAAGTCAGAGTTGTCTTGGGAATCTTTGCGGTCGTCGGAGTAGAGTAAGAATAATGGGGATTGGTGGACACTTACAGGAGTAGAGAAAAAAAGTAGAGATTATGGGCCACAGCTTTGTAGTCACTTGGATGTGGTTGAATTCCCAGCGTGGCCACACTATAGCTTTCAATGTGTATTCGGTCATGTAATAGAAAAAGAGATTTCTTCTTCTTCTTCTTCTTCTTCTTCTTCTTCTTCTTCTTCTTCTTCTTCTTCTTCTTCTTCTTCTTCTTCTTCTTCTTCTTCTTCTTCTTCTTCTTCTTTTTCTTGCGGTCTCACTTTTCCACAGGAGTCATACATACATAGCTGTGATATACTTTATTTTCACCAACGTAACATGCTGTAAATATTTCCCGTCGACGATTAAAGCCTGAACACCGCAGCAGGATCGTTTATTCCACAATTGTACGATCCACGATTTAATATAACCCATTTGCAACGGAAAACGTAGACCGGAAAAGCCAGCATATAAAAACACATGCAAGGCGGAAAAACGGCCTATTTGTTTTACCAAAAGCCAGCATGAGACATGCAGATCTGAAATAGCGGAAGGAGTGAGAGAGTTTCGAAATCAAATTCATGAGAAAAGAAAATCCTCAGCCTACGACATCGCTTTTGAGAAATTGCATCTCATTCAGATCATGAAACGTGTCGACATGTTGAAGTCATTCTGATAAATAAGGTAGTGGTCATTATCCAGATCTGACTTTGTGAATGCAGCACTTTGTGAAAGTAGTAGTAGCAGCTTGACTGAATGCAGTAGCCAATTAACTGAGTGAGGCAGCTGAGATAGTGAGGCCAAATACTATTCCACAGCAACTTCCTGCCAATTTTCACCACCCTTCCAGGACAGGTATAACATATCCTTTAGTCTAGGTAAAGTGGGGTGAAAACCAGTGAGCCATAATAAATCTAACCGGGGGAAAAATAAAAGAACATTCAAGAATATAGTCTACATGGACTGAATGCTACCGAGATCAAAGAACTGGATGGGAGACCAACCAGAGTGTACTCAGTTTTCCTTCCACAGATTATAACTAGGCCAGCAGAATAGGCCCAATAATTATAACTGAGAACGGATACAACACTGAGGACAATGTATGATACAGTGGCACAGCCAGGAGATAGATAATTAGTTAGAGATGAATATGTAAATAATCTTGTCATTGTACTGCATTGATTGTTGTATGTTATAACATGTATAATCAATAACTCAATTTATATATCTTATATATAAATAAGGATCGTATGTCTGTCTGTCTGTCTGTCTGTCTGTATCTATGTATGTCCTTTGTGCGCTCGCGAACGGCCCATCCGATTGAGATGAAATTTTCTACACGCCTTCCTTTCAGTCCAGAGCTGTCAACTGTGATATTTTTTTAGTGTGAAATCGCCTGCTTACTCAGTATTATTTCATTTTTCATTTTTCATTATAATTGTATATATTTCAGGGGACCTAACTCCGTAAAAGTTATTTCAAGGGGCATAACTTTTCTGTATAACTTATAGTCATATTGTGGCATCGTTTTCAAAGATTTATAAACTCTGTGTCCATAGTTATGTACCGGCATATGAGTTATAATAAATAATGATACAAACTGTAAGGCATTTTTAAAGTTTTCATAAAAATAATGCACAATGCATAACATTGTAACTCATCTTTATTTGCTTAAGAAGTTACTGTAGTCATGCAGGTGATTAGCAAGCGTTTTCATTAAAAATAATGGATGGTGTCTGGAAGGACATTCTTTTAAGTTACTTTTTTTGTTGTATGAATTTAATGAGAACTTATATGACTACTTATGTGAATTAAATGAGATGCTCCCCACCAGGGACTGGGCGAAGCCGGACAGGGTCAGGCAGACAGATAGACAGACAGACAGACAGACAGACAGACAGACAGACAGACAGACAGACAGACAGACAGACAGACAGACAGATAGTCGGTAACGGGAACGGGAACTTATATGACTACTTATATGAATTAAATGAGATGCTCCACACCAGGAGCTGGGCAATGCCGGGCCGGGTCAGACAGACAGACAGACAGACAGACAGACAGACAGACAGACAGTCGGTAACGGGAACGAGAACTTATATGACTACTTATATGAATTAAATGAGATGCTCCCCACCAGGGACTGGGCGAAGCCGGGCCGGGTCAGCTAGTATATATATAAATATATATAAGTATATATATATATATATATATATATATATATATATATATATATAATATATATATATATATAATATAGAAATAAATGATTAAAATTACGGGTTATTTTCTCTTTTGAGAGTTCTCTTGTCATAGTAAAATTGTTGTAAGCAATTACCCTAGATTAATTATTTAGTTGGTAGAGGAGAGGCAAGGAACCACCCCTAAGAACATTTAGGATACTCAGTAAAAATTTCATGGTTTTCCTGGAGGTATTCCTTGGTTCTCCAAAACTCTATTTAATGGTCTCAAATCATTGAGCCAGTACGAGCTAAATTAATTTTAACTGGCAGGATCACATTGAGAAAGAGGAACTGAGGATCCTTTATCTCTTTGGGGTTGAGCCATCAACTATTTATCCGACAAGTGGGGACCCTACCTGAAATTTCAGCATCCATCATAAATCTAAAGATATCATCAATATGAACATCAGAACTGAAATGTTCTATATTTTTCTCAAGAACATGACAAAGAAAATACCTAAAAGAATTGTGATCCTATGAAAATAAACAGTGGAAGGTAAAGAGTCTTGGCGCTCTCAAATAGTTATCCACAACATAATTGGTTGCTCTCCATTCAATCTTCCATTATATGGTGTTCAAGGTTTAGACTAGCAGATGTGCAGTTTCATCCTCACCTATGCCTGTCCTAAGGTCTACCGGTTAAGTAATACCTTGATTGATTTGGAATTGACAACTATGTTTCCCATCCTATTCTGTGTCTAGTTAATTCTCTTCATCTTTTTCTGTTCAAGAAAAAGGGTCTCATACATTAAGGGCTTTAAAAAATCATTCCCCATTGTAATGAGTGTTTGTTTATAAGCAATATAAGTACATTATGGTATTCATTCTTGTATAGTATTCAGGTGAATTCTTTTCTAGTCCAAAGTTTTACGGCGAGTATATTCCCCCTCTTCACCGTCTGTATACTAAGATTGTACTTCATTTATCAGCATCACCATGCTCATTATAATCATTATCATCATCATGTTCATTATTATCATTACCATCATCAGCATGCTCATTATAATCATTACATCATTCTATCATTATCAACATCATCATGATTACATTATAGTATGTCCACATTTGTTTGCCTTCATTCACGATCAATTATTTTGAAAACTGTCTGTTGCATCGTTATGAAATTTTTCCAGCCGTCTTATATTTACCCCTATCCAAGGAATGTGTCTTTGATAGGTCCAAAAACAACTTAAATCATTGAAAGCGGCGACATTCCTTTGATGTTTTGCTGAACAACTAGTGATTTCTCGTTACAAAGTTATGGTTTACGGTAATGGGGAGACCTGTCAATTCTGATGACCACAAAGGCGTATCCGGATTCGTATGGGAGTGGGTGCAATGAAAGAACTAGCTTAAAATCGACAGGGTCGGCTGCATTGCACCGGGTTTTTTATCCATATGGCTCAGTTTCTTTCCGCAGCGCGGAAAGCGTCGCACAAAGCACGAACTCCGTAGTTCCAGCGACGACCCTCGGGAGTCTCCGAAAAAATGCACTTGTGAAATGAGGACGCGGCCCGGAATCGAACAGTACAACCATCGGAGCCCTAGCCAGACGGCTTGACGACTTCACCACGGAGATTTCCGAGAGGGGTGCAATGTGTAATATTAGTAAAGACAGAGAATTTAGAGGCACGGGTAAATAATTGTGTAAATTAACAGGAAAGTAGAAAGGAATATATTTCTTACCTTATTTTTCATTTCCTTCTTGTTTTTTCAGCTGATGCTGATGCTGTAAGTGTTTAGGGCCTGCAATTCGTCTGAATAGTTGGAGCAAATATCCCAGTAAGTGTGTACGTAGATTAAGGTCTGCGATCTGATCTGTGTCGGACGATTCCAGTAGCTTGATGATTGCTCTCGGTTGCATAAAATTCAATCCATCCTTTCTCCAATAGTCCTCTTCCTCTTTCAACACATGGTCCTGACGTTTTTTCCAGTAACTTTTATCAATATTTAATAGCGCGGACAGACAGACAGACAGACAGACAGACAGACAGACAGACAGACAAGACCGACAGACAGACAGAAAGGTAGGTAGGTAGGTAGGCAGAAAGGTAGGTGGGTGGGTGGGTGGGTGGATGACTGGCTGGCTGCTGGCTGGCTGGCTGACTGGGTGGGTCGGTCGGTCGGTCGGTCGGTGGGTGGGTCGGTCGGTCGGTGGGTGGGTCGGCCGGCAGGCGGGCAGGCAGACAGACAGATAGATTAGATAGATAGATAGATAGATAGATAGATAGATAGATAGATAGATAGATAGATAGATAGATAGATATCGTCGGTGGTCGGTCGATGGGTCGGTCGTGGGTCCCGGGCGGTCGGTCGGTGGTGGGCCGCCAGGCAGGCAGGCTGGGAGATAGATAGATAGATAGATAGATGGATGGATGGGTTGGATGGATGGATAGTGGATAGATAGATAATAGATATATAGATAGATAGATAGATAGATAGATAGATAGATAGATAGATAGATGATAATAATAGAAAATAGATAGATGCCCGCCAGAACCGGGCCTTGTCAGCTATTTTTATTTATATAATCACGTTTCGAAAGAACCCCCTTTGGAGACACCTCTGAATCTTCGCGCTGTTTGTTTCAAAAGGGAAATCCTTAAATTTTAAAAATGCGGTTACGTGTCTTGGTGAAGCTGTAATACTTTAAAAATCAGGACGTATTCTCTAAGTCAAATTTAATATCCTCCATCCATCATGTGCCATGCCGGTAAGCGTGGGCGGTCATGTTCTGCCATCTCACTCGATCACCCAGAGTCGTGGATCAGCTCCGTGTTTCTGTCTCGACCATGCCACAAGGCCAAGCCATCCAGGTACTTGCTTCTAGGTCTTCCCCTTGGTCTTTTCCCCTCGATCTTACCAGTTGTCACCAAATTCTCCAATCCATTTCTTCTCATAACATGCTCATTGTCCACGCTTCACATCCATACAAAAGTACAGGATCAATGTAGCATCTCAACACTTTTTTTCTCGTTTCAATTGACATCTTTTTATTGGTCAATATGTTTTTCATCTTGCTAAAGGCTACTTTTGCCATGGCGATTCTTGTTCTAATCTCTTCAAGGCATCTCCCATCAGATGTTATTACTGTTCCGAGATAATTAATATACCGCATATAAACTAACTTTGAAATTTGCTGTACGATCTCTAGAACAAAATTTTTTTTGTTGGGTGGACATAATGATAAGGTTATATACTAAATCTCATCATTTTCCCTCAGTTGGTTACTGAGATATTGAATTTTATATTGAGGTAAAAAAAAAAAAAAAACACACACACACTATAATATCATTACACTACAGTCATCATCTTCATCATTGTATTACATTATTATCATTACACTAGACCATATGTGTTAACAGGAATGACATGAAACACAAAGTGGGATTTTGCTTAAGGTAAACACCATATTTACTTTAATTTATTTAAATCTTAGATTAGTTTGTGAGTCTTTTTCCAAGAGGAAGACTTGGTAAGTGTCACAGACTCACATTTATAGATATTAGTCTAAGGGCTACAACTCCCGCCCAAGGGAAAGAAGTTAGTCACTCGAAGGCCAGAGTAATCTAGAGCCTTCTCGAAGGACTGGTCATTGAGTCCACTGTCCCGTGGACACTGATGTGGCCCGCCTATTGCGGGGTCCACGAGGAACTCGGACAGGGTTGCCACCCGTGTCGGATTGGGACACATGTGGACCGTCAGAGGACAGACGGACCAGCAGAGAGGCAACAGGGCCTGCCTTAGAGGGACTCAATAGATTAATAGATTAAACCCATGTGTATTTGGGATAGATAGACTATATGCTAGATAGTTTGCTAGGATGTTTGTGATAACTATGTATGATGATGTTAACTCTCTGTGATATGTAACTCAGCGCGGGATTGGTAACCCACTGCGCCAAAGCACTGTATAGTGAACTACAATAAATGTTCGATATTGTATTGAACGGAGTTATTGTTGCCTGTGTGAACCCGAGCTCAGATACCTAGACATGAGCAAGACGATGACAGGCTTTTTGGGGGCTTATTCTCCGTTTTGGCATAAGCTTTAACTTTACAAACGGCTATATATTGCCAAGTAAAACATCAAATTAATGATATCAAATTGATTTCTGTACAACAAATTGATAACTGTACAAGTTTACCTTATTTGAAACTTATTTGCAGCTATCTAGCGATAAAGTAGTAGTAATATGAGTCCCTCTGCAGTGAATCTCTCATTGATGTGAATAATTGAAACTATTTTTGACATGACTGTGACATTTTTTGACTGTTACTAATGGTTTTCTCATTCTACGAGCAGATTGTTCCGCGAATTGTGTGGTGTGTAACCTATGTAAACTATCCAACAGTGGCGAGAGTACAAGACAACATCCGCAAGTTCTGGGATTAAAAGCTAAGTTTCATATCATGCCCATTGCAACCCTAAGCGGTACTTCTCACCTTCCATCCATTTATCATTTTACTTTGCATTGATTTGTTTGTATATTCATGACCTTGTAACCAACATAATCTTGCATTTGAATTGGCACGTATAATAATTAAGGGAGATAACTAAATTTTCTACTCCCCAACATTTTTCTAAGGGAATTAACTTCATTAAAATTACCTACAAGAAAAAAAAAACAAAATGTCTACCTTAGATAAATGCATTGAGCAAGGAATAAAATTAGGTTACAAAGAAGAGAAACTGTCAGAATGGGCACAGAAGACGCACGCAGAGAACATTGCCCGTGAAGAAAGAGCGATAGAACGAGAAGAAAAACAAAGGCAAGTGCAGGCAGAAGAAAAAAAGATGCAAATGCAGGCAGAAGAGAAAAAAAATGCAACTACAGGCTCAAGAGAAACAGATGGAGCTTGAGGCGGCGGCCAAACTAGCCCAATTGAATGCCGATACACAAATAAAACTTAAGCAGATGGAGATTGAGTCCACTGTAGAAATATCTGTGAATAAACTAAAAAGCAAAGAAGAGGAACAAAAATATAACAAGTATAAAGGCCTCGTGAAGGCATTCTGCTCAGGAGATTCCATCAGTGCATACCTGGAAAATTTTGAGTGTTTAATGTCCTACCATAAGATCATAAAATCAGATTGGGCATTTATTTTAATGAGAAACTTAGCTCTTGAACCTTTAAAAGTAATAGAGACAGTGCCACAGGAAATGCGAAAAGACTATGACTATTTAAAGCAACGCATTCTCCAACATTTTTCTTTAGATACTGCAGGTTACCAACAACAGTTTGCCAAATTATCCCCACAACCAAATCAAACCTTTATAGATTATGTCAGTACAGTCCAAGACGTGTGTACAAAGTGGATTAACTCGGCTAAAACTAACAACAGCCATGACAAACTTAAAGAGCTCATTATTATAGATAAGATAGTTAGCACAATCCCTACACCTTTTGCTAAGTTTTTAAAACAAATGGACTGTAAAAGTATCCAGGAAATCGAGTCCAAGGGGAATGCATTTTTCACAGCAAACAGAGACATTTTTCATCTAAACATAAGTCAAAACGATACAGCAGCAGCAGTAGTGAACACCAGATACTCGAAACAAACAGAAAAAAATGTAAACCGCGCTCAGATGTCAGTAAACCAGTTAAATGCCAATATTGTAGTTTGAATCACGACCCATACGCGATGTGCGATAAATCGCCGAACTATCCGCACCACCTCAAAATGATGGTGGAGAAGCAGAAGAATAAGCGCAATGCTTACCAGAGAGCGGTCAAATGTTTTTTTTTTGCAGTAGCTTTGGGCACTATAGTCGCTTTTGTGAGGGCCGAAAGATATTAAAACAGGCCAATGCTGCACTAGTGGAAACGTCATCTGACGAAGAGATTGAATCACTGAATGATTGTGACAATCAAAACGAAAGTGTAAGTGAGCTAGGAAATGCTGTGCAAATTATTGACACCATGACAGACAGTAAGTGTAACACCTGTACAAAGTTCCAACTTGACACAACTTTACTATGTGGCCACACTATCCCTGTTTCGAATGAAACAGCCAACGCTGCCTTGTCATCTACAGGCAAGCTAGTTTTTTCAACAGGGTTTGTAAATAACAAAAAGTGCACATTAATTCGGGATTCCGGCGCAACGCTCTGTGGGATTAAGAAAACATTAATAGACACTAAAGACTACACAGACAAACATGTGACTTGTCGCACATTCTCAGGCACTATAGAGAAATACCCCCTTGCTCTTGTCGAAATTCGAACCCCGTTCATATCAGGACGAGTATTGTGCGTTGTCCTTGAAAATCCTGTCGCTGATATTATACTTGGGAACCTGCCCAACATACAACCGTGCTCTGAAAAGGAAATCAGAGATTGGGAGCATAGAAACGGTATCCACCACCCAAACAGCGATGCTAAAGAGAAACATCATTCATGCTTGTCTCAATCTGCCAAAAGACCAAGGGAGACAACCACTGAAGTAATTCAGAAAGAATTCACCGAGGTGTACAATGCAGGGGCGGTCGAATCTGTGAGTGATACGACCAAATTAAAACCTCGAATTGAGGATGCTACCGATCTACCAAGTACCAAGCCTGTAGATGTGCAACAACACACACAACACACAAATGCAATAACACGACAGACAACTCACAAAACCAACACCGACCAACTGCAGGAGTCACTAGAAATTCTATCACCCAACACTACCAACACGAATTTTGGAGATGAACAGAAAGCAGATCCTACACTTTCACCATATTTTAAGTTAGTAGGACTTAAACCAAAATTAACCAAGAACGCATCGTGGACATTTAGGCTACAGAACAATGTATTAACTAGAACTTACACAACAAATCAGACCACGATACAGCAAGTAGTGTTACCACAAGCACATAGAAAGAAAGTACTAAAGATAGCCCATGACTCACCTTTCGGAGGTCATATGGGGTACGAAAAAACTAGGGCTAGAGTCCTGACCCAGTTTTATTGGCCAAAATTTTGCCAAGACATTAAAACCTTTTGTAGATCATGTGATATATGTCAGAAACTGGTGAAAAAGGGGAAAAACCCTACGGCAGAAGTCCAACCAACTACAACTGCCTCGAGGCCATTCCAAATCGTGGCAGTTGACCTAGTAGGTCCGCTGAATCACATTTCAAGTAAAGGGAACAGATATATTTTCACTCTTATTGATGTATGTACGAGATGGCCCGAAATGCTTCCATTAAAATCTGTCTCCTCTAAGGATGTGACGGACATATTATTAAATATTTTCTCCCGTTTTGGCTTCCCGGAGAAAATAATTTCTGATAGAGGAACCCAGTTCATATCGAATGCCACCCAATCAGTAACTAAGTTACTAGGCATCAAGCAATGTTTCACCAGTCCCTATCGACCGGCCGCAAATGGTATCTGCGAGAAACTAAACGGGGACCTGAAACATATGCTATCTAAAGTGACAGCTGAAAATCCAGCCGATTGGGATATACTTCTCCCAACGGTGCTGTTCGCATATAGAGAAGTCCCGCAATCAACCACAGGGTTCTCTCCCTTCGAATTGATGTATGGAGCGAACCCAAGAGGACCTCTCACTATTTACAAAGATATCATATCACAACCTGTAAATATCCAACTACCCATTTCTACCTATGATTTGGTCACTGACACCAGAGACAAAATCATACGTTCCTGTATACTGCCAGAACATCACTACAGGAGAAAGGTTTTAGGTACAGGCAGTACGCCAACAGAGGTGCAAAAACAATTGTATTAAATCCAGGTCAGGATATTCTACTACTGCTACTGACAAGAGAGATTTGCTATCAACCTCTTGGCAGGGACCTTTTAAATTATTAGAAGAATTTAGGAAGTTGATTACGAAATTTCTTTGAATGGAAAGTTGAAAATCTTCCATGTAAATATGTTGAAACCATACTATGCTAGACAGGACACAGACACCAGTGAGCAGACACAGCGAACTGATGACATAAACGAAACGACAATTACCCAACTGAATGACACCTCGACAAATGAAGCATCGTTAACGACACACTCTTACGACGACAAAAACGACGAAGACATATGGACATTACCGACGATCTGTGATATCGACAACGACGACCAATTTGACGACATATTGACAACGATTGATCTCGACGACAACGACAATGACATCGAGGACAATTTACAAACGGTAGCATCTGTGATAAATCAGACAGTCGTAGACAATACTGAAATCCCAGTACCGATTATGACTGACGACGGGAGTATAAATGACATACAAATCTCTGACACTCTGACACAACAACAGCGACAAGACATTTTGACCCTCCTTGACGAGTATAAATCTATCTTTTCTAACAAACCTGGACGCACTGACAAGATAACACATTCAATTGTGCTAACAGATCTAACACCGGTCAAATGTAGACCATATTCTATTCCTCTCCATTACAGAGCAAATTTAGACAAAGAAATTTTAGATTTAGAGAAAAATAGAATAATTCAAAAATCTATGTCTCAATATTCTTCACCGATTGTCCTGGTGAAAAAGAAGGACCAGACAATCCGTTTGTGCATCGACTATAGGGTATTAAATACAAGAACCACAACGGATGCAGAGCCAATGAACAGTTGTGAAGATCTCATTTTAAATATGGCTCAATCATCCTTATTTTCTAAGACCGATTTAGCGAAAGGATATTGGCAAGTGCCACTACACCCTGCTTCTAGACATATAAGAGCATTCGCAACACCCCTCGGTTTGTACGAATGGCTATATCTTCCATTTGGTCTCAAGAACGCGCCAGCCACATTTGTTAGATTAACTAGATTGCTATTGCACGGAATTAAAGATGTTCAAGCTTATATTGATGATATATGCATCCATTCTTCTAATATGACTTCTCACCTACTTACACTCAAACAAGTCTTCAACCAAATCTCTCTTTTTGGACTTACTATCAAACCTTCCAAGGTTGAAATAGGCTATAAACAAATAGACTTCCTTGGCCATAGAATTTCTGAAGGCAAATTGTTGACAGATGATAAAATTGTGTCGAAGATTCTCAATTTAGAAGTGCCTACCACAAAGAAACAAATTAGAAGTTTACTAGGTCTTATTAACTATTATTCTAAATTTATACCAAATTGGGCTGAACTTACTTCAGTCTTTTCTGATATGTTAACTAAAGATCATCCATCAAAAATTTGTAAAAGTACTCGCTTAGAGGATGCAATAAGCAGATTGAAACGTATTTTTTCTAATCCACCAGTCTTACGAATACCAAACATAAATTTACCCTTTATTTTGACCACAGATTCGAGTGCTATCGCAATAGGAGGATGTTTAATGCAAGAAGTGGATGGAGTGAGACACCCAATTCTCTACGTAAGCCGAAAGCTAAAGAAGGCAGAGACCCGTTATTCTACGGTGGAATTGGAGGCATTAAGTCTATTATTTTGTGTATTAAGATTATCTAAGTTCCTCTTAGGTAGCCACTTTGTTGTACTCACTGACAATTCGCCTTTGTTGGTTCTTAAGCAAGGTGCCCCGAAAAACAACCGGGTACAAAGATGGTGTCTTCTTCTTCAAGATTTCGACTTCGAAATCCGCCATATCAGAGGCACTGACAACATTATTGCTGACCTATTATCACGGCAAACGAATGCGCCAATAGAATGACATTTAGCACATCGACCATTCGCCATACTAGAAACTGTGATACTTTTAGTCTGTGGCATATAACAGTGTAACTCTACACCTGCTAGAGAACTCCCAGTGAATAGTAATAACACCTCAGTAAATAAGTTACTTATGACACCCACGAACATATAACTTTAAGAGTCATACTTTATGAACGATACGTGAAGAGCTATACTATCAATTGCCCAAGCTCTAGAACGATCCGAGCGAGAGACATTAACAGTGTAATTATTTCAACCTGTGAATTCGCTCTGAAAATTGAAAGAACACTTTATACGCAACATTGAGAACATTCCATACTTGCTGTTGCTACGAGACTTTACAAACAGCCGAAACAGAACTACGTCGACTACAACACTCAAGAGACATCCATACTAACTTTAACATTCATGGCATAACACGCTAACAACAGGAGGACAACGCGCACATCATCGTTGGATTTAGTTACTTAGTTAGTTAATTAATTTAATATTAAATATGTATTATATTTGCATTGAATTTTGCATATAAAATGTGTTAACCGGTAATTTGTACATATTCTACCATAACATTACAGGTAATTCCATTAATAGGATAAATAACCTTCCTATACAATTGTCTCTGTGTAAATTATAACCCATTTTTGACTCATCGTACAAAAAGTACGTATTTTCTTAAAGGGAAAAGATCGCCTATTCCATTTTTTCTAAGGGCAATAACACTTACCTCAACTTTAATTATATATTTTAACCAAATACTATGTGGAATGAAAGATGAGTAAATGACAGAGTGCATGGATTAAATGAGAGAACGATATACTGAGCGGACAAATTGTACGCAAAACGTATTTATTTTAATTTGTCTGCGTCTTTCATGTAAATTGTATTACTTGTCTAAATTGTTGATACATGTTTATTAGTTAGGTTAATATTCTTAGTTTAGGAGTTAGGATACTACATCTAAGCACCACTGCTTGGAATGCCTGATCATGTATTGCACACATTGGAGTAATTCATGATTAAGGTTATCCCAACTCGTGACGCTTGGAAATAAGCCACACATTCAGCACACACTTTACACAAACTTTAAAACTCAACACTATCAATTTAAAATACAGTCACTTTATTAGAAGCAGCAACTTATTAGTCAACACACTAACAAGTCAACAAGGACACATGTAGTCTGAGGGGATAAAATAACAACGTAACTACATATTTAGCATTATACAACATACGAGAGTAAAAATGTATTGAAATGCACACACAGATCAAGATTTGAAGGTGTACTTAATTGGCCAGGACTTCGGTCTTGTTAATCCTCTTTAATACAGAGGTTAATTGTCTTGGTATCAGTGGGGTACTATGAGAAGGACGGGTTGTAAACACAACTAGTAAACGTCACGTAACTTCGGTCAGATAAGCATTGTTAAGGACACAGGAGAGAGAGTAATCTCTTCACCAAATCAGAGAAGTGGTGTATGGGAGAATACATGAGTTGTGATGCCAGTATATAGGTTACCAGGTTACTGTCCACCAAACTACAAACACCGACTTTATATGATTCTGTGACAGAATTAGACCATATCTAATTACCTTATAACAACCCATCAGATCGGGGGAGAGGGGGGAATCCTGTCACAGACTCACATTTATAGATATTAGTCTAAGGGCTACAACTCCCGCCCAAGGGAAAGAAGTTAGTCACTCGAAGGCCAGAGTAATCTAGAGCCTTCTCGAAGGACTGGTCATTGAGTCCACTGTCCCGTGGACACTGATGTGGCCCGCCTATTGCGGGGTCCACGAGGAACTCGGACAGGGTTGCCACCCGTGTCGGATTGGGACACGTGTGGACCGTCAGAGGACAGACGGACCAGCAGAGAGGCAACAGGGCCTGCCTTAGAGGGACTCAATAGATTAATAGATTAAACCCATGTGTATTTGGGATAGATAGACTATATGCTAGATAGTTTGCTAGGATGTTTGTGATAACTATGTATGATGATGTTAACTCTCTGTGATATGTAACTCAGCGCGGGATTGGTAACCCACTGCGCCAAAGCACTGTATAGTGAACTACAATAAATGTTCGATATTGTATTGAACGGAGTTATTGTTGCCTGTGTGAACCCGAGCTCAGATACCTAGACATGAGCAAGACGATGACAGTAAGTCGACTTGTTGAACACATGTGGTGAGTTCTTAAGAAATTAATTTAGTAGAAACTAAATTATAATATATTTAATTTTTAAAGTTTATAGATAAACTATACATTAACTGTTTTCATTTTGTATTGTTATATTTTTCTGCAACCGTTACTTTTCTTATCTTTTAATCTTCTTCTTTCGTGTTTACACCGACAGACGAGTTCTTATGATGTAGTCAACAGTGTTTGTAGGGCTTTACTTTTGTTCCATAATATTTAATCATTTTTTTAATGCAGTGACGTTTCACTAGGCCAGTACCGTATTCCATTTAAAGAGATGATCAAACAATGTATTCCTGTAGTGAATTCAAAAAAAAAAAAAAAAAACAACAACAACAACAATGTATTGCCTAGTTTATGACGCCGCGTCTCGTTAGGTGCATATTGTAGAGTTATATATCACATGAAGTGAACAGATTATTCGTAGAAATGCTTAAGACACAGTCACTAATGCTGTTCGAATATGAAGCATGTGTTATTTCCACGGTAATCACAAATGGTGTGAAACACCTAATTGCCGAAAGCAACGGCAAACTGTCTTCTTTAAAAGTGCCTAGTTCATTAAGATTCGCCTAATTACAGATCACAAGATAAGGACAGAGACATTAAAGTTTGCAACATGGAATGTTAGGACGTTAAACGAAGACGAAAAATTAGATAACATCAAACAAGAAATGGAAAGAGCGAACATTAATATATTAGGGAAGTGCGAAACGAGATGGACAGGGGCAGGCATTAAGATAGATGACGATTTTAAAATTATTTTTTTCTGGTGGAGAAAGTCGACAAACAGGGGTAGCAATTATCTTGGATCGGCAAACATCAAAATCTGTTCAAGGATATTGAGCTGTGTCAGACAAAGTTCTACTAGTTAAATTAAGCGGCAGACCTTTTAGCATAAACGTTATTCAAATGTATGCCCCGACAGGAGAATCCAGTGAAGATAGTGTAGAGGAATTTTATAATGAGTTAGAATCTACTTTAAAGAAATGTAAAAATTCAGAAATAAACATCATAATAGGTGAAGTCAATGCAAAAGTAGGAAATCAAGGTAATGGAAACACAGTAGGAAACCATGGTTTGGGAGAGAGAAACGAAAGAGGATACAGACTTGTAGAATGGGCAAAAGAGCAGGAAATGCTTGCTTGCTTGCTTGTGTTCGTTGGCTTGAGCTCCAACGCGAAGTCCTGTATGTCGGATGAAGGCATCCTGTTGTCCAACATCAGTGTGATGTCATACATGACCTGAGGTTTGCGTGAGTATCCGTTGTCCCATGTCTGGCTTATTGGTGTGCAGACTGGTGGTTCCTCGCCGTACAGGCAGACACTCTCCGACTTCGGAGGAATCGGCGATCCTACTGACTTTGGCCAGGACCCCGAAGGGACCTGTTGCCTAGGACGCTCGAAGAGAACCCGTCAATAGGTCTTTGCCAGTATATAACCCGGCCCTGGTGCCTTGGAAACACCTCTGCGTCCCAGCAGGAAACGATTGTAGGAAACACCTGGTTTAAACAACATCCTACAAGAGTATGGACACGGAGGAGTCCTGACAGCAGAATTAGAAACCAGATTGATTACATTCTGATTAGCAGAAGGTTTCGAAATGCGTTAACAATTACAAAAACAGTTCCCAGTGCTGATTGTTATAGTGACCACATATTACTTACAGGTACATTGAGGATAAAGTTTTAAAAAGTCAAGTATATAACAGGAAACACTAAATATGATCTGTGCACATTGAGAAATGTCAAAGAAATACAAAACAAATTCAACATAGAAGTACAAAATAGATTTGATATATTTTCTGATCTAGAGATCCTATTTCAAGATGTGGATGATCAATGGGAAATGTTGAAGAATTCAATCAGTTTGGCTGCAGAAACAACTATTCCAAAAGTAAAGAAGGTGGGTCATAAGAAATGGATGACAGAAGAAATTTTACAACTAATGGAAACAAGAAGACTCAAAAAAAATAATTCTGCCAAATACGAAGAAATTCACAGACAAGTCAGAATATTATGTAAGGAGGCAAAAGAAGCTCAAGCATGGCTTGAGAAAAATTGCATAGAAATTGAAAAACAACTCAAAATACCATATCAGTGCACAAAAGAATTCAGGAACTTACTAATAAAAGAACAAGTACATCAGCAGGCTGTCTAAAAACTAAAGATGGAAAAATCATAATAGAAAAAGATCAGATTCTATATGTATGATCGGATTATGTCAAACACCTTTATGATGATAACAGCTATGAACAGTATCTTATTCGATTTAATAATGAAGGACCGCCAATTTTGAAGATGGAGGTTCCGAATGTTCTTAAACATATGAAAGCTGGCAAGAACTCCTGTTCAGATAACATCACAAAAGAAATGATTATAGCTTTAGAAGAATATGGAATAGATCAAGTCACCAGATTCCTGATCACATTATATAATACTGGAGATATACCTTCTGAATTATGTAATTCTGTATTTATTGCAATCCCAAAGAAATCAGGAGCCTTGGAATGTTATAAACATAGAACAATTAGTATAATGAGTCACATCACAAAGATTATGCTACGAATTATCACGCAAAGGGTGAGGAAGAAAATACAACCTGAAATAGGGGAAGAATTGTAGAAGGAAGGGGTACAGTAAATGCTGTGTATATGCTGCCATCAGTTATTGAACGTTCTACAGAAGTAAACAAAGATATACATCTTTGCTTTATTGACTACACAAAGGCTTTCGATAGAGTAAGACATGTCAACATGGTAGATATGCTTGAAGATCTACAAATTGATGGGAAAGACATTAGGCTTATAAAAAACATATAATGGAAACAACAAGGTGCCATAAGTATTGATAATGAAGTGGGACAATATCAGGCTATTAAGAGGAGCGTGAGACAGGGATGTGTAATGTCTCCAAATCTGTTTTCCCTATACAGTGAAAATATTTTCAGAAATGTAGAAGATATAAATGGAATCATCACTGGAGGACGAAACAACAATAACATTTGATATGCAGATGATACAGTATTGATTGCAGACAATGAGCAGGATCTACAACAATTAGTAGATGCGGTTTTTGCACATAGTAAACAACTGGGGTTGGAAATAAATTGTTAAAAGACACAGATTATGGTCTTCACTAGGAAGAAAGAAATACCACAATGTAATATACAAGTAAATGGGAATATTCTTCAACAAGTGAATCGGTACAATTATCTCGGAACAGTCATAACATCTGATGGAAGATGCCTTGAAGAGATTAAAACAAGAATCGCCATGGCGAAAGTAGCCTTTAGCAAGATGAAAAACATACTGACCAATAAAAAGATGTCAACTAAAATGAGAAAAAAGAGTGTTGAGGTGCTACATAGAGCCTGTACTTTGTATGGATGTGAAACTTGGGTAATGAGCAGTCAAGCTTAAAAACATCTGATGGCTGTAGAAATGTGGTTTCTGAGGAGAATGCAAAGAATACCATGGACAGACAGAAAAACCAATGACCAAGTACTACAGGAAACAAATGAACATCGTTGACACAAAGTGAATGTTGACTAAGTGACAGATAGAGTGGCTATGGTTGTGTCTAGGGTATGTCCTTGTAAAAATGTGATGTTGAACAACAGATTAACCAAGATGCATCACAACCAAACACCAGTCAGTGAACAAGCGTTAATTTGCGCACATAATATTCCTTTAATTATGAATTAACACAGACACATGTAGCATATAAATCCAGGAACAATAATTCTCTAAGAATATATCTCCATCCCCAATGGAACACTTCGAATAACACTGCCTCTTACGGCTACTAAAATCTCGTCCCACACGACAGGTATACTAACCTCTCTCTAGGCCCGTCTCAAAGTAACCCACTCTGGGTCTCGAATTCCACTCACTATCCCTGGAACCCACAGTGCGGAGTTATCTTCCGAACTCCGTCACAATTCTTCGC
Organism: Cepaea nemoralis; assembly: GCA_014155875.1. Lineage (NCBI taxonomy): Eukaryota > Metazoa > Mollusca > Gastropoda > Stylommatophora > Helicidae > Cepaea > Cepaea nemoralis. The sequence continues at coordinate 31,276 of JACEFZ010003614.1, read as the reverse complement.
TTTCTCAGACCACGACCTTCTCCTGGTCCGGTCTAGACTCAACTCCCCTCAGCTCGGAGTAGAAACATCAACTGGCCTCCGTCAATCTTTTTCCCTCTCTTTTCAACAATTCTATCTCCCACATTGCCTCCCACATAACACACAACCTCACTGCTCCAACTGTCTGCCTCCCAATTATTCTAGCCAGCTGACTTCTTCTCAGCTCCCCCTTTCAATTACTGTCTTCTCATTTTCGCCCTCTGGGGGACTTACTATCCGCCCTATTTTATCTCGTGAACTGTTTATATTGTACGGCCACTCACCTTAATGCCAATGACCACAGGCATGTGTCAATCGTAAACTGATTAGAGAAATAAGACGTAGACATTCAAAATGTTTTGGATATGTTATGAGTGTCGTGTGTGTGAAAGAATGAATGTCGTAGTAGTTATTTGTTCTTCTTTACCACTTTAGTGTCGTCCCTGGAGTGAGGGGAATCAACACCCACATTTGTTTTAATTCAATATCTCTATCCTGGAGATATCCAGTAGACTCCGTCCACAACACTCCCTCAATCTGAAGACACCTTACTTCTCACTCTTACTCACTCCTGGATCATGCCCCCTCTTATTCTTCCCCAACATAACATACGTGACAACTCTAGCTTCAACAAATAAACACAAGAAATTTATTAAAGCAAAGAGTATATGTAGGAGAAGTGTGTGTGTGTATATAAAGTGTAGAACGTGTGACGTATATTCTAAAGTGTCTGTAGACTCAGATCAGTGTTCAGGAGTATAGTCATTCACATCACTGTGCTGAGAACACACTAGCACCATTCAGTCCAGACAAGCAACCTCACCAAGGTGATGCACCTCCGGTCACGTGAAGACTTCCTCCGTTGTCTCTTGAACCACTAGGATGCTTGGACACCCGTGACAAACACTGTCTAATGAGAGTCTTCAATCTGTTTTACACTATGAATTTCCTCTGTTATTTAACCGAATGTTAATTAGAAAATTCTAACACTATTGTCACTGTTACTGGGAAATCTTACTTGATCTAGTGTCACTGGTTTTAAAGATTCCCCATATTAACAACACAATCTGAAGTTCCCGGTATCAGTATAATATTTATATAACTGTTTCTGGTATCAGTGTTGTATATGTAGAATATATATAATGTTCTGACTGTTCAGTGATACACCTATCACTTGCCAAAACATAAGTATCATCAGCATATCCTGCTCAGCAGAAGTCAGGTTCCCGCAAACCAACTTGGGTATAAGCCCAATGTAGCGGCTTCTCAGCAACTTCTGTCTTCAAATTCTGAGCCATCATTGTCAGGGTCTTAAACCTGGCTCGTTATACCTAACACATGTGAGACAAGTACAACTACAACATGATTGAACTTGACACACAACGACACTAAGTTCAATGGATTTATTTACAAGTCACATGCAATACGATCTAGTTTGGCATGTGATGATCATTACAATACATATACAATACATTAATACACTTACAGACAAAACCTCAGCTTCACAGTCTATCTCACAAGATATACAAGCATTCGAATTTCGGGCACAGAACTACACAAAGCCTTTCTCTACCCACACGTCCTGTCCTGTCCGAGCACCAAAGCTGTCTGTCTGTTTCTCGCACAGCGCTTTCCCTCTGTGGATTGGCTTCACGAGGACTGCGTGCGTCTTGCTTTGTCCTTGCTTGACCGCTGACTATCGCGTCAGCCAGCAACCTGCGGGCAGGTAACTAGTACTAGCCTGGCGGGCGTAACGATGTTCCTGCATCTCGGTTGGAGACATTCGAGACTCTGACACGCTCCCCCGGGGCTTATTCATGAAAGATCTTATATTTCATGTATAATCTATATAGGTACAGGGTTAATATTTTAACCATGTCAGAATCGACCTTTCTGTTGTTATGTACATTAGCATAGAAATACATAAGAATACATATATTGGCATAGAAATACATAAGAAATGCAAGTTGTATGCTTAAGACATGTGGTGTTCAATCTTTACCACTTTCCAAGTTTCATCCTCTCGATGGATGATCACCTGAGTTGCAATATTGACCCAGTCAGATCGGTAGCACCAGCTTTCAAAGCAACTACCTCGCAACCTCTAAAAAAAAGTAATAATATGCTTTTTGTAACAAAAACATCAGGTAAGACTGTAAGACGTCTTTTTATAAGCCGTATTCAACGCCCGAGCTCCGACCTCATTTGGCTGGGAGCTCTTTCGTCGGTCTACAACGTCGGTAAACCTATACCATGCCCAGTTGATGACTTCTTGGAGTGTTAACAATCTGGCAACACCATGGCTATTTATATACAACACATATTCGAATACATTTCAATTTACCGCCCTTGGTGTAATCATGTAACAACAATTAAATGAAAGGGACATAATTTCAAAAACTATCAAATCTAATCTATTACAATTATCATTCTATTTCTCAGCGTCATAGCTTGATGCTTTTCCACACTAGCGAAAAAATGTCGATAGTGTGAATAAGTTAATCAAGATATGATTCTAAGATTACACTAGTTGAAAAAATATTAATACACAATTCGTGTATTCGAAATTGGTGTTTTATAATTATTTTAGAAGCGTCATAAATTTTTAAGGTTTTGTTTATCGTCTGCTAATTTTGGTCTAAATTTAAAAATTATCCGGAAGTACACACGAACAGCTGATGTTGTTGAAAATTTTATAACACACTTGTTCCGGTCTGATGTAGCAATTCGGAATGTGAAACTGTTCTGATCGTTCATGTGTTCGTTGTTTCATTGGAAAACTTCTGGATTTCGATTGACTGCAGTGGTGTAAATGTCAAAGTTCAGTTCACTCTTTCAGTCACGGATTAAAATATTACTGGATATGTTCCACTCGCAGATACCACTGATAACTTGGATATTTCGCTTGAGGTAAGTTCAGAGCGAATGTGGCACTGTTCTTGTTTCGTAATATGTACAATTAATATTGTTCGCTTTCTACCACACGCTACACAATTATTCAAGACAATTACTACATTAATAATAAAATAAGAAAAATATATATAGTGGGAATGAACCCTATCACATCACATAATAGACGTACACAGCTTTTCGTGGAAAAAACTTCACTGATGGCTGTGTTGGTCTGAGTGTTTTCTAACACACTGCACTCAGACATTAGTGTTTACTGGGTCGTTCGGACAACGGGACAAGAGATCAGCAATCGTGTTGGTTCTGCCAGCGATATGTCGAACTTCAAAGCTGTAATCTTGCAGCAAAAGAGACCAGCGCGCTATCATCTGGTTGGTAGGTACCCCTGAAGTAATAAATTTTAATGGGCTATTGTCGGACTCTACAATAAAATGCCGTCCCAGGAGGAATCTGGACAATTTTGTTATACCCACCACTAGAGCAAGGGCTTTCAATTGTGGTGTCGACCAAGCGCGTTCTCTTGGTTTCAATTTTCTAGAGACGTAGTATACAGGATGTAGAATGTTGTCATGTTCCTGTAACAGAACTGCCCCAATCGCCACGGAGCTCGCGTCTGTGCGTAATCTGAAAGGAATATGTAAATTTGGCAATTTGAGAATGGGATTCTTTAAACTATTCTCAGAAAAATAAGATAACTCTTTCTTGAATGCAAATTTTAGGCATTCATCGTTTACAATCTTCTCAGGTTGGTTTTTCGTTAGTAGGTTAGTAAATTTTTCTGTCAGTTCAGCAAAATCTGGTATGAACTGCCTATAATAATTTAATAGTCCTAACACACTTCTGACTTGCTTCTTTGTAGTCGGAAGTGAGAGTTTCAGTATTTTGGACACGATGTTATCGTCTGTCGTGACAAAGCCATTATATATTTTATACCCCAAGAAGGAGATTTCTTGATAGGCTATGTCTACTTTTGTAGGCTTCACCGTCAGTCCGTGCTGTCTGATCCGTTCAAATGTCTGCTGTAATGTCTTTATGTGGTCTGTCATCGTCTATGTGTGAACACAAATGTCGTCCATGTAACAGATAATGTTTGGTATGTCCACTAGTAACAGTCGTGTCATACGTACGAATGTAGCTGGGGCATTGACCAGCCCAAATGGAAGTTTGCACCATTCGTACAGTCTCCAAGGTGTGGCAAACGCTGTCAGATGTCTGCTCTGCTCGTGTACCGTTATCTGCCAATAACCTTTCGTCATATCTAACTTCGTGAAGTACCTAGAGTCTGTCAGTTCTGTCAGTAGGTCTTCGCTGTTGGTCATTGGTTCCAGATCTAGAAGGGTTATTTTATTCAATTTTCGGTAATCTACACAGAGTCTTATCGTGTTGTCCTTTTTACGTACCATGACCATTTAAGATGAAAAATTTGATTGGGATCGTCTAATGATGTTGTCTTTCTCTAAGCTAATGATTTCCTGATGTAAGTTTTCTTTGTAATGCAATGGAATGGTGTAAGGTCTGCATTTTATGGGTGTGTTTGAAGTGAGCGTGATGTGGTGTTGTACTAATTCTGTTTGTCCTGGGTTGTTGGAGAAGATGGTGTTGTACTGTTGTATGAGATGTTTGCAGCTGTCTGTTTCTGCTTGAGTTAAGTTTGGGTTTATTTTGATTTCTTTCAAGCAGTTTGTCGTGTCTATTGCAGGTGTTGGAATTTCGTCACTATCTTCGTCATCTTCGTGGTCTATTATCACTGTACAAGCTGTTGTATCGTCTTGTTCGTTGTCTCTGTTGTAGTATGGTCTTAGCATATTGATGTGGAATATTTTATGTTTGTCTTTTATTTGAATCTCGTAGTCTACTGCTGAAATCTGTCTTATTACTTTAAATGGTCCTTGCCAAGAGTCAGTCAATAAGTGTCGGTCACTAGGTAAGAGAAGAAGTACGTCCTGTCCAGGTGTCAACGTTATTGTCCTGTTACCTTTGTCTGCATATTGTCTATATGTAGCACCAGATAGTTTTAGTGCTTCTTTTGCAATTGTACAAGATTTGATGATTCTTTCACGCAATGATGTAACATATACGTATGATGATATGGGTTTAAGCAAAGGAGTGGCTTCAGGTAACATTGAATGGTAGATACTTAATGGGCCACGTGGTTTTGCACCATAGATAAGTTCAAAAGGAGAGAATCCAGTACTAGAATGTGGCACCTCGCGATAAGCAAAAAGTATAGCAGGCAAATATATGTCCCAGTTGTTGGGATGTTCTTGCGTGACTTTAGCAAGCATATGCTTTAAATCACCGTTAAACTTCTCTATGATTCCCGTTGAGTGAGGGTGGTATGGTGAATTAAAACATTGTTTCACTCCTAACATTTTAGTGAAAGCTTGAGTAGATGCGGCAATGAACTGGCTTCCCCTATCTGATAGGATAGTGTCTGGAAATCCTATTCGTGAAAATATATGGAAGAAAACTTCCATTATATCATTGGCAGTTATGTTCTTTAACGGAACCGCTTCAGGCCAGCGGCTACATAAATCAATGATGGTAATAATATATTTATTCCCTCTGTTTGTTATTTGATTAAGAGGGCCCACTATGTCGACAGATATTTTCTCAAAAGGTCGACTGGCTAAGTCAGTAATTTGTAATTTTGCATGTGGGTGTTTACCCTTTTTCACTAGTTTTTGGCAGATATCACAACTTCTGCAATATTGCTTAATGTCATTGCAGAATCTAGGCCAATAAAACTGTGTTAGTAATCTGGATCTGGTCTTAGAGTATGCCATATGCCCTGCAAGAGGTATATCATGGGCAAGATGTAAGGCTTGCTTACGATATTCACTTGGCAAAACAGTTTGCTCTGTGGTGCTGTTCCCTCTGGTATAGTACCTGGTGAGGATGCAATTTTTCAGAGCAAAATGCCATCTTGCATTTTTACGTAACTTTTGGCTTTTGGCCGATCAGATTAAAATATTTAGACATTGAAGGATCAGCCTTTTGTTCTCCTTCATGGTTTTAGGAGGTAGTACCACTGGGCTAAGCATTTCTATAGCCTCAGTTTGATTAATTTCATCTTGCACTCTAGCAGTAGATCTGGTTACTGCGTTCACCCATTCAATGATATCAGATGGTGATGAAACATTTTGATCAATGATTTCATGAGATCTTAGTGCTACATTAGCTACCATACATTCATTTGGTGATACAACACTTTCAATGATGACATGTGATGGTGATGATGTTATGTTTTCATCAATGCAAACAGATGTAATGTCATGAGGCATATCATTCACCTCTGGTAAATTTCCAATGATAATATCACACACAGGGTTAGTTAATGCTGCGCATTTTACTTTCCCAGTGAGGAAAGGTGTCTGAATATATGCCCATGCTAATGGGTACTTTTCAATATTTCCAGAGAATGTTCTGCGTGTTACGTGCCTGACTGTATAGTCTGTAGGCATTATGAACTTTCTCTTTAGTCCAATAAGAGAACTTCCGGTGTCACGAAGGACTGTAGCAGGCTTGCCATTCACATATCCCTGGTGGATGTTTATTCTGCCTTTGGAGTCTATTACCAAATTAGCGTCTTCATTGGCAATAGGAATGGAGTGGCCGCATGTCAAAATGCCATCTTCATAAAAGGTATTACAAACAGTACATTTATGTGCGTTAAACATGTCAAAAGCCTGTGCTGAGTTCACAGGGTGATTTTCTGATTGTTCGTCATCTGATGATGAACTGTCAAATAAGGCGGCATTTGCTTTCTTGGTCATTTGCCTTCCTTTACAAGCATGACGCCAATGACCGTATGCTTTACAGAGGAAACATTTTCGTGCCTTTTTGAAGGATTTACGTTCCTTATCTTGGCTATTTATTATGTTTTGTAGGTATGTAAGATATGCCGGATTCTTGTCACACATTTCACCTTGGTGGTGCGACATGTTACAAAATCTACAATGATTGTATTTCTCAGAAGTAGGCTTATATGGTTTTTGCCTATTATAGGGTGCTGATCAAGGTTTTTCATAGTTAGCCGATGCTACGAAGTTTGTATCAATAGCCTCACTAGCAAAACAATGTTTATTGGCTGTATAATAAGCCGAACCACGTCTCTCAATCTGCTATACACTCGTACATTCATTCTCTTGCAAAAATTTTGAAAATGCTGATGGAAGGGATGAGATGACTTTATCCCTGATGATGAGATCTTCTAATTTTTGATAGTCTCTATTTATTTTGGCTGCTGAAGTCCATTTTGCAAATATGTCTCGGACTAAGGAGAGGTAGTCAGAGAACGTTTGAGTAGGTTTTGGACTCAATTTGCTGAACTGTTCTCTGTACCCTGCCTCATCTAGCATAAAATGTGCCATAATTTTTGATTTTAGATAGTAGTAATCTCTTCTGAGGTCTTTGGGAATAGTCTCTATGACCTTTAGAGGCTCCCCTGACAAACTCCTCATATAAATAATGTTCCATTCAGAAACTGGGACCTGGTAGTGGTCCATTAATGTTTCAAAATTTTGGGTGAACGCTGCAATGCAGTCACCTGAGGTATAATTTCTCACAATACCTTGATACTTTTTGTACTGGTTTTCCTTCTCCAGTCGTTGAGATTTCTTAGACTCTTTGTCTATGGCAGTATCAGTTTCAAGTTGTTTAATTTTTAGTTGTAACTCAAGCTCTTCTCGTTTACTCTGAGCTGAGATTTCTGCCTTCCTCAATTCACTATTTAACTCTGCCTGTTTTAATGCTCTTTCAGCCGCTCTTTCGTCGCGTTCGCTAGCTTTTTCCTGTACTAGGAGGTGTTCCGAGTATTTTGTTTCGCTCCACTTCGTTAACTCGTCACCAGTTAACTTTAGCTTTAAACCCATCTCGATGAAGTCGTGTAATGAAGACATGATGGAACATTTAAATGGAAATGAGTTGTCAGACACATAATTTGTTACAAGGTGTTAGTAACGCGAAAATTTACAATTTTGTTCAACTTACAATTTGTGCCCAAATTTGCATACGAAAGTATATAGAAAAAAATATACTCAAGTGTACTGGATGCGGTGGAGAACGGTTCAAACCAAGGCTAGGAACTGTAGGGTCGCTACTTCAAGAACAAATGACCTCTACGGGCAGGGGTTTCAGATGGCACAGAAAACCTGCTTTCTTTTGGGAGGAAATAAATTAGAATCTATCTTATGTGGTGTGTATGCTTGTCACTAACTTTTGATTAGGTTTGTATGGCGTTGAGTGTAATTGTAGGTCATAATGTCGTCGGTCAACAATTTTTTTTTTCAAAATCACAAGTCACTTTCTTTCCGAAACTTTCTGCTTTCCACAACTAACTTCACCAATACAATCTAAATATATCTCAACACTCTACAACAATGATGACACATCACTTACATCAAGATGACATTACGTAAGGACATAGACATCAAGTTTACAAGATGGCGACAAGGTCAACTGCGACAAGTTCAAAATGGCGACAAGTTACACAATCACTGATGTTTTACACGTTTACAAGTTCAACCACTTTACGAGGACGAGTCTTCCACGTTCAAACAATCTAATAATATACGAGGATGAATCTTCACGATAACATATTTAAATGTATGTACTTTACGTTCACATCTAGGTTCAAATCTTAACTAACTTAAAGTCGGACGAAAACCTGTACGCTCAACCAATCTAATAACATATAAGGACGAACCTTCACGTTTAAACACTATAAGCGGACGAGCCTTCCACGGTTCAAACAATCTATAAGCGGACGAGCCCCCACGTTCACACATGTCAGGGTCTTAAACCTGGCTCGTTATACCTAACACATGTGAGACAAGTACAAGTACAACATGATTGGACTTGACACACAACGACACTAAGTTCAATGGATTTATTTACAAGTCACATGCAATACGATCTAGTTTGGCATGTGATGATCATTACAATACATATACAATACATTAATACACTTACAGACAAAACCTCAGCTTCACAGTCTATCTCACAAGATATACAAGCATTCGACTTTCGGGCACAGAACTACACAAAGCCTTTCTCTACCCACACGTCCTGTCCTGTCCGAGTACCCAAGCTGTCTGTCTGTTTCTCGCACAGCGCTTTCCCTCTGTGGATTGGCTTCACGAGGACTGCGTGCGTCTTGCTTTGTCCTTGCTTGACCGCTGACTATCGCGTCAGCCAGCAACCTGCGGGCAGGTAACTAGTACTCGCCTGGCGGGCGTAACGATGTCACTGCATCCCGGTTGGGGACTATTCGCCTGGCGGGCGTAACGATGTTCCTGCATCTCGGTTGTAGACATTCGAGATTCTGACAATCATCTTCTAAAATGTGTTAGCTTCACTGGTCAAAATCATAGCACACATACGTGGACCTGTAAATGGAACCTGTAGAATAGAGAATACTATGGTGAGGGCAACTCAATCCTGGCCCGAATTAGGTGAGTGTAGGCCAATAGCAGCATTAAGATCTATAACAGAGATCCGATCTCTATCATACGGCCAAATAACTTATCATATGATCTGAAACATGGCAACACCAGGAAAGAATAAAGGAACGGGTAGAAACCCAGCAGATGCCCTACTGGAAGATCCTACCATTTCACATTCCTCTCCTCCCTCTCAACCATCCTTAATCTCTCTAATTATTATTCCACTACATTGTCCTCAACTCCCTGAGTAAAATGATATATCATACAAGCTAGTTGAAGCCACACAATAGAATACTGGTGCCGACGCTCAGATCATACTTTCTAGCACCGCACTCATAGAACATTCTATCACTAATCATAAAACATTATATCATCACACCTATAATACATTATATCACCGCACTATGATACATTATATTACCGCACTATGATACATTATATTACCGCACATACTGTACTCTATTCCTAATCATACTCTAAGTTAGATATGATTAATAGCCTACCATATGCCTATTCCAGTTGCTAATCGAAACTAGGCGATCACAGACTGGATCTATGTCCGCCGATAACTATCAACACTTTGACACCCCTAGTCTCTTTTATGTAACACAACTCGGAATACTGCATCGCTCTTTCCAACTTCAGAAATCTGGTCAACTCACTCCTCTTGTTTACTGCAACGCTTTTTATATTGGTCTGTGAGTGACGTCACCAAAAAGTCCAGACGCTTACCAGTTCAGAGTCTGGTTCCTCCTCCTGTTCTAGACTAACTGGAGCCAACCCGCGGTCAAATTTGCTTTCATGTGGGGAAATTCCAGTCTGTCTGTGAACCAGAGAATTCCCCACATCAGAGAATCCATCCCGCCTTGCATTCAGACATTTCGTCTTGCACTTCAAATGCCGTCTCCCGCCTCGCAGACAAATGACGCCGTTGTTCGTCTCGAGCAACCCACATCATAACAAACTCGCCGACCAGGTGTAGACATTCTGACGCGACGTGTTTGGCTTCCCCGTTAGAAATGCCGATCCTGTGTAAACAGTTTTAACGACGTATTTTTCTCAGTCTGTAAATCAAAGGATTACTTGTTTTTTCAGACTTATGTCGGGTCTGGTTGTCATTGATCGAATCTCAAGTTTATTTATGTGACAATCAGAAGAAATGAACTGGAGAACTTGGTGACAACTGGCAAGATCGAAGGGAACAGACCAAGGGGAAGTCCTAGAAGTAAATACCTGGATGGCTTGGCCATATGGCATGGTCGAGACAGGAATACTGAGCTGATCCATCACTCTGATGATCGAGTGAAATGGCGAGTCATGACCGCCCACGCTTTCCGGCATGGCACATGATGGATGGATGAAATTACCGAAGCCCCAACAGAGAAGCATTACAAATATCTCATGGATGCAAACACTGGATGTAAAGATTTCCCAGTAAATCACAAACAGCCAAAAATGCTGGCGTTGGTTGCAACATCTTGGTAAGGATATGTAACTAACTTATATTACACTTGCAGGCCATCAAGAGCTATCTGTGTCAGTGGCGAAACTTCGAAAGCTTGACTAGTATATGACAAGTCAATCCAAACCCACTGACGGGTAATCATACCTCTAGGTAACAGTTGGAGTATCTAGTTGGTCGTGCGTCGAAGTACACTTGTTCCTGCAGCGAGGCGCCGTCGTCATTTGGAGGCGACAGGTTCGTTCCCGGTCGGTAACTATTATAGCTTTCAAATTTTATGTTGTCTAGTGCGTCTTCTAATCTCTATTTCCTTCTTCTTCTTCTGTGAGCGCCAAATAATGCTGTGTGTGTCTATTTGTTTAATCGAGGTTAAAAAGGGACCATCGGGCATATGGGTCCAGCCCCATATTTTAACAGACAACTCAGTAATCGAGGGGTGTCGTGGTGAATGTCACGCCCCGCCATCTTTACTTCTCAAGACATTTCCTTAGCCTTATACAAGTTTAGACTGGGTCGAATTGGGAGCTCATGTCAATTTTTAGAATCCGTCTCGATGTGAATACCCATATCCACAGGGCCGGCAGACAAGCGCGCTGGATACTGCGCCATCGAAGCTCTCTTTTTGTTTATTCATCATCATTATCTGTGCCATGCCAGTAAACTTGGCGGTGATGTCTCGCCTTCTCACGCGAGCACCAGAGTCGTGGATCAGCCCAGTGTTCTTGTTTCGACCATGCCACGTGGTCAAGCTATTTAAGTATTTACTTCTATGCCTTCCACTTGTTCTCTTCCTCTGAATCTTGCCAGTTGTCACCAAGTTCTCAAATTTATTTCTGTTCTTAACGTGCCCAAAAATATTAACTGTCTACGTCTAATTCTGTGGATTAGGATTTCAAATAACGACAGCATTTTTCTGAACGAACAAGTGTACTTCCACGTATGGCCAACCCACACAATAATGCCTGATTTGATGCTATTTCTACAGGGGGATGTTATGTTATGCTGCGTTATTTTATGTTATGTTATTTATTTTATGGTGTATTGGCCGACCGCCTCGTTGTTTTTTTAAAAATAAAATTGTTTTAATGCTGGTCATCCAGAAAGCAATGGCAAACTACTGAACCTAAACTTGCCAAGAAATCACAAACAGCCAACGGATGTTGGGGATGGCTGCAACGCCCTGTAAAGGATAGGCAACTATCTTTTTTATGTTGTATTATGTTATGTTGTGCTGTGGTATGTTGTTCTGTGTTGTGTTATGTTATGACGAACGACTGCACATTGGCATTTCTCATTGGTGCTCACTTCTCCGATGCAGCCGCAATTCCAAAATATTCCTGCTCACTGCTCCCATTTTTTTTTCTCACATCCTTTAAAGGACATCGCTGTCAACATCAGCATCTTTCAGCTGATTGTTGATTTCTTGGCAAGATTACGCTCAGTAGTTTGCCATTGCTTTCTGAGGGACTGGCTCACATACCCCGTAAGTTACCGACGCGGCTAGAACCGCTACCGATTCTCGCGCAACGTCACGTTACTCACGAGAAAATACGGGATTATGGCTGCTCCCATTAGTATATATATATATATATATATATATATATATATATATATATATATATATATATATATATATATATATATATATATATATATATATATATATAAAATGCAATGTCTGTCTGTCTGTCCGTCTGTCTGTCTGTCTGTCTGTCTGTCTGTCTGTCTGTTATTTATGCGTTCGCGAACGGTCCATCCAATTGAGATGAAATTTTCTACACGTGTTCTTATCATTCCCGTGCAGCGAACTGTCATAGTTTGTTAGTTTACAAACAGTTATTTACGTGATAAAATTTAATTTTGTATTTTACATTATAATTTATATATAGCGAGGGGACTTAACTTAAGAAAAGTTATATCAAGGGACATAACTGTTAGTAGCATTGCTCTATCTTAAGTTAAGTCCCCTTGCTATATATACGCCACAGATAGATAGATAGATAGATAGATAGATAGATAGGTAGATAGATAGATAGATAGGACAGATAGATAGATGGGTGGGTGGGTGGGTGGGTGGATGGATGGATGGATGGATAGATAGATAGATAAATAGACAGATAGATAGATAGATAGATAGATAGATAGATAGATAGATAGATAGATAGATAGATAGATAGATAGATAGATAGATAGATAGATCGAACGAACGAACGAACGAACGAACGAATGAAAGAACGAACTTTATTTTAAAAAGGTAACAAATTGGGCACGCAGGCCCGTCTTACATTCGGCCCTTTCGATCGCTCATCTTTCATTCATCAAATGTGCATGTTACATTTACATAGGGAAAAAAAAACATTGTCAAATTGATTTTGTAAGCATAAACAATGCATATTACGCTTGGTACATTCACACGGGGGAAAAACATTGTCAAATGAAAGTTGTAAAAATACACAGTACATATTGCAATGTTGTGAGACACATCCCCCATCCACCCTCACACCCCGCAGCCACACTCACATCCCTCAGCCACCCACACATCCCCCACCCACCCACACATACCTCCACGCACTCACACAGACTCAGGCAAACATACATGCCGCCACCCACCCACCGATCCCCGACCCACACACATTTCCCCAACCACACATTCATCCCCCACCAATCTCATAATCGACACGCACACATCCACCCACATATTCTCCACCACCCACCCACACACCCGCAACCACCCAGCAAAACACACATCACAAAACCACACACACATACTCTGTCAACCCACACATCCCGCACCTATCCATACATACATCCTGCACCCTCACAATTTTCCCCACCCATCCACACACACATCAGCCAACCTACAACCACTCACCCACCCAATATCCGCCACTCTCAACTACACATCCTCCACCTATACACATCTCCCCACCTGCCCACACATACCCCCCACCCATAAGACAGACAGACAGACAGACCGACCGACCGACCGACTGACCGACCGACCGACCGACAGACAGACAGACAGACAGACAGACAGACATATAGATAGATAGATAGATAGATAGATTGATCCCTGCCCTATTTAGTTATTGGGATGAAGATTGTTCTCTTCCAATCTGTTCGCCATATTTCCGGGAACGGGAACGGGAGCTTATATGACTACTAATATGAATTAAATGAGACGCTCCCCACCAGGAAGTGGGCGAAGCCGGGCCGGGTCGTCTTTATTGGGAACGGGAACGGGTGCAGGGGCCGAATATGACTTAAATGAGACGCTCCCCGCCAGGGGCTGGGTGAAGCCGGGGCGTGTCGTCTTTTTTGGGAACGGGAACGGGAGCAGGGGCCGAATATGAATTAAATGAGATGCTCCCCGCCAGGGACTGGGCGAAGCCGGGGCGGGTGGTCTTTTTGGGAACGGGAACGGGAGCAGGGGCCGAATATGAATTAAATGAGATGCTCCCCGCCAGGGACTGGGCGAAGCCGGGCCGAGTCAGCTAGTTGATTATAAAACCAAGTCTTTTGACCCCGAATGGGCCATTAGCGTGCTTGACCAAATTTTACTCCCAGTTCGCCTTGTTGGAGTAGCGTCGGATTCTTGTCAGCATCTTCCAACCAAGTCCGCACTGCGTTGATTATATCAGCCATATCCATGCTTCTTCCCGTGTGTATTGGTGCAATATTTGCTATCTGATCTGCGCCTGTTGTTTTGCTCTGGCATATCAGCGTGTCTTGAGCTGAGTTGAGTTGAGTTAAGAACCGACATCACTGCACTCAGGACATTCCCATACGTGCTCCGTCCCCTCGTTCAACAGCCAGCGAAGAGTCATACTACCAATCGTTCCCACCGCTATCTGATTAACAGTTCTCCTGGTCTTCCCTCTCAGTTTTGAGATTCTTCCAGAACCCCTACCGATCCCCCGCAATCTCATTCTTTCCACATATGGGTTCTGAATCTGTTCCTCTGCCTTCTCCACCTGGTCCGACAAGCGCACGACCACCTCCCCCTTGTCCATAGGCAAAATACCACCAAGAGGTGCATTTCCTGCTAGTTTATCATCCTCTTCATTCCCCAGTACACCCGCATGGCCAGGGCAAAATATCCATACAATTCTCACAATCTTTGACCTCTGAAGCGACGGCAGCCATTCCACACGAAATATTCCTGTCTCCACCTTGCTAAGCATATTATCAGCGTATATGAATTAAATGAGATGCTCCCCGCCAGGGGCTGTGCGAAGCCGGGGCGGGTCGTCTTTTTTGGGAACGGGAACGGGAGCAGGGGCCGAATATGAATTAAATGAGATGCTCCCCGCCTGGGGCTGGGCGAAGCCGAGCCAGGTCGTCCATTTTGGGAACGCGAACGGGGGCAGGAGCCGAATATGAATTAAGTGAGACGCTCCCCGCCAGAGGCTGGGCGATGCAGGGGCGGGTGGTCTTTTTGGGAACGGGAACGGGAGCAGGGGCCGAATATGAATTAAATTAGATGCTCCCCGCCAGGGACTGGGCGAAGCCGGGCCGAGTCAGCTAGTTGATTATAAAACCAAGTCTTTTGACCCCGAATGGGCCATTAGCGTGCTTGACCAAATTTTACTCCCAGTTCGCCTTGTTGGAGTATCGTCGGATTCTTGTCAGCATCTTCCAACCAAGTCCGCACTGCGTTGATTATATCAGCCATATCCATGCTTCTTCCCGTGTGTATTGGTGCAATATTTGCTATCTGATCTGCGCCTGTTGTTTTGCTCTGGCATATCAGCGTGTCTTGAGCTGAGTTGAGTTGAGTTAAGAACCGACATCACTGCACTCAGGACATTCACATACGTGCTCCGTCCCCTCGTTCAACAGCCAGCGAAGAGTCATACTACTAATCGTTCCCACCGCTATCTGATTAACAGTTCTCCTGGTCTTCCCTCTCAGTTTTGAGATTCTTCCAGAACCCCTACCGATCCCCCGCAATCTCATTCTTTCCACATATGGGTTCTGAATCTGTTCCTCTGCCTTCTCCACCTGGTCCGACAAGCGAACGACCACCTCCCCCTTGTCCATAGGCAAAATACCACCAAGAGGTGCATTTCCTGCTAGTTTATCATCCTCTTCATTCCCCAGTACACCCGCATGGCCAGGGCAAAATATCCATACAATTCTCACAATCTTTGACCTCTGAAGCGACGGCAGCCATTCCACACGAAATATTCCTGTCTCCACCTTGCTAAGCATATTATCAGCGTATATATATATATATATATATATATATATATATATATTATATATATATATATATATATATATATATATTTATATGCATCCACCCGTCAATCTAATTCAGTTTTGTTGTATGGTAACGAATCATTGAACGTTAAAGAGTAAATTAGAAAAAGCTTGAAAGCAACAGAGATGTAGTACCTGAGATATATATTGTAACTAGCAATGATTGCCCGGAAGAGGCTAATGAAATTAGAATGTTGTATACAACTATAAAAAAAAAAGAGAGAGACAAACGGCACTCATTAGTCATTATATGAGAAGAGAGGCAACGAAGAACATCGTGACAGCCGGACAGATCAGTGTGAAAAGAGGCAGAGGCAGACCAAGAGAAATGATGCTGGATGGACAACGGAATATCATCAGCAGAGTTGATCCAGAACACCAATGACTGAGATTTGTGGAGAGTCATGAACGCCTACGCCGGCTGACATGGCACATGCTGTTACTGCAGCTGCTGCTGGTTATGGCGATGATGACGAGACAATTATTAACAGAAAAATAAATGCTAGTACAAAATCATCAATAATAGTTTAAGTAGTTTCTAAAACCCCGTATGAAATCCAACGCAAGGCGGTCTACTGCCAAATCACCCGCAGTTGTGTTTTGAACTCGGTATGCGAGATTACAGATTGCGTTCATAAACCCTTCGCAGCAGAGTTCGTGTAGACAAAGGAAAAACAGAAAATTATCAATTATACCCACCTTCTCTCTGCGTCGCTTCACGGAAAAAGCAGTAGGACAAAAGAAGAAGAAGTCTCTAAATCAGATCATAGGTCTTCTGCCATCATTGTATCAGAAGTCTCCGGATTCAGACAGTTCTACTCATACATCTCATAAATTATTCTAGAACTGACCCATTGACAATATTGCTCTTTTTTCACAGTGACCAATGAGTAACCCAGTCAGCTACCTATCTGCAAACATACTTACAGATCATCTCACACCCTGCTCCATTTAAAGCCACGACTCTAATGTACGAGTCCATAAGACTTCTTCTTCTTCTTCTTCTTCTTCTTCTTCTTCTTCTTCTTCTTCTTCTTCTTCTTCTTCTTCTTCTTCTTCTTCTTCTTCTTCTTCTTCTTCTTCTTCTTCTTCTTCTTCTTCTTCTTCTTCTTCTTCTTCTTCTTCCATCAGATACCACAGGAATTCACATAACCGACGCAGATGACATCGAAGAACTAGAACCTGACATACTGAAAGAAAACGAAAATAGAGAAGCCATCAGATTTGCGCCATTGAATAAATCACCGGGACCAGGCGAATTACCAAATGAAATAAGTGATGGAGCAAGATAAGTAGGAACAATATGGCTACATATACTATTGAGCTATGTTTCATGCAGAATAAACAGACACCACGAGGTATTTCCTTTTTGAGTCATACTGGGAAAATATTTTGCAAAATTCTCGAGAAAAGATTACGACCTATAATAGAACCCTAGCTAAGCGAAACACAACTTAGGATTTAGGAAAAACAAAGGATGCACAGACGCCATATTTGCTCTTAGACAACTAATAGAAAAATCAATTGAATTTAATGAAACACTCTACTTAGCCTCTTTCGATTAATAAAAGGCATTTGATAGAGTAGATAGAAACACGCTGTGGGAAATCCTTAAACAATATGGAGTGAGTACACATCTAACAAACCTATGTAGAAGCTTATACAACAACAGTGAATGCATAGTGAGAGCAACTGGAGGACACTCAGAACCCTTCACCATAATATCTGGAGTACGACAAGGTTGTGTCCTATCCCCTCTCTTGTCCATAACCTATATAGACAACATATGTAAAGAAACCAGCCAAACAGAGACTGCAAGAACACCGCATGACGAGAGCACAGAAGAAGAACCATCTGTAAATTACACCATTTGAGGACTCCTGTTTGCGGATGACCAAGCACTAATAGCAAAATCAGAAGATGAATTACAAGAGCACATGAATAGTCTAAATGAAATGTGTAGGGAACATAACATGAAAATTAGCACAAGTTAAACAGAGACAATTGTTGTAAGCTAAAGAAGAAGAAAACAACATAGATTAATCTAAAAGAAAAACCTCTAAAACACGGAAAGAACTTCAAGTACTCAGGAAGTATTCTATCATCAAATGGCAAATCAGAAGACGAGATATAAAATAGATGAAATAAGGCAAACCAACACATTGGACAGATGGCACCAATACTAAAGAACAAAAATGTATTAATAGTTACTAAGAAAGCACTTTACAACACAATCTTCCTACCAACTCCATGTTACCAATGCCAAACCTGGACAATGACAGAAAAAGAGAAAAGAAAAATCATAACAGCAGAAATGAGATTCCAGAGAAGAATACTCAATGTATTAAGAGGAGAGAAGATCAGAAATAAAGAAATCAGGACTAAAGTGGGAGTTATAGCAGCGCTAGATTTTATTAGAAGGCAGCAAGATAAATTGTTTGGCCATGCAACTAAGTTACCAACTAACAGTATACGACAACAAGCAATGATGTACAGACCAGATGGAAACAGAGGAAGACGCCGACCACGTAAACTATGGACGGAGGGAATAACAAAATCTATGGGAATATCGATGCATGAAGCCCATAAGCGGGCATTCTCCCGCTGTTTATACTTCACCTCGACACCGCACGGTACAAGAGGAACAAGATGACATGAGATGAGAATACACCTATTGGCACTGGAATCAATGTGAAGTAAAGCGTAATCGATACGGGGCCTGCTCGATAGACACAATTACGTACATACTTCTCAGTAAGACAGTACTATAGATATTGTTTTAACTGAACAACTATCAATTGAATATGCTACAAAGCCCAGGTTCGTGCTAAAGAATTGTTTTAAATAAATATTACATTACATTCAGAACAAATATAAGGCGCGCTTTAAAACAGGTTACAGTATACAGACAATAAAAGTAAATATTTCTCTCTTAAGTTTCTTTATATACAGTAACACATGCGCCATTGTTCATTAGTATTACATAAGTGTATAAACATTTCATTGGACGCAGCTCTGTTTAAACAGTAACTCAGCAGTGAATAAAATTGGTTATTAAGACAAAGTAAAATTGAACGTTGGGCAGCAAACACAGGGGTGGGGGATGTCGATGTTTTCGTGGATGGACCGATGGATGCGTGAATGGTTTTTTGGATGGATGCATGCATGCATGAATGGATTGTTGGATGGACTGATGGATACATGGATGAACAGATGCATGGATGGACGGATTGATGCATGGATGGATTGTTGGATCGACGGATGCATAAATTCATGGACGATTTGTTGGATAGACTGATGGATGCATGCATGCATGGATGGATTCTAGGATGGACGCATACATGGATGGATGGACAGAGGGTGGATGCATAGATGGATTGTTAAATGGGTGGATAGATGCATGGAAAGAATTTTAGATAGACGGATGGATGCATGGATGGATTGTTGAATGGATGCATGAATATATTGTTGGACGGACGGCAGGATGGATCCAAGGATAGACGGATGGATGCATGGCTAGATTTTTGGATGGATTGATGCATGGATGGATTGTTGGATGGATGCATGCATGGATGGATTGTTGGATGGATTTTTTTAAGGATTATTGCATGGATGGATTTTTGGATTGATGGATGCATGGATGAATGGATGGACGGAGGGAGTATTAGATTGACGGTGGATGGATGCATGGATGGATTTTTGAATGGATGGATTTTTGGATGGATGGATGCATTGTTGGATGGATGGATGCATGTATGGATGAATGCATGAACGGATTGTTGGATGGATGAATGGATGGATTGTT
Organism: Cepaea nemoralis; assembly: GCA_014155875.1. Lineage (NCBI taxonomy): Eukaryota > Metazoa > Mollusca > Gastropoda > Stylommatophora > Helicidae > Cepaea > Cepaea nemoralis. The sequence continues at coordinate 11,370 of JACEFZ010003614.1, read as the reverse complement.
GGATGGATGCATGCATGGATGGACGTATGGATGGATGCATGGACGGATTTTTGGATGGATGGATGGATGGATGGGCGTATAGATGGATGGTTGCATGAACGGATTGTTGGATGGATGAATGGATGGATTGTTGGATGGGTGGATTGTTGGATGGATGGATGCATGGACGGATTGTTGGATGGATGGATGGATGGACGTATGGATGGATGGTTGCATGGATAGATTTTTGGAAGGATACATGGATGGGTTATTGGAAGGATACATGGATGGATTTTTGGATGGATGTATGGGTTCATGCATGGATGGATTGCTGGATGGATGCATAGATGGGTCGTTGAGTGGATGAATTGATGGATGGAGTGTTTGGTGGATGGATGGTTTGTTGGATGGATGCATGGCTGGGTGGATGGATGGATGACGCATGGATGGATTAATGGATGAATGGATGGATGCATGGATGCATGGACGGATTGTTAGATTGACGGATGGATGGATGCATGCATGGATGGATTGTTTGATGAACGGATGGATGCATGGATGGACGGATGAATGCGTGGATGCAAAGATGGATTGTTGGATGGACGAATGGATGCATGTATGGATTGTTGGATGGACGGATGCACTGATGCATAGAATGGCTGTTGGATGGACAGAAGGTGGATGCATGAATGGATTGTTGTATGGATGCATGGATGGATTGTTGTCTGGATGTGTGGATGGACTGATAGAGTAACAGGTGGACGGATGCATGGACGCATTGTCAGATGGACGGGTGGATTGATGCATGGATGGATGCACGAATGTATTGTTGGATGGATGCATGGATGGATTATTGGATGGATGCATGTATGGATTGTTGGATGGATGGATACATGGATGGATTGTTGGATCGACGAGTGGATATATGCATGATGGATTGTTGGATGGACGGAGGATGGATGGATTGTTGGATGGATGAGTAGATGGATTATTGGATGGACGGCTGGATAGATGCATTTGTGGATTGTTGGATGGCCTCGTAGATGGATGCATGGCTGTATTGCTGGATGGATGCATAGATGGATTGTTGCATTGACGGGTGAGTGGATGTGTGGGTGGATTTTTGGGTAGTTGGAAGGATGGATGGATATATGGATGGATTGTTGGACTGATGCATAGGTGGATTGTTGGATTGATGCATAGATGGATTGTTGAATTGGCGGGTTGACGGATGCATGGATGTATTGTTGGATGGACGCATATATGGATACATGGATGGATTGTTGGATAGAAGAACGGATGGAAGCGTGGATGGATTCTTGAATGGGCAGCTGGATGGAGGCATTTAGGGATTGTTGGATGGACGGATGGATGCGTGCATGGATGGATTGTTGGATGGATGCATGGATTTATTGTTGGATGGACGAATGGATGGATAAATTCATGGATTGATTGTTGGATGGACGGATGGATGCGTGCATGGATGGATTGTTGGATGGATGCATGGATTTATTGTTGGATGGACGGATGGATGGATACATTCATGGATTGATTGTTGGATGGATGGGTGGATGGATGGATGGGTGGGTGGATGGATGGATGGATGGATGGATGGAAGAATGTTTGATTGTTGAATGGACGGATGGATGCGTGCATGGATGAATTGTTGGATTAATGCATGGATTTATTGTTGGATGGACGGATGGATGGATACATTCATGGATTGTTTGTTGGATGGATGGGTGGATGGATGGATGCATGTTTGATTGCTGGATGGACGTGTGTACGGATGCATGGATGGATTGTTGTATTTTCAGTGGGTGGATGCATGGATGGACTGTTAGATGGGCGGATGGATGCATAGATGGATTGTAGAATAGACAGGTGGATTGATGCATGGATGGATTATTTGATTTATGCATGGATAGATTGTTTGATAGATGGACGGATGGATGCATGGATGGGTTGTTGGATGAGCAGATGGATGGATGCATGGATGGATTGTTAGATGGGCGGATGGATGCATAGATGGATTGTAGAATAGACAGGTGGATTGATGCATGGATGGATTATTTGATTTATGCATGGGTAGATTGTTTGATAGATGGACGGATGGATGCATGGATGGGTTGTTGAATGGGCAGATGGATGAATACATGGATAGATTGTTAGATGGAAGGATGGATGCATGAATGGATGGCTGGATTGTTGGATATGCGGGTGGATGCATGCATGGATGGATTGTTGAATAAACGGATAGATGGATGTATTGATGGATGAATTATTGGATGGATACATGGACGGATGGATGGATTGTTGGACGGATGGATGAATTGTTGGGTGGGCGGTTATTTATTTTGAGTGTACACACATAAGTGGGGAAGGTGGATTTGCTGTGCTTGTCATCCTTCCTTTACTCATTCTTTCCTCCCGTCTTGCCTCTCTGCCTGCCTGCCTGCCTGTCTGCTTTCTTTCTTTCTTTCTTTCTTTCTTTCTTTCTTTCTTTCTTTCTTTCTTTCTTTCTTTCTTTCTTTCTTTCTTCCCTCCTTGCTTTCTTCCTTTCATAACAAAGGGAACCATACAAGACGGGACAGCGTGCCTAATTCTTCACTCTTGTTAATTTACGCTCGTCTGTTCCACCTACTCTCATTTGTATTCTTCTATCAATCTAGGCACCCTTTCTCATCATACCATGATCCAGTATATATGAAGACCTAACTCTTCACAGCCCGATTGTAGTATATGCCATTGGACTACCACAACCTTTACACACACTCATCCATAGATCAATGTATCTAGTCTTTCGTCCATCCAATCATCCATTCGTGCAATCAACCAGGGATTGACATCTTTTGATTCTCTAAGCAGTAAAACGATCTCAAAGTATAGTATAGTATAGTATAGTACAGTACAGTACAGTATAGTATAGTATAGTATAGTATAGTATAGTATAGTATAGTATAGTATAGTATAGTATAGTATAGTATAGTATAGTATAGTATGTTGTTTGTCCATCAAGAATGATGATGACCATTCATTTCATCCAGTGGGGTTGAAAGTATGGAGCCGTGAGTTTTAAGATGGCTGATAATGCCTATTTTGGCTCGAAATATTCTTTGACAATGTGGACAAAGAATGCTTGACGTTTCTGGGGGAGGATTTTCTGCAGTGGTTTTTCTGTTCTGTTTTTTCTTCACAGCTCTTGCAGTCCTGGTTGCCACACAGTGACTGCACCTTTGCGTAATGATGTACGCCACGAATTTCGGTCTCTGGCTGCAGTCTCCCAGGTGTCATGATGAATTCCAAAAGCATTCAGTGATATTTTCAGTGTATTTAAAGCGTTTCCTCTGGCCGCCTTGGGAGCGTTTACCACAACGCAACTCGCCGTAAAAAATTCGTTTAGGGAGCCTGTGATCTGGCATGCGAGTCAAGTGACCAGCCCAGCGAATCTGATTCTTCATTAGTAGAGTGTGGATACTGGGCATGGACGCTCTTTCTAGGACTTCAGTGTCTGGGATCTTGTCTTGCCATTTAATCTTCAGTAGCTTCCTAAGGCAGACTGTGTGGAAGTGGTTTAATTTCCTAGCGTGTCGCTGATAAACAGTCCAGGTTTCACAAGCATATAGCAGTGTGGATAATACAACTGCTTTGTAGACTTTCAGCTTTGTTTGCAGGCTTATTCCATTTCTGTCCCATACATTCTTGTACAGTCTGCCAAAGGCCGCGCTGGCCTTGGAGATTCTTGCATTCACTTCATCATCAATTGTGGCAGCTTGTGACACAGTGCTGCCAAGATAGGTGAATTTGTCCACAACACTTAGACTATGACCATTCACTTTGATATTCGGCACAGTGTGATTATTCCCTGGAGCTGGCTGGTACATAACTACAGTCTTCTCCAAATTGATATTGAGCCCAAAGTTGGCACAGGCATGTGAGAAAGCTGAAACATTATGTTGCATGTCCGCCTCTGAGTTGGCGTATAGAGCGCAATCATCAGCAAACAGGAGCTCTCTGACGGTGTCGCTGTCAATTTTGGTTTTAGCTTTCAGCCTTCTGAGATTGAATAACTTTCCATCCATGCGGTAGTTGATGTCTATTCCAATGTCGTTGTTCTCGAAGGCATTCGTCAACATAGCTGAAAACATGAGGCTGAACAGTGTTGGTGCCAGAAAACATCCTTGTTTCACTCCATTGGTGACAGGAAAGGGCTCACCATTTTCCTGTACTCTAGCTTGCATGCCATCATGAAATAGCCGCACTATTTGGACAAACTTTCGAGGACAGCCATATTTTGCCATAATCTTCCACAGTCCTTCTCTGCTGACTGTATCAAAAGCCTTGGTAAGGTCAATGAAAGTGGAGAACATTTCGCAGTTCTGTTCCTGACATTTCTCTTGCAGCTGCCTTGCAGCGAAAATCATGTCAACAGTTCCACGTTCTTTTCTGAAGCCACACTGGCTCTCGGGAAGAAGACCTTGATCGAGATGGGCCGTGAGGCGATTGAGAAGAATTCTGGCGAGTATCTTCCCTGCAATTGAAAGCAAGGAGATGCCTCGGTGGTTGTCACAGGATTGGCGGTTTCCTTTTCGTTTGTAAAGGTGGACTATTGACGCGTCCTTGAAATCTTGTGGCATGGTCTCGTTCACCCATATGTTTGTAAAGACTTGGTGAAGCTGCTCTGTTAGGACCGGCCCACCTGCCTTGTATATCTCTGCCGGGATGGAGTCCGGACCAGGTGCCTTGCCGCTGGAGAGTTGCTGGATGGCTTTGTTTACTTCCACTATGGTTGGCAGGTCATCAAGTGTATCATTGATGGGAACTTGAGGAAGGCAGTTGATGGTTTCATCATCGAAGAAGGAAGTTGCATTTAAGATGTTGCTGAAATGTTCTGCCCAGCGCTGAAGGATGTCTTTCTTATCGGTGACCAATGTTCCCCCATCTGCACTGAGGAGGGGAGCTGTGCCTGGTGATGTAGGACCATAGACCGCTTTCAGTGAGTCGTAGAAGTTTTTCATATCATGTCTGTCAGCAAAGCCTTGAATTTCATCAGCTTTGCTGCTCAGCCAGGAGTCCCGCATGTGCCGAAGTTTCTGCTGCACTACTCTCTGAATGTTCTTGAAGGCATCTTTTTTTTTTAATGTTGACTTTGGGTCATTCAAATGTGCCTTGAGGAGAAGATGTTTCTCGGCCAGCAATTGGTTGTTGTCTTCAGAATTTTCATCAAACCAGTCTTTATGCTTTCGGGGGGTTGGACCCAGGATTTCCATAGCAGTGTTGTAAATTATGTCTTTTAGGGCTCTCCACTCTGTTTCTGTATCCTGTTTAGCTGCAGCATTGGGCTTGAGGCGGTCTTCCAGCATATTTTCAAACGACAGCTGCATTTCTTGCTGTTTATGCGGGTGACATTTAGTTGTTGTTGTTTTTTTTTTGTGTGGTGCATTTTCACCCCTTGGGGACGCCGTGGTGGTTTGATGTGAATGTTTATTTTCGAGATAATGAGACGATGGTCTGTCCAACATTCGGTATCACACATGGATTTTGTCACCCGAACGTCTTGTCTGTTACTTCTCCTGACGAAGACATAGTCAACGAGGTGCCAGTGTTTTGATCGAGGGTGCATCCACGATGTCCTGTTTCTCATGGGAAGACGGAAAATTGTGTTGGTAATTAGGAGATCGTGTTCGGCATATGTCTGAAGAAGGAGGAGTCCATTGCTGTTACAATTTACGACTCCATGCTACCCAATAATGCCACTCCAAGAGGTGGTGTCCATGCCTACTCTGGCATTGAAATCCCCAAGTGTCAGCGTCTTGATTCACAATCACACAGGCTCGTATTAACCAACAGATGTGATAACAAACACTGTCACAGAATGACTGTACATGACACACGGCGAATACAATTATAACCACTTTATTCGCACTTCTCACTCCCCGCAAACATTACAGACATCGCTCAACCACCACGGTGATGCCATTACACAATAAAGATATACATTCAATGCATCAGTTCATAACTTACAACACTACGTCCCAGGCGCACAGTCTTCTATACTCAAACAGGCGTTCTCTCTAATAGCGTCCACTCACACAAGCAATACGAGCACACATCTCCCATCTCTGTCCTGTATCACAGTCCGAGGCCGTCTGCCGTCTAACTGCAGTGAGTCCTCGTTGGTCGTGTTTTCTCACTACGTGGACTCCGTGCGACACGCGTGCCACACTGACCGTTCTCGTCACTTGCGTAGTTAGTGCCGCTCACAGGCGTACCTGGCCGTAATTGCCAGGTGTCGATGATGAAGACACGGCAGATCTGGTGGGGAGATTCTGACACTCTCCCGCCACCCTCTCTAATGAAAGGCGTATCCTTTCATTGTTGGCTATATACATTTTGGTTTATTTATTAAACCTGTCAGAATCGACCCATTGTTTGTCATCTGACGTGACAGTTTGGTTTTTATTGAAATATTATGGGTAATTGTATGATATATACACACGCTCGTCAATGATGCTATCAAGCCACACTACTCAAGTACAATCCACTAGTTGGATTTTTACGTAGGTTGTAAATGGACACAGCCAGTCCGGTAGCTATCAGCGATTTATGCTATCTTCCAAGCCACGCAACCACCTCAAGACAAATGGAAAAAAATCACAAAAAAGACATGTCAGGCCGTGAGTCATCTCCCTCATAAGACGACTCCAACATTCGACCCCAACCCAATATGGTCAGATAGTCTAATGCAGGTCCACAACTTCAGTAATTATATTCCACGCATAGTTGATGTCATCTTGCGATGTGTCGCCATTCTGGTAACACGAGGAAGGTTTTTTAAAAATATATATTACACATTACCAATAATTCAGATTATTTCCCTTAGATGTAATGGTGAAACAACACAAAACTCTATGGGCGGAAATTTTCACAATCTTTCAAAGAAAATAAATTACATTGGTAACTCAAGTTCTAAACATCACAGTTTGATGCTTATTGTCAATAGTGAACCAAATGGTACTATTGAGAACAAGTTGATCAATCTATGATTCTCAGATTACAAATATCAAAAATCCTTTCATACAATTTGTATATGCAAATTTACTATCACAAAGTTTATGTAAAACGTCAATTCTTTGTGAGACTTATTATATCGTCTGCTAATTTCTAAATTTTAGTTAATTAATTCCAAAAATACCGGAAGTACACAGTTGCGGTGTTAAGATGTAACTAATACAATGTTCTTTCGTCACGTTGTTGTGTAGAAGAATGGATTAAACAGTTCACAAGTATAGCTGTTGGATAAAATGTTATTTCGAAGCACGGATTAAAGCGTTCTGTTGAATTCAGATGTCGTTGTCCCTTTCGCACAGTTTAAAACGTCTGAACACTCTGCTAAGCTTATATCAATAGTGTTCATAAGCGCAGGTACTGCGGATAATCAAACAGTTGAATTCAGGTAGGCTTGGTAATCCCTCGTAGCACTGTTCGTCTAAATGTTCATCCGTGTTTAAAATATTATTACCTTTCGTTCTCATAACACACAAATATTCATCACATTTATTTACCTTATTAAAATATAATATATGTACATGGGGACATTGTCCCTATCACAAATATATTTCTCAGCGTTTCTGGGATATATTAAATATTAACTCGCTGTGTTACTGAGCGCTATAAAGAATTGCAGATAATCACTGCTTTACTGTGTGCGCTCAGGCAAAAGTAAGCTGTCGGACGTGTTGTGCGGACATCTGGAAAGAAGGTCGGCAATCGTATTTTGAGTACCGCTGATATGCTTCACTTCAAAACTGAAGTCTTGGAGTAATAGAGACCACCTTGCTATCCTGTGGTCCGTCGGAGTACCAGTAGTGATGATTGTCAATGGATTGTTGTCCGTCTCCACTATGAAGTGTTTTCCTAACAAAAATCTAGATAATTTTCTAACTGCATAAACCAAAGCAAGGGCCTCTACCTCAGGAGTCGACCAATTTTTCTCTCTTGGATTGAGCTTTCGACTCACGTAATATACTGGGTGAAGGATTCCCTTATGGCTTTGCAATAACACGGCCCCAATAGCTATGGAGCTCGCGTCGATTCTCAATCTGAAAATAGTGTCCAAATTTGGCAATTTGAGTATAGGATTACTAGAAAAATATGATAAAACTTTTGTGAATGCTGGTCTCAGGCATTCGCTGTTTACAATTTGGTTCGGTTTATCTTTGGTTAGTAAGTTGGTAAAACATTCTGTCAAGGTTGCAAAATTTGGAATAAATTGTCTATAATAGTTGAGTAAACCTGGGACACTTCTGATTTCCTTCTTTGTTGTCGGAAGCGACAATTTTAGAATCCTTGAAACAATATTGTCGTCAGTAGTGACAAAGCCGTTGCAAATAGTATAGCCCAAAAAAGTAATTTCCTGGAAGGCTGTGTCTACCTTTGATGGTTTCACTGTTAGGCCGTGGTGTCTGATGCGTTCAAATGTCTGTTGTAAAGTCTTTAAGTGGTCTGTCATAGTCTTTGTATGTATGCAGATGTCGTCCATGTAAGAAAGTATATTTGTGATGTCTGTCAGTAATAGTCTGGTCATTCGTACAAATGTCGCAGGAGCGTTGACTAGCCCGAATGGAAGTTGCACCATTCGTATAGACCCCAGGGTGTGGCAAATTCTGTCAAATGTATGCAATCTTCATGCATCGGTATTTGCCAGTACCCTTTCGTCATGTACAGTTTTGTAAAGTATTTTGCGTCTGTCATTTCCGTCAATATGTCTTCACAGTTAGTCATGGGTTCTAAATCTAACTGTGTAATCCAGTTAAGTTTCCGATAGTCAACACAAAGACGTATGGAGTTGTCCTTCTATTTGACAAGCACAATCGGTGAACAAAAATGTGATTGTGATCTTCTGATGATGTGATTTTTCTCCAGTTCTAGAATTTCTTGATGTAACTTGTCTTTGTAGTGTATGGGTATGGAGTATGGTCTGCACTTTATTGGTGTGTTGGATGTCAGAATGATGTGGTGCTGTACTAAATCTGTCTGTCCTGGATGGTTGGATGTCCGTGTCTTCATCATCGACGCCTGGCAATTACGGCCAGGTACGCCTGTGAGCGGCACTAACTTACTAACCAAAGATAAACCGAATAAAATTGTAAACAGCGAATGCCCGAGACCAGCATTCACAAACGTTTAACAAACTTTTCTAGTGATCCTATACTCAAATTGCCAAATTTGGACACTATTTTCAGATTGAGAACCGACGCGAGCTCCATAGCTATCGGGGCCGTGTTATTGCAAAGCCATGAGGGAATCCTTCACCCAGTATATTACGTGAGTCGAAAGTTCAATCCAAGAGAGAAAAATTGGTCGACTCCTGAGGTAGAAGCCCTTGCTTTGGTTTATGCAGTTAGAAAATTATCTAGATTTTTGTTAGGAAAACACTTCATAGTGGAGACGGACAACAATCCATTGACAATCATCCTTACTGGTACTCCGACGAACCACAGGATAGCAAGGTGGTCTCTATTACTCCAAGACTTCAGTTTTGAAGTGAAGCATATCAGCGGTACACAAAATACGATTGCCGACCTTCTTTCCAGATGTCCGCACGACACGTCCGACAGCCTACTTTTGCCTGAGCGCACACAGTAAAGCAGTGATTATCTGCAATTCTTTATAGCGCCCAGTAACACAGCGAGTTAATATTTAATATATCCCAGAAACGCTGAGAAATATATTTGTGATAGGGACAATGTCCCCATGTACATATATTATATTTTAATAAGGTAAATGTGATGAATATTTGTGTGTTATGAGAACGAAAGGTAATAATATTTTAAACACGGATGAACATTTAGACGAACAGTGCTACTAGGGATTACCAAGCCTACCTGAATTCAACTGTTTGATTATCTGCAGTACCTGCGCTTATGAACACTATTGATATAAGCTTAGCAGAGTGTTCAGACGTTTTAAACTGTGCGAAAGGGACAACGACATCTGAATTCAACAGAACGCTTTAATCCGTGCTTCGAAATAACATTTTATCCAACAGCTATACTTGTGAACTGTTTAATCCATTCTTCTACACAACAACGTGACGAAAGAACATTGTGTTAGTTACATCTTAACACGCCAACTGTGTACTTCCGGTATTTTTGGAATTAATTAACTAAAATTTAGAAATTAGCAGACGATATAATATGTCTCACAAAGAATTGACGTTTTACATAAACTTTGTGATAGTAAATTTGCATATACAAATTGTATGAAAGGATTTTTGATATTTGTAATCTGAGAATCATAGATTGATCATCTTGTTCTCAATAGTACCAGTTGGTTCACTATTGACAATAAGCATCAAACTGTGACGCTTAGAACTTGAGTTACCAATGTAATTTATTTTCTTTGAAAGATTGTGAAAATTTCCGCCCATAGAGTTTTGTGTTGTTTCACCATTACATCTAAGGGAAGCAATCTGAATTATTGGTAATGTGTACTAGATATATATTTTTAAAAAAACTTCCTCATGTTACCAGAATGGCGACACATCGCAAGATGACATCAACTATGCGTGGAATATAATTACTGAAGTTGTGGACCTGCATTAGACTATCTGACCATATTGGATTGGGGTCGAATGTTGGAGTCGTCTTATGAGGGAGATGACTCACGGCCTGACATGTCTTTTTTGTGATTTTTTTTTCATTTGTCGTGAGGTGGTTGCGTGGCTTGGAAGATAGCATAAATCGCTGATAGCTACTGGACTGGCTGTGTCCATTTACAACCTACGTAAAAATCCAACTAGTGGATTGTACTTGAGTAGTGTGGCTTGATAGCATCATTGACGAGCGTGCGTATATATCATACAATTACCCATAATATTTCAATAAAAACCAAACTGTCAAGTCAGATGACAAACAATGGGTCGATTCTGACAGGTTTAATAAATAAACCCAAATGTATATAGCCAACAATGAAAGGATACGCTTTTCATTAGAGAGGGTGGCGGGAGAGTGTCAGAATCTCCCCACCAGATCTGCCGTGTCTTCATCATCGACGCCTGGCAATTACGGCCAGGTACGCCTGTGAGCGGCACTAACTACGCAAGTGACGAGAACGGTCAGTTGTGGCACGCGTGTCGCACGGAGTCCACGTAGTGAGAAAACACGACCAACGAGGACTCACTGCAGTTAGACGGCAGACGGCCTCGGACTGTGGTACAGGACAGAGATGGGAGATGTGTGCTCATATTGCTTGTGTGAGTGGACGCTATTAGAGAGAACACCTGTTTGAGTATAGAAGACTGTGCGCCTGGGGCGTAGTGTTGTAAGTTATGAACTGATGCATTGAATGTATATCTTTATTGTGTAATGGCATCACCTTTTGTATTTG
>JACEFZ010003613.1:0-71013 GCA_014155875.1 Cepaea nemoralis | reverse complement strand
CCAAAGAAAAATACTATATCTAAAAAGGGGGTAGACTGCTGCCGAGCTACCCAATTAAGACAAAAAACATGCCGAGGAGTTCAACGATGGAACAACACACACACAGATGTAGGAGAAGGTTTAAAAACAGTTTTTGTGAATGGAATAAAAAAACAAAAAACAAAGACAGCACAATGGAATATGTATCTGGACAGCAAATTTTTTTTATCCAAAGAAAGAGAAAACAAAGTTTTTGGTTGTTGTACAATGTATAATAGTTTCTTGGTATAAAGGGTTAGAAAACTGAAAGCAATTAGCTGTAGTTATTGTTTCACCCATCTATCACCTGCTGTGTCTACAATGAATGTTGACTGCCAAGTATATCCTACACCTTCCGTCTCCGACTGCATTATATTCTACACGTTCTGTCTGCCACTATGGTGGATCCTACATTTTCTGTCACTTGCTACTCTAGTATGCTCTTCACAGATAGCTGTTCATCAATTTTTGAATGTAATCTTCCAACTTGTACTGCTGCCTACACTTTGCTCAGCCATGTTGGCCAACAGTGCATCTGCCTGCCAAGACAATGGTTTGGGTTCAACCCCCAGCAAACGATGGATGATTTTTCCCAGACAGTTCAGCAGCTCTGGCATCAATCCAGCTTCGTGACCACGGGTACCCAACAATTATCACAACTATCTAGTTGTCTGGGAAGGAAAAGCGACGAGGAAGGGAACAGATCACCCCACCTCATATGTCTCCATCTAGAATATGTGAAGGCCTAAGACTTCACAACACAATGGCAGAAATTAATATGGGACTACTTTGACCTTTTTCACTTTGCTCACGTCAACTGTTCCCCCGTGCTGGTTCTTACAAGAGTTGAGATTTTGTGCCTGGGGATTCAGTGTTTTTCTGATGACTCCATGACCTCAGCTCATTGACTATTTTGCAATTTTTGTTCAGTGTTGATGTATCAATGTTGTTTTATTTTATGTGTGCTGACGAAGGCTTTCCAGCTGCAACTTCCATTCTGTCCCTTGTGTTAGTGTTCTTGTAAAATTCCACTGTCCGTTGTTGTTGATTTACCCATAGTTTTTATAAAAGCATCATTGTCTTTCAAAGTAGTCAAAATAACTTCTGCCATTTCTGTCTCTTGCCCATCTTTCTATCTCAGCTCCTCTAAGATCACCATGTTTTCTTTGCTCTGTTTCCATTAAATGCAGCCCTTTCTTCTGTATGCCCACATGTCCAGAGACTTCACTTCTTGGGGGTAATCATTTCACTTAATAAAAAGTCCTGTCGTACAGAATGAAATATGGAGCTCCGATTCTTTACCATGAATATAGTGATATCAATCAGACAGTTGGGCTGATTACAAAGTTGTGCCAGGCCTGTTATAAATATCCTAGAAAGTCATACTACAAGATGTTTGAGTATGAATGCAAGAATCAGCATCTATGTACTCTATACATTTCCACACATGCTCCATCTCTTTCTTCAGTAGCCAATAGAGTATCCCATGCTTAAGATACCAGTGGCAATTTGTTGTCATTTGTCCCTAAGCATTGAGTTGTCGTTCAGATCCTCTACTCACTACCATATTATTTATCCCAGGTTAAACAAAGTTAACCGGTCTCCCTGGCGAAGGGATTAACGACTTTCTCCGTAATCCTGTATATCCATGTGAGGAACACAGCTGCGTGAGATTCGGCAGTGGATCGCGTTACGTTGGTTACTTATGGGGTTGTGAGCTGGACGCTCAGAAAGCAATGGCAAACTACTGAGCGTAATCTTGCCAAGAACATCAACAATAGCTGGAAAATTCTGGTGTTGATTGCAACGTCCTGTAAGGGATATGCTACTTAAAAAAAAAAAAGTTAGCCGCAGATCTTTTTTTACAGGATGCAGCAATCAAACCCAGCATTTATTGGCTGTGATTTACTAGGTAATTTGGCGTTCAGTAGTTTGTCATTGCCTTCTGAATGGCCGTTGCTCAAATCATCACAGCGATCTGCTCCCACATCACCTACTGCAGGGAGCATTATAAAAGCTGTACATGAAATGTATGAGGCAGGGGAGCTGGTAAATGAGAATCTGTTCTTTGCTACATGGTGATGATAAAGATGATGAGTTGAAAAGGTCACAATCTCCAACAGGACGTTACCATACCACGGAGGAGACTACTCTGTCTTCTGAGCTTGGTCCACAGACAATCAACAACCATCAGATGATGTCAACAGCATCTCTCAACTGTCCCTGTAGTACGTGTACTGTGTACTCAAGTCCAGAGGGTTGACTTTACTGCAGCTGGTGTTACCCGACTTGACTGGGTCTCTTTCTGCAGAATGGCCAGCAGCTTTCTGAGAGCATCGCACAAAGCACAAACTCCGTAGCTCTAGCGATGACTCCTAGGAGTCTCCGGGGGAACTGTACTCGTGCTATGAACGACAGTCCAGGGAACAAAGCCATGACCTTCAGAACGCAAGGCAGATGGCTAACAACTGCGCCATGGAGTGTATGCCATAAGTTTCTTCTGCCCATTAGTACTCTAATCAACACAGCACGTATTAAGCAACCAATAGAAATAATTTATAAATATGGCAACATGGTCATCTTTTTGCCACAGAAGGATACACATTTAAGCATGTCACAAATGTTGAATTCGCTAATTAAAATTAAAGTGAATCCCTGTGACGCAACTTTTGCTGATGAAGCAGTGCCTCCTTTACAATAAACTATCGCTATCAAGAAAACAAAATGTTGCATTTTACAAAATCAACACACACACACACACATTAACAATATAAAACTCCTAGTTGTATAAAATGACAAAGCAAACTTTACTGATAAAAATATTATAATGTAACCACCGACACACACAAGTACTTGTTTTATAACTTAGTCACACCAGTATTAATATTATGTAAAACACAACAGCCAAGCAGGCAACCAGAACTCACCCTGCGTAGGTATCAATATATTCATACACAATACACACACACCGTAATAACAAAGCGGACACTGAATATACACTGGAGACTTTTGTGTCACAGGTCTCTTCCCAAGTTATCAGCCTCACAACTGACAATTAAAAAGAAATGTAAAATTACACACGCCCATCTCTGCAGAGCTCAGTGTGGTAGGATTGTTTTCAAATAACATGAATGGTATTACACTGATGTCCACCTGAAGCGGGAGGTAACAAATATACATATATTCACTGGAGAGCACTGCCGAGCCCGCCTCCGCCGTTAAGCGGTGTCGCCGCTGGTGGATGCCCCTGAGACACCACTGTTACTGTCGAGGTTGTTGTTGCTGGCCGCAGGCAGGCTGGAGTTGTTGGCCGCCATGTTGGAGCTGACCGCAACGTCTGCACTGGAGGATCTAGCATGTTGGGGGATCAGAGTGCCATTGAGGGCTGGGGCTATTGTCAGTTCTGTGGACAGACCAGAGAATGTATTTATATAAGACAAACTATCATACTGACAGTTCCAATATTGTCAGCTCTGTGGACAGACCAAAGAATGTATTTATTTATGCTAAATATTATAAGACAAACCATCATACTGACAGCTCTGTGGACAGACCAGAGAATGTATTTATTTATGCTAAATATTATAAGAGGAACCATCCTACTAACAGTTCCGCTACTGTCAGCTCTGTGGACAGACAAGAGATATCATGTATTTATTTACATTAAATATTATAAGAGAAACCATCCTACTGACAGCTCTGTGGACAGACAAGAGAAATCTTTTTTTTTTATTTACATTAAATATTATAAGAGAAACCACCTTAATGACAGCTGTGTGGACAGACAAGAGAAACCATGCTATTGACAGACAAGAGAAATCATCCTACTAACAGCTCTGTGGACAGACAAGAGAAATAATTATCTTAACTGGCACCTTCCACAACTGAACAACTTCTGCGTCACCTTCCTAACAACTAAAGATTTGTGTTTTAATGTTATTACATTTTCTAATTTCATGTTTTTCTTTAGATCTTTGTGCTGTTCTGTTCCTGATGATTATTACAATCAAAACGCTGTTCGTTGTGTTGTACTAAACTTATTTTTATTTTATTATTTTTTTTAATTTTCCACCCGTTATTTACATTCAACATTGTGGAGTTTGTGTTTAGAATCTCTCACTTTTTCGCAGCAGTTACACATGCCTGTTTTTATTTCCAAGAGAAACCACCCTACTGACAGCTCTGTGGACAGACTAAGAAAGAATTAATTTCTTAACATCAGCTATTCAAAGCTTTGTCAAAAGATAAAAGAATCCCTGCATTTTATTACATTAGCTATTCTCAAATGATTCAGTCCCGGAAGTGAAAATGAAACAAATATACAGAACCAAGCAATGAGAAACGGGTCTTGATAAGCAAACACAAATAAAACAGGACTCAGTTTTTTGTTTTTTTTTTTGGTAATAATTACATTATTTTTCAATTTTTTGAGGACGATAAAAACTGGTTGAAGTGTCGCTTTTATCTGTATTTGTTTTCATTGATTTTCTTATTATATTTTGGCTTCATTCAGATTCCAGAACCAGCTCGGCAATAGTCTACCTCATTTTATTGGCAACTGAACACATGTTTGTTCGAATATTTTGCAAGTCGTCAAATGAAATTCTGTCCATCTTAATTCTCTTCTTGACTATTGTTTCACATCTCCTATTGCTGTAATTATTTGACAACTTTTGACTACCATATTGGGTCTCTCTGTGTCAATTATCATAAATGAATGATCAGGAAATATTTTAAAAATACCATACCTGTAGGGGTAAAGTTGAAAAGTAGAGGTAGTTCCCTACCACTCGGTAGTCTAGTGCTCGGATCTCTCAGCTCGTCAAAAAATGCATGTGCACAGGCTTCGAGAGGAGTCATGCGGCCTGATGGAGTATATTCCAACAGTCGACTCACCAGGACGACTGCCTCTTGTGGTGTGCGAGGACGGAACACCTGTGAAAGGCAAGGTTATGACTTTCTGATACTAAATGGAAAGAAACGGGTCATCTGCACAATAAACTCTTTTAACTTTAAACTCTGAAAGGACTACAGTCAATTTTTTAGGTCGATATTTCTATACAGTGAAAATACTTTTAGAAACTTAGAAAATATGAGAGGAATCACCATTTATCATCATCATGTGCCATGCTGGTAAGCGTGGGTGGTCATGTCTCACCCTCTCATACGATCAGCAGAGTCGTGGATCAGCTCAGTGTTCTTGTCTCGACCATGCCACGTGGTCAAGCCATCCGGGTGTTTACTTATCTGCCTTCCTCTTGTTCTTTTCCAATCAGTCTTGCCAGGTGTCACCAAGTTCTCCAATTTATTTCTTCTCATAATGTGACCAAAAATTGTGACTGTCTACATCAAATTTCTCTGGTGAGATGTGTGTGTGGGTGGGGATGTGTGTGTATACGGGTAGGGGTGTGTGGTTAAGGGATGTGTGGCTGGGGATGGGTGGGTGGGTAGAGTATGGGTGGGTGGGTGATTGTATATGGGTACGGGTGTGTGGTTAAGGGATGTGTGGTTAAGGGATGTTTGATTGCGGGATGGGTGGGTGGAGGATGTGTGGATGGGTAGAGGATATGTGGGTGGGTGAGTGTGTGTAGGTTAGGAGATGGTGGGGGATGTTTGTATGGGTGGGCTCGGGAGTGGGCTGGGGGGGATTGGAGATTATGTGGGTGGGTGCGGCATTTTGTGTGGGTAGGTGCGGGATATGTGAGATGGTGGGGAGATGTGTGTGTGCATGGGGGATGTGTGGTTGAGGGGATTGTGTGTTTGGCTGGGTGGTTGGAGGTGTGTGGGTGGAGGAGGATATGTGGGTGGGTGATTGTTGGTGGGTAATGAGACGGGTGGAGGATAAGTGAGTGGGTGGGGAGATGTGTGTGGGTGGGGGATGTGTGGGTTTAGGAATGTATGTGTGCTTGGGGTATGGGTGGATGGGATGTGTGGTTGGTGGGAGTGTGTGTGGGTGGGGAGATGTGTAAGTGTGGGGATGTGCTGGATGGGTGGGGGAATGTTTGTGTGCCTGAGGTGTGTGTGTGTGTGGTTGGGTGGGGGATGTGTGGGTGAATGGGGGATGTGTGGGTGGGTGGTGGATGTGACTCATAACATGGTAATATGCATTGTTTATGTTTACAAAATTCATTTGACAATGTTTTTCCAATGCACTATTGATGAACGAAAGATGAGTGATTGGAAGGGCTGAATGTAAGACGGGCCTGCTTGCCCAATATGTTACCCTTTGAAAATAAATAATAAAGTCCGTTTGTTCTCCAATCAGTTTACGATTTTTATTTGTCACTGGTTTTTCTGTCTGTCCATGGTATTCTTTGCATTTTCCTCAGAAACCACATTTCCACAGCCATCAGATGTTTTTCAGCCTGTTTGCTCATTGTCCACGCTTCGCACCCATACATAAGCACAGGTTCTATGTAGCACCTCAACACTCTTTTTCTCGTTGCAAATGACATCTTCTTATTGGTCAGTATGTTTCCTATCTTACAAAAGGCTACCTCCGCCATGGCCATTCTGGTTCTAATCTTCAAGACATTTCACATCAAATGTTATGACTGTTCCGAGATAATTGTACCGATTCACTTGCTTAAGAACATTCCCATTTACTTGTATATTACATTGTGGTATTTTGTTCTTCCTAGTGACGACCATAATCTTGTGACTTCTTACAAATTTAATTTAACCCCCTAGTTGTTCAATGTGTGCAACAACAGCACCAACTAATTCCCATTGGGGGACATAACATCAATAACATTAGATATGCAGATGATACAGTATTGATAGCAGACAATGAATAAGATATGCAACATTTTGTAGATGTGGTTATTGTACACTGAACAACTAGGGTTAGTATTAAAATGTAAGAAGTCACAGATTATGGTTGTCACTAAGAAGAAAGATGTATCGTATCGCCAATGTAATATACGGGTAAATGGGGAATTTTCTTAAATTAGTGAATCAGTAACTATCTCAGAGCAGTCATAACATCTGATGGGAGGTGCCTCAAAGAGATTGGAACAAGAATCGCTATGGCAAGGTAGCCTTTTGCAAGATGGAAAACATACTGACCAATAAAAAGATGTCAGCTGCAACAAGGAAACTTTTGTAGGGATGTGAAATGTGGACAATGAGCAGACACGCTAAAAACATCTAATGGCAGTGGGATATGTGGTTTCTGAGGAAAATGCAAAGAATACCATGGACAGACAGAAAAAAAACAATGAGCAAGTCCTACAAGAGGTAAATTAAAACCGCAAACTGATTAGAGAAATTACACGTAGACAGTTAACACTATTTGGGCACGTTATGAGAAGAAATAAACTACAGAACTTGGTGACAACTGGCAAGACTGTTGGGAAAAGAACAAAGGGAAGGCAGAGAAGTAAATATCTGGATGGCCTGGCCACATGACATGGTCAAGACAAAAAAAGAACTGACCCACAACTCTTGTGATCGTGTGAGATTGCGAAACATTTTATTGGCGTGGCACATGATTTCTAAACATTGCCAGCGCTTATTTTTTCCAAATGTTACAAGCTGTCTACCAGTTCTGTTTCATTTTGTTTTGTACAATTCCAAGATGCTAATATAATACTATTTCATTTCTTTTACCACATGCACTCTCTTCTCCAATGCATACACAGTTCTAGTACAACAGGAGCTAATTCTGGAGATTTCCTAGGTGAAAGTCGGCACATCGGCAATCTGGATTCCTTGTGACTTTCTCCACATCGCATCATCCTTCTTTCAGAAGAGCCACTGTGATCTTTTTGAGTTGAGTTATTCTTCTTTCCTTATCTTTCCCATGGAGTTTGAAGCTAAGGTCTTCTACAGAATAAGGTCACCAGTCCACCCTAACCCACCTTATACAACATGCATGGTAGGTTACAGTCTTAGTATTCTTTGCTTCCCGTAAGGACCCCAGTAATGGTCTGCACCCTACAATAATGTAAAGTAAATGTAACAAGAGTGGGTGTGTTATAGTGCGTTTCACAAATGTTTGCCCTCATTTACGCTCAATTTTTTTTTTTAAGTATCTGTTGCATACTTATGACATATTTCCTGGCACCTTATATTTACACATAAGGAATATGTCTTTGATAAGTCCAAAGGCAACTGATATCATGGGAAGTGGCAACATTTCTTTGATGTTTTGGTGAAAATGTCTTGAATTCACGCTAACAAACTTGTTTCATAGTAATGCATGTCAATTCAGGTAATGACCTCTGAACACTTCCGTTCCACTATGTGACAGTATCTCATAAGGAAATTCTTGCACATCATGGAGAATATTCATTATTGAAAACACTGATGGATCCGTGAGAAGATGTAATACATTTCATAATATGCACTTCATTTCTGACCCGAAAATTATAAACGGCATATAAACAATCATTAAGATCTGCTGTAAACCTCGAGAACAAATATTATTTTGTTGCGTGTACATAATGATATGGTTATAAGCTAGATCATTATCATTTTCCCTTATCTGGTTACTGAGTTATGGATTTTTATATGGGAGCAGGGTTCCAAATGTTGCTGTATGTAGCCGAGGTGCGGTGTTGGGGTGAGCGCCCAACATTGCTTAAATACCTCAATGGCTCGTGAATACATAACCTATGCAGCAAAAGTCCAACTCCTGGCCTTTACGTGGCGGGCCCGTTTAAACTAACAGGAGAAGGGGCGACGGCGAGTCTCTGGCGCCGGAAAATAACCAGTATGCTCTAGATGTGTATGCACGTACATGCATGCGCAGACAGGTGTGTGCGCGCGTACACATCTACACTCGAGTGAGACCACAGTCTGCTCTAGCAAAGAAAGGTGCTGAAGACGGAGGCAACCAGCCAAGAGGCGCACCACAGAAATCAGGATGCCACGCAATCACGCAAAATGGAATATGTCGACTACTGCTAATCGTTATGGTGCTCGCCCTGCTTTGGACCCCCAGGCAGGTGCAGTGCCGGGCCCTATGTCTCGAAAGGGTCCAACCCCAACTACTGGAGGTCCTTCTCAGATGTCCTGTGGAGCCAGGGGACATGAGAATAGGACGACTGGCCATACTAAATGAAGACTTAAAATAATGCACTGGAATGCGGAGGGAGTCAGCAACAAAAAAATAGAATTAGAAAAAATCTTGGACCAAGAAAAAGTAAGCATATGTTGCTTGCAAGAAACCCACCTCAATGAAAATATAGCCTTCAAAATCAGAGGCTACCAGTGTTACCGATCTGACCGAAAGGACAGGCGAAAAGGTGGGATACTGACCCTCGTAAGAAATAACATCATGGCTTCCCAAATCAAAGTCTACATGGAAGGGGCTGAGTATCAGACACTTAAACTTAAGACAGGTAATACAGATCTACATCTGATCAATTACTACTGTCCAAGTGACCGCCCACAGGCATTGGACACACTACCACTAAAAGAAAAAATGATTGTGTGTGGCGATTTCAACAGCCACTCGCAGAGCTGGGGCTATGATCACATGGACCAGAGAGGAGAGAGACTGGAAGACTGGCAGGATGAGAATAGATTCATCTTGATTAACAAGCCGTCCGACCCACATACTTTCTACTCGAGATCATGGCACTCTACAACTACACCTGACCTGGCTTTTCATTCACCAGACCTGGAGTGGAACATTACACGAATTGTTGGGAAACAACTTGGTGGCAGTGACCATCGGCCAGTCTTTCTAACTGTAGAAAATGAGCTTGTAAGTGAAAGCAGCACCCTCTCGAGGTGGAACTACAAGAAAGCAGACTGGGCAGTGTACAAGCATCGCACCAGCATACTGACTAGAAACCTGAACACTGAGAAAGACATAAATAAAGTAGTTGAAGAGTTTGGGAAATGCATACTACAGGCAGCGCGAGAAACAGTACCAAGAGGAGCCCGTAAACAATATAAACCCTACTGGAGTAGTGAACTGGAACAGTTGCATAATGATGTGGAAGTGTGTAGAAAGCAAGCAGAGGCCACACCCAGCCAAGAGCACCACAATAAATTCCAGCATGCAAAAGCCAAATTTCAAAGGACCAAGCTGCAGGCTAGACGGAAAAGCTGGCAGGAGAAAACGGAGTCTCTGAACTTTGAAAGAGACACAAGGAAATTGTGGAAGCTAATAAAACAGCTTAATGATGAGGGCACAGGGAGAAACTCAAAAATTGCGCTACATAAAGATGGAAAAATCTTAACAAGAAAGCAAGCAGCTGACCATTTTGCGGACTCGTTCGCACAAGATAGCGATATCAAAATTAGTCCAGAGAAACAACAAGAGATTCGAGAGAAACGACAACATACAGGACAGAAGGAAATAGTACATGAGGTCCTGGAGGCACCCATCACAATCAGCGAACTGGAGCTAGCCATATCAAAACTGAAAATGAGAAAGTCACCAGGAGCTGATGGTATCTCCAATGAAATGATCAGGAACCTAGGAACAGAGGCCAAAACAAAGCTGTTGCAGATCTTCAATAACAGCTGGACCTTAGGCAGTGTTCCACAAGCCTGGAGAGAAGCAATCATGATACCCCTCCTAAAATCAGGGAAAGATGGTTCCATTGCCTCTAGCTACAGACCAATTAGCCTCACCAGCTGTCTCTGCAAAACACTGGAGCGCATCATTAATCACAGATTGCAGTGGTACATTGAAAGTAAAAACATCCTTGTGCCACAGCAGGCTGGCTTTAGGCAGTGCTACTCTACGGAAGATCAGACAACCTACCTCTCTCAAGAAATTGAGGATGCATTCCAAGAGAAGAAGCTGGTGCTTGCGGCATGGATAGATCTGAAGAAAGCCTTTGACAAAGTCTGGAAAGAAGGTTTGATGAAGAAACTGAGAAACTGCAAAGTCAATGGAAGAATGTACAAATGGGTGAAAGCATACTTGCACAACAGAAGAGCCCGAGTACAGATAGACGGACTCAAGAGCAAGAAAGTACTACTGCGTCACGGTGTCCCCCAGGGCGGAGTCTTGTCCCCCACACTTTTTCTAATCTTCATCAATGATCTTGTTGCTCACCTACCGCATGGAATTAAAGCGGCAATGTACGCCGATGACCTGGTTCTATGGAGCACAAATGAATATGCATCAGTGGCCACCAGATTGCTACAAAGAGCTGTAGATACATTTGCTGCATGGGCAAATAGATGGTGTGTCAGCATAAACACTGACAAGTGCAGCACTACCCTATTTACCCTCTCTCCAAAACAAAAGGCAGGGATCATCCAGATAAATGGAACACCCCTAAGAGAAGATAAAGAACCAACATACCTTGGAGTAACATTTGATGGCAGGCTGACATGGAGAAAGCACATCAACAAAGCAGTAGCAAAATCCAGAAGGAAAATAGCCATCCTGAGAAAGCTAAGTGGAACCACATGGGGAGCCAGTACGAAAATACTTAGCAAAGTTTACCAACAGAGCATACGACCACACCTGGAATATGGGTCAACTGCGTGGTGTTCAGCATCAAAAACCACACTACAAGAGTTGGACAAGGTGCAAAATCAAGCACTTAGAGTCACCACAGGAGGGATGAGATCAACCCCTATAGTGGAAATGGAGAAGATGGGGAGGACACAGGCACTGAGTGAGCGCAGAGATACGAAAACGCTAATACAAGCAGAAAAGTTCCTCAGCTTGCCAGGCCACCCTATGAAGAACAGATTTGAAAACCTAGCTATGGGGCGGTTGAAAAGAAGTAGTTTTATCCACCAGGCCAAACGACTCTGCAGAGAAACCACTGATCTGCCCACAGTTGGTATCCCCCTAACAACTATTCCAGAGCGAACTCCATGGAAAGATGAGCATAGACTATCGTTACAAATCCAGACAAAAGTGAGAGGAATATTTGACAAGGAAGAACAGAACAGTGTGCAGCGCAGAACAGCCACTCTCAGCTTCCTTGATGAAGAATACCCACAGGACCTCTGGATCCGAGTCTACACAGATGGGTCAGCACAAAATGCTGTTCGAAATGGAGGAGCGGGAGTGTACATAGAATATCCAAATAATACTAGGGACACAGCCAGAGTACCGACAGGAAAGTACTGCCATAACTATGATGCTGAAATTGAGGCAATCAAGATAGCAACAGAGAAATTATTAGATACCAACCATGGTACACAACCTGTGGTGCTACTGACAGATGCAAAATCAGTACTCGACGCGCTCCTGTCTGGGAAATTGCCAGTACTAAGGACACTACTTTCTGAACTTAGCAGTCAGCATAAGGTCACCATACAGTGGATACCATCCCACTGTGGAGTACCCGGAAACGACAGAGCTGATCAATTGGCTAAGGAAGGAGCCAAAGAAGAACAGCCTGATGTGCCCGTTACATACCACCAAAAGAAAAGAATGATCAAATCAGTCAGAAAGCCACCAAAATCTGCTCAAGATGACTACCACGTTATGGACAGACCAGAACAAGTCATTATTCTGCGCCTCAGAACAGGACACAATAGATTACGCAACCACATGTATACAAAATTCAAGATTGGTGAAACAGCCATGTGCACATGTGGATTGGCGTCGCAGACAGCAGAGCACATACTCCAAGACTGCCCAAAATATAACATTTCTAGGCAAACCTTCTGGCCTAGAGAGACGACAGTGGAAGATAAACTCTATGGGCCCGCTGTGTGAACTGAAAAAAAAACAGTTAAATTCATGCAAGAGACGACATTGCAGATATAGACATATTTCAAGCGAACGAAAGAAGAAGAAGAATATGGGAGCAAACATTTGTGAACACACTAACTTATAGTGTCACTTGCTAGGAGCTTACTCTGATAATGTCACAGTCAGAAGAGGGTTGTGTTTTTGGGGCCTGTATTCATCTCCACTAAGTGAGGAAAAGACTGGCCTCTGTGCATTCAGGTGTACAAAATGTGAAAATCCTAGCACTTACAGACTCACAACAGGTTCCTGCTTTGAGACTTGTTGATTACTTTAATATATGCAAGACTTGATCACACTTAAGTATAATTCATAACTTGGCTGTTCAAATGATGAGCAACCACATGTGGAAACATCGACACCCAAAATAATGGCCTTCCATCTGTTAAGGGTGGTTACAGCGTGAATATGTACTGTAGAACATTAAAAACAGCCTTCACAGTGAAGGGGTTATGGACGCAGTTCGTAATCCCACATACCACATTCAAAATACAGCTGCAGTCGATGTGGCAGCATACCTCCTTGCACTGAGTTTTTATAAAATGATATGGGTGCCGGTCGTTCAGAAAGCAATGGCAAACTACTGAATGTAAACTTGCCAAGAGATAACAAACAGCCAAAAAATGCAGGCGTTGACTGTGACGTCCTGTAAAGGATATGCAACTCACTTTTTCAACATTAAAAACGCACCACCTGTATAGTCCAGGAACAGAGCATGAAATGTAAATATAAGTGCTTACATATTTTGAATTTTTATTCATTTTCCTATGAATCCATGCTGGTCATTAATTTATACATTTGACTGTTATGAAATTCATTGCACTCTGTGCAGGCAAGGTAGAAAACCAAACATGCAACCAATAAAAAAATTATTTTGCACTATCCTCATTATCTGGTATGTCCACCGTGTGCTTGCAAACAGGCTTGGCAGCGGCTACACATGGAAAGCACAAGTCTCTGAAGGAAATTTCCAGCATCAAGTCCCATTCACATGTAAGAGCAGCTTCGAGCTGTTGCAGATTAGCTGCAGAACCTTGCCTGTAGACTGCGTCCAAGCTCGTCCCACAAATGTTCTATAGGGGACATGTCTAATGATAGGGCAGGCCAATCAATCGTCACAATGTTCTGCCTCTGTAGATATTGCTGCGTAATGCATGCGGTGTGCGCACAGTGCGTTATCCTGCTGGAGAAGCTGCAAGTCTGGATAATTTGTGAACGCAGGAGCAACCAATGCATCCAGAACCTCATCTCAATATGTCACAGCATTAACATTTCCACGGAATACATAAAGAAGCAAGTGATGGTAAAATCTTAATCCTCCCCAAATGTGAATACTGCCACTTTCAAATCGGCTGTGCTAAAGAAAAGATCCATAAGCAAAGCGCCCTCCACACTGTCGCCAAATGTGCATACATCCATCAGCATAGGATTGGCTGAATCTGCTCTCGTCTATGAATAGGCCAGCATTCCACTGCAGTCTAGTTAATCTGACATGCTCTGCCCATTGCAAGCGCTGCTGATGATGTCTGTGAGTCCCCAAGTTTGGCCCAACATAAGGTCGTCTTGCATTAAGGCCTGTATCTTTGAGTCATCGTATGACTGACATTCAAGAGACTTGCCTACATCTACCCACTATTGCTGTTGCTATTTGACTTGCCGTGAGAAAATGATTCCTTAAGTGACTCAACTCAGCACAATATGGCGATCTTCCAAAGGGGTAGTAACTCAAGGTTGGCCACTCCGAAGTCTATCCCGGGCACGGCCTGTGGTTCTGTAATGTTCACTGAGATGTACAATAGTGCTGTGGTGGCAATTCATCCTTCTGGCAATAGCCCTAGAGCTCATTCCAGTCTTCAACATACCAATGGCTCATTGGCGGACGTTTTCAGATAATCATGACATTTAAGCACATGTAGCGGGTGTTTTGTCTCAATGGCCTTTTTATACCGAGAATAATACCACAAAGCGTACACATTTTCATGGTCATCATTGTTGGAAATTGTGTTGCACATGTAACTTTCATTCTTTCCATGTAGTCTGTACACAAACCTGTGGGTTGAATCATGTACTTCCATTCCAGCAGCCATTCGCTCTCTACCTCATGACAACCACGGGGAAAATCCATTCCTACGCTTTTTTTCCAAGCTTCTCGGCATCAGTATATATAATAGTGGTGCGTTTTTAATGTGCTTCGTATACTTAAATAGATATCTGAAACCTTCAAGACTAACTCTGAGTATACTGTATGTCACTTGAAATAGCAAGTCAAATCACCGCATATTACCATACTCCACTTAAAGCAGCTCTCCAGTTGAGGTTTTATAAATTCAGATGTGGTAAAATATTTTCCTCATAATTGAGTGAATGGTGGTGAGGAGAGAGAGGAGGGGAGAGTGCATGTTTGTAAGAGAGAGAGAGAGAGAGAGAGAGAGAGAGAGAGAGAGAGAGAGAGAGAGAGAGAGAGAGAGAGAGAGAGAGAGAGAGAGAGAGAGAGAGAGAGAGAGAGAGAGAGAGAATGCTCACGCTCATGTGTTGTCATGATGGATCTACCACGTTCCTGTTACCCTATAGGTCTGTTTTTGCATCTGATTCATAAGTCAAACCCATTATTCGTCATTCTCCACCTCTCCTAACACATCTCCTTGCGATTTCTGCTGTTGTCCAAGCTGAAGATTGGCCGCCGAATGTGATGGCCACACTGTACTCCATTGCCAAAGATGCCTTCCTGAAATGCTTCCAACAATGATGGGACTGCTGGGAGCAGTGTGTGCAGCCCCAAGGAGACTACCTGAAGGGGATGAAGGTTTCAGACCTCCAGGTGTGTAACTGAATATTTTCCAGCCAAAGGCCAGATACCTTATAAACAGACCTCACAAACATCCTTCTTCTATAATCCAGTAGGTCATTGTGTTATCTCTTCTGCTGAACTCTGCTGGACTTTCAAACATGTCTCTTGCCAGATTATCAATTTCAGTTTTCCTTGTACATTTCTGCATTTTATGTCCAGTTGATTTGTTCATCTGATTTTTTTTTTTTTCCTGGGACTCTGTCCAGGCATTATGCCTAGCAAGTATGGGACTGGTTAACCTAATTGCTGCTGTAAGGTGGATTTAGGAACAGTTTTGTATCAAGGAAGCTACATGGAGGTGTGTCACATGAAAATCCAGCTGAGTTACCTCTGTCTAATCAACAGTCAACATTCCACTGTAATAGAAATATCCTGGCTCAGGGTGATCTAATCAGCCCCCTCATAACCCACTCTAGGGTTATCAGGTGACAACTCTTCAACAATAAAAGGAAAACAACAGGACCGACTATAGGACAGATGACAACTGGGTTGTCTTTAATAGCAATGAACAAGCAGAACTAATTCTATAACTGACAGATGACAATTGGGTCCTCTTCAGCAACAAAAGGCAACTAACAGGACCCACCCTAGGACAGATAAATAACTGGGTCCTCTTCACTCTGCACCACCAATGTGACATGACTGCATGTAAAAGTGACTGTTTACCATTTTTTTTAAAACTAAAACACACATAAACACCCAAACTCTCTGATTTCAATGAATCAAGAGGTCAGGGGTAAGCACTGCCACTAGACAGGAATAATACTCAGAAAATCTTAAAGTAGTAAACTAGAGAAACATCCTCCAAGGGAAACACACAGGGAAAACAAAAAAGAGGGAGACTAAAAGAATACATGGAGAATAGAATAGAATAGAATAGAATAGAATAGAGGGACAGATGAATAACATGGGGACAACACAGAGAAGTTGTGAGAAATAGCAAAAGATAGGACAGCTTGATTGAGTTAGTTGAGGCCCTATGCTCCAACAAGAGATAAAGGGAAGAAGAAGAAGAAGAAGAAGAAGAAGAAGAAGAAGAAGAAGAAGAAGAAGAAGAAGAAGAAGAAGAAGAAGAAGAAGAAGAAGAAGAAGAAGAAGAAGAAGAAGAAGACACAAATTCACGTAAAAACTGAGCTTCACCTTTGACCAGGGGTGGGCTTTTATCTGTGGAAACTTGAATTCGGAATAGTTTGGATTCATCTCTCGAATCTGTTCACGTGTGGGTGTCCCCAGGACTTTGATGATCTCCACCAGCTGGTCAACCCCGCTGTCTCCTGGGAAAATGGGCTGGCCTAACAACAATTCTGCTAGAACACAGCCGGCTGACCATACATCTGGCAAACAGAAGACAGTAAATGGTTACTGTGCATCTTCTCCTTCTTGTTCACTCTTGTTTAAGTTCTAAACCAGCAGTCTGATTTCTGTCTATGTATGTAAGTGATGTGATGAGAGAAATAATACTGGCACTTTGCCGTCTTGACAGACGATAGTTTGTTACACTGTGCTTCGCAAAAGGCATAATAACTACAAGCAATGGCAGGGATCAGGGATGGAGTTATACCTCTCAAGAGCATAAAGCCTGGGTTGAAGTGAAGAGACCATGTGTTGCCCATGCAGCATGATCCCTCTCTCTGCCTGCCTAGTTTACTCCAAAGGAACGGTAACACCAATACATCTGGAACAAGACAAGCTACAGAAGCTGCCGGATCAGCAAAGCAATCCTCTAATTGTCCACCTGTCAGAACTTCCATCCTAGACCTGTTGCTAAGGCTAAGGACCTGGTCCTTCCTGCCATGACATTTAGTCTTTAGGGTGCATTTCCTCGCACTAAGATCAGGTTTTGAGAGAAATGATACGTGCTACAAAGATTGCTCAGCAAACATTTAAGCAATGAAAACCTCTACGGACTGGGGCAGATGGAACAGCAGAAGTCAGAGTACTAAGTGCATGCATATTAATCATTAGTCATGGTTCTAACTTCACGGCAATGGGTGATTCCCCATTATGCTCTGTTCCTGTTCCAGTGAATAACACACAAAATGCTCCTCACTGTCCCATGTGAAAAGTGGAACAGACAGGAGTCTCAACAAATAAACAGCCCGCACAGGTACACTATGCATGCCGCCGCCAGAATGCCAACACAAATGTCCTCCATGAAAAATTCAGTTCATTGTCAATGGAAGCGGCAGTCACTAGAAAACCAGCAGCCACACATTACTGCATAAGGCAACCCAGTCAGTTTAGCGACAGGCCGGCTGCCATCTTTCCGAACATGCAGTTCACGCTACAAACAACCACGGACAGATGTAAAAGCATTCCACACAAAATTCACAGCTCACAGTGTCGCTCCACACACTCAACTCAGTAGTAGGGCGACGGAACCATGCCTTTGAATATAAGTGTTACAGTAGAGTACCACATACTCTTTGGACAGAAAAGAGAGCAAACTCAGCAAACGAACAAACTTTATTCTTAAAGGGTTTATGCATTATAAAGGTATGGGAAATCATTACTACATAACTCACTGGTATTAATTATTGTGGCAATTATTGTACATACTGCACGACCAATAGAAGGCTGACTGTTATATTATGGTTATTGTTTATTTGCTGAGGACAAGCCACTGGATGATGATGACGATGTAACTAACAGCTCTTTCACACCCAGACAGATCCATGTGGATGTGTTTCGATAGGTCAATGTTCAATCCATACTGAACATGAATGCTTCGTTTATGAGAGACACGAAGAGACAAAATTACAAAGATAGAAAGTCATTTTAGCAGGTACATCTCTTATGCGGATGTGGAAGGCTAGGGAAAGCCACTACATTAATTTCCCAAGAATATGTCATAGAAGTGCCAGGCGGCCTTAATTCCTCAGGCTCAAATCCCCCCCCCCCCCCCCCCATACACAGCAAGGTACTATATCGGCAGTAAATGACAGTTTTATGGCATAGGAGTATCAAAAATAGATTTATGGCAGAGTAATATTAAAAACAAAGTTGCATCTGAACCAAATAACCTGATATGGCATATAGCAAATAACATGTCTGACATTCCTCGCATTATCACACTGTGTCATCATATCGCTTTGCTTTTTGCTGATTTCCATATATAATGCTAGAAATGACCAACTACTTTCTCTTTCATTCCTTTCTTCATCTCCCAGAGTAGCTTTAAGATGACCATTTTGTGTGTGTGTCCTTTGTTGCCTTAGCTGACACACTCCAAAGTGCTTTTTTATGTCTGGGTTGTCTCCCATAGCCTCGCCATCTTCCAGTAGTTCCTGCAAGACAGCAGTACTATCATTTGTTTGTTGAAGTATCCTTTCCCGGTGGTTTGTGTTCATATGATGCTCCATATGTGTCAACAGTTATCCCATCCAGTCGGGGCAAGCATTGCCAGATGTCAAACACGCCAAAACAAGGATAAAAGGATTTTTCCTAAGGATGCACTAGAATGGATTATAAATAACTGATGAGATGGATCAACAGCTTAGCAAGCATCATCATATGGATGAGGACTTTTTATCTAGGCTAAAGTCACAGTTAATCTATAAAAGTTAGTTACATGTTGAAGTCGGGTCTTGGTCAGATGTGACTGTGCTACTGTATAACAGTAGACCTGCATTCTGTTAGCGCATCCACTAAACTCAACATTCTACATGCTGCCAACGGCTTCAGGCGGGGGAGCGCAACTAGGAGGGTACAGGCCTTTTCCTAGTACGAGAAAATGCAACCAAAAAACTAAATGTCATGGCAAGGCAGACCCTAAACATTGGTCGGCAACTGGTCTAGGACTGAAGCTCCAACAGGAGAATAGTAAGAGCATTGCTTTTCAGATCCAGAAGCTTCTGCAAGCTTATCTTGTTCCAGATGTGTTGGTGTGCCTTTAACTCTGAGGTAATCTAGGCAGACCGAGAGAGAGAGATCATGCTGCATAGGCAACACATGGTCTCTACAATTCAGCCCAGGCTTTGTGCTATGGAGATCACATTCGCGACCGCCATGGGTTATGGTTACTGCACCTTTTTTTTTTTTAAACAAACTAATGCCTGTCGAGACGGCAAGGTGCCAGGAGCAACAGTTGCATGTCCTTTACAGAGGTGCTTCAGAGGTCACAGATTGTAAGAATTGTATGGATTTTTTGCCCTGGCCATGCGGGAGTGAGGAGGAATGAAGAGGCTGATAGGCTGGCAGGGAATGCACCTCTTGATGGTCATTTATCTATGGACAAGGGGGAGGTGGTTGTGCGCTTGTGGGACCATGTGGAGAAGGTGGAGGAACAGATTGAGAACCCATATGTGGACAGGATAAGATTGCGGGGGATTGGCAGGGATTCTGGTAGAATCTCAAAACTGAGAGGGAAGACCAGGAGAACTTTCAATCAGATAGCGGTGGGAACGATTAGGAGTATGACTCTTCGCTGGCTGTTAAACAAGGGGACGGAGCACATATGGGAATTGCTGAGTGCAGTGATGTCGGTTCTTAGCTCTACTCAACTCAACTACAGGAGTCACACTCAACCTCAGCATTTGATAGCCGTTTGTGATTTACTAGACAATATTTACATTCAGTAGTTTGCCATTGCTTTCTGAACGACCGAAGCCCATACCATCAACACAAGACGGCCTGCTTCCAAACTGCCCACAGCTCTCAACCAACTCACGCCAAGCTCTTCACTGGTCCATGATTGAGTGAATCTTGCAGCTAAAGTTTTCTATGGGATGAGGAAGTTAAACTAAAATAATTCCACACAGCCGATGTAAAGCGGGGGATTTGCATAAACTAGGTCACAGCTTTAATGAAGCAAATGACCAATTTCCTTCCTCCCAGAGCAAAGACTATGTTATGACCAAGTGTATTGAAGCAACCTTATTCTGGAAGATGCCTCCATTCATGCAGGTCAAACACTGCTGGTCCTATTGTGGACCCAAACACAAGGAGAAAAATGTTTACATTATGCTGGTCCTACTGCGGATCACTAAACATATGGAGAAACATCATCACATTATGTAGGTCCTACTGCATGCCACATAGTGGTCACGCTTCACACGCACCACATTATGGGAATTAGGAGATTCCCAGTCTAACAATAGAATGACTTGACCACTAGGGAAAACTAAGGACGACGTAAGCATCGTCAGGACAGCAACGGGGGTCACTTCGAGAAAGGACATAAAGTCAGCTGTGTTTTCTGTGGAGTTTCGTGATAAAAGGTTTGATCATTTAGGCCATTCATATTTACTGACAGAAGAGAGCGCCTGTTTATATAGCATTCATAACACCGTGGACCGGGACATGCATAAATTATAGACGACGAGTTTTGGTAATGATTCGCGATAGTCACTGAGAGACTGAGCAATTACAGAAGATTATGACCCGCGGAGTTTGTATTAAATTGTAACGTCCCGTCCCCGTTTCAGGGGCACGTTACATTGTACAACAGTGTTGTATCTATTTTCTGGAAGAGAAATCTGAAATTAAAAGGATTTATCTCGAATTGAAACAGTGTCTTCAAGGTGAGCGACTTTATTACATATTGTTCTCTAGTTCGAGTTCTAACGCTTTGGCGGTTGAAAGCATGTTGAGACACGTGGGGACTTCGATCCGAGGAAACAATGGTGTAATGCAAACAAGCGACGATTGATTCCCGCCATATCAGAAGTAAATATACAAAGAATGCGCGCCACGATGATAAATTCCTTTGCACGATAAGACATCAGGAGTACACAGAATGCGACAACATGGCGGCTGAGTTAATGTAAGCTTTATTACGCTGCCAGAGAAAAACGATACATTGTGCATTGCACATTATCGTTTGTACACAAAGTAAAGTGACTAAATAATTTACTTAAACTAGTCCTTCATAAGTGCCACAGTTTGAGAAGTTTATCAGTGGAAAGAAAGAAATAAAGATTACACTATGCTATAGTAACTGATCTACATACATGGTGCGCACGAGCAGAAACAGATAATGAACATTACTGTATTTAATAACAGCAAATTATATACTATCGTTTGAAACAATAGTAAATAGTTAAATACGATCATAATATTGTCCAAGTTTGGGAAAGTGAAGCACAATACAGTAATGGAGAAGTAAACACAACTGATATATTTGGTTTACGGATCGTTTGAGTCCACACTCGACTTATAATGTGTTGTTGGTACAGAAGAAGGAGGCGTTAGCTTCATACACGACATTTCCACTCTGTTAACAAAGCAGTGAATCAAACGTATAATAGGAGAAAGAACACTTACTTTCACGCTTATGACACTGATATAACTACACACAAGAATGGTACGATATTGCCAGTACCCACACATTTAACATACGAGTATCAAGAATAGGAGGACACATATGAAGATTAAAGTTGACACAGTACCACTTCATTACTTTGAACTTTACTCTTCACGGGAAACTTCAATATATATTTACGAGTTACAACGGGATATCTGACAGAATACATAGAGACACGTTATCATTACACCTCAGCAGGCAGGAAATCTAACACGTGTACGCTCACTTGATTTGAAGTCGAAGCATACAGATAGACTTTAATGTCACATAGTACCCAATTGTTCAAGGTATTTAATCGATAACGATTCACATTGGGACAGTTACATTTATCTATATCGGATGTAACTATGAAGGTACATTATACATTATCGGGAGTACCTACACTTCCCTCCACCAAGAGTCTGAAGGAAATATAGGTGGGACATTCAGTGGAACTCTGCACACGATATAGTACGTCGGGACTTATTGCATTTAGTCCTACACTACCACTCTGATACCAGGTCATTAAGACAAGGCCACATATAGATACAACAGGACACTTCCCTCCACACGGCATTTATACCACTTCACCAACTTCTACACATTTACGATGCCATTATCAGGAACATATAAAGACACTTATGGATGTTACACATTGCACCACTGTAGCAAATGACTCAGTTATTTATTGACATTGTTCCAATGTTAGCGATCCTCACTAGGACACCATGGAGCTCATTTACGGACATGGAAGTAACACTTCGTTCGTCTAACGACACCATTTCATGATTGTGGATTGACACGTCTCTTGCAATATCAACGACACGAAGTTTCTTCACGGAATATTTTTTATCATCAACACTACACATTATACGCGCACCATTTAAAACATACTGTCCACGACGCTATATTAAGGAAGAAACGACGATACAAACATTAACTCATTACGTCGACATCTACGGACAACGGTAACGTTTGGACACTGATTGACTGTACACGGATACACTACACACGTCAGGAGGCTACTCACTTTACACTTCAGCGGTTACACATCGGAACGTTTTACGGATTGACAATTACTATTTTTTCATCGTGATACCAGACACAGTCGAATCGGTCACACATTGGACTTTAGGTACCAGAACTGGATGCAAACAGATCTACTGATTTCACTGTGGGCATCATTCATTCGGATACCTACAGCAGCCTAAACGTATCACAATAAGGCTGCAGTAAAATTCAAACGTCGTCGTTACACTACAGCCAACTACGTGTTATGGGTTGGTTACGGACTTCCTGAGTCCAGGGTGAAAGTACAAATTAATTGTACTATCGTTCAAGCCAGGAGCAACAGTCTATTGTAGATACAGCTTCTCTATAATAAATCAACAAACCACTCGACACAATCCTATATCAAAAAAAAAAAAAATTTTTTTTGAACGACAGGAACTCTACTCGGTTATCTATGTACAAGAGAGCCGGAAAAAGGCCAGTAATTTTTATTCATTGTTGATTGATGTTATGTTGACTCATAATAAGGCTATTTATTTTATTTGCGAGTGGTTGGAAGGGCCTTGATGAGCTAATGATATCTGATATCTTGATTGGTTCATGAAGTGATTTGTGGGTTGACAAGCGCCAGGTCATTACGAATTAATTTTGTTTGGTTTTGATCTTGCGGGCGTCACCACAATATTATAGTCTCGTCTTTACGTTAGTAGTATAGTAGGAACATTATCCGTCAAAAATGGGGATAAAAATTTTGTTATCGTTGGTAAACAGTAATATGTATTTACGTCAGTCGTCGATCGTCTTTTATGATTATTAGTTGTCTTGCGTCACACATATTGTATATTAGACATATTTCTTCATATTTATTTTATAATTTAGATCTGTTTCGTTCATTATAGATATATTTAGTTGATTCTTTTGTTGTGTTCGAATTTACACTACAAGAGTTGAATTGAGTTCGTAGTTTGCTCAACGGTGATACGAGCACTTGCCTTACTATCTAAGTGATAGGCGAGTTGACAATATCACAATTCTTGTCGATTCTTGTCTTCTCTTACCTACTACTATATTTATTTCAGCCAGATAGCATTTTACAGGTGGGAAAAGAAGAGACAGATGTCTACGCTGCAATATTTTTTTGAAATGGGTGAGAAGTCTGGTCTAACTGGTGCTGAGCTTCGAAATTGGGCAAAGCTTGAGTTCAGTGAACAACAGAAACGTGACAAGGAGGAAAGACAACTTCAAGCCACACGTGAGAAGGAGGAAAGACAGGAAAGATTGGCATCGGAAAAGGAAACCAAACAACTTCAGATGGCTCTTGAGAGAGAACTGAAAGAAAAAGAGATGGCTATCAGACAAAATGAGATAGTATTTGGAACGAGAACGAATGGAGGCTAGAGAAAGAGAATTAACTGTGGAACGCGAAAAAATTGCAGCAGAAAAAGAGAAGTTAATTATGGAAATGCAATTGAAAGAAAAACAATTGGCGTTTGATAAAGAGCGACTTGCTACAGAAACACTCTGGAAGGACAAGGAGGTTGAAGGTAACATAAAGGTCAAGACGCTTGAGATGGAACGTGGAGCTGAAATCGAACGAGAGAAAATGCTGGCTAAACAGAAACGATCCTGTGAAAAAGTACCAAGGTTTATTCAGGAATTTTCAACAAGGTGATTCTGTTAGTTCATGGATAACCAACTTTGAAGTGCTCGTAAAGTATTACAAGGTACCGGAGAAGGACGTACCGATTTTGTTTCATCGTCACCTCGCGTTAGAGCCGTTGAAAGTGATAGAGTTAATTCCTGAGGATTTACGTACGAACTACAAATATATGCGCGATCGGGTGCTATCACATTTTTCTTAGACTGAATCTGGTTTACGGACTAAGTTTAAAACACTTACACCGAAATCGAATCAAACATTCCTTGGATTTCGCTTCGGAAATGTCTTCTAGCTTTTGATAAGTGGTGTAAGGCTGCGGATATTAATGCTAGTTATGAGAAAGTGAGAGGACTTAATTATCAGAGATAGAATGTTGTCTGCAATACCAGAACCTATAGTCAGTATTTCTTATGGAAAACAAATGTAAAAGTTTAAGTGAGATGGAAACTAAGGGTGAATCTTACTTTCAATGCACATAGGGATACTTTTTGCTCAACTGTACTACAACCTGAATTAGTGATAGGAGCAAGTGCAAAATTCAAAGAGGAAATAGTAAGTTTAGAAAGTTTAGTAGTGGTAGCAATAGAAATAGTCCGTACAATAGAGAAGGTGATAAGACCAAGAAAGGCCAATTCACCAAATGCCAATATTGTAGATTATCGCATGGAAATTTAGAGATGTGTGATAAACATCCAGGTTATTCCGCATATCTAAAAGATATTACGGCGAAGAAGAGAAATAAGTATGACTCTTTTAAAAGAAGTATAAAATGTTTCTCATGTAGGGCGTACGGACACACAAGCAGGTCTTGTCCAATGAGAAATTCCTGGAAGGAAGCTAGTACAGCATACATATACTCCAGTAGTGACTCAGACGATTTAGAAGAGACACACGCAGCTATCATACAACAGTATGATGATCAGACTGAATAAGTTAAATAAAGGGTATAACTGACAATATTAGTAATGAAGGTATAGAAACAATTCATGAAGCTAATGCCGTTAGCATACAAAATGGCAAACTAAAAATCCATCATGCATGGGTAAATGGTGAACCCACTACTTGCATTCGTGATTCAGGAGCTTCGATTGTCGGAGTAGATCGAAAGCTGATAAAAGAAGAAGATTATACAGGCGAAACTGTAGAGTGCAGAACATTCGGTGGCACAATAGAAAGATATAAGATTGCCACGATTACAATTATGTCACCATATTACGAAGGCACAATAAATGCAGCCGTATTACCAAATCCATGTGCCGGATTACTGATTGGTAACATACCAGATGCGAAACAATTAATGCATGATGAAGCAAAGCAATGGGAAATTGATCATGCAAGAGCTAATGCAATTACAAGAGCTCAAGACAAAAGGGATAAAGACAGTGACAAATTAGAAAATAATATCAGACTAGTGACTGATTTACCAGAAGATCAAAAACAAGATCCTAACTCTAAATCTTGTTTTAAGAAACTGACTGAACCAATAAAACAAGGTAAAAGAGGTAATTGGAGATTTTTCCTAGACAATAATATTTATCAAGACGATATGATAGAGGTACATCACGTTATTTTCAGACAGTACTTCCATCGAAATATCGTACTGAGGCATTAAAATTAGCACATGATTCTCCATTCGCTGGTCATATGGGGATTGCTAAAACCACTAATAGATTGCTAACGCAATTCTATTGGCCTGGATATAACAAAGACATTACCACACATAGTACGTTCATGTACATTATGTCAGATGACCACGCAAAAAGGCAAACATCCCAAAGCACATGTTCAGAAAACTGATTTGGCATCACGACCATTTCAGAAAATAGCTATAGATATTGTGGGTCCGCTAAATACAACTACTGATCGAGGCAATAGATTCATATTAACTATGATTGATCTTTGTACTCGTTGGCCAGAGGCTATTCCTTAAAATGTATCACGAGTAGATCCATTCTAGATTCATTGTTGATAATTTTTAGCAGAATAGGATTCCCTAGCTGCATATTATCAGATAGAGGTAGTCAGTTTATATCAACGGCTACTCAAGAGGCAATGAAGATACTTGGGATTCCACAGGTGTTTAGTTCACCTTGGCACCCAATGACAAATGGTGTGAATGAGAACTACAACGGAGTTCTTAAACGAACTCTGGTGAAAGTTGCTGCGGAAAGGCCCAAAGATTGGGATATTTTATTACCAGCGGTACTATTTGCATACCGAGAGGTACCACAATTTAGTACAGGGTTTTCTCCATTCGAGTTGGTATATGGAGCAAATCCACGAGGTCCATTATTAATATATAATGACCTACTCACAAATAAAACATATGATCATCCGAAAAGAGATGCATATGAAATAGTAACACAGTTAAGAGATAAAATTATCACAGCTTGTCAGATTGCAAAATCTGCACTGGATAAAGCTGGAGAAAGATACAGACAGTATGGTAATAGGAATGCTAAGACAATAGTCTTGAAAGAAGAAGAAGAGGTTTGGTTATTATTACCTGATCCTCGAGATTGTCTGGTTACTTCATGGCAAGGTCCATTTAAAGTAATTAAGAAAATTAGCGATGTTGATTATCGTATTGATGTGAATGGCAAACATAAGATTTTTCATATTAATATGTTGAAGCCATATATTCCACGTGAGGATAACTCAGGTCAAGTGACACAACAAATTCCTCATAGGATAGCAACAGCTTGTTGGGTAATTAATGAGCAACAAGAAGATGCTATAGAACAACAGATTCCAACACCTATAGTTAATAGCGACAGTAATTGGCAAGCGATTCAGATAAGTAAAGATTTATCAGTACAAGATAGAGAAAAGCTTATTACTGCAATAAAGGAATATAGTTCAATTTTTTCAGATAAACCGGGGCAGACATCACTGATTAAACATAAAATAACTTTATTATCAAATGTCCCAGTTAAAGTGAAACCATATCCTATTCCAATACATTATTTGGAAAAAGTTACTGCAGAAATTTCAGATCTAGATAAGACTGGAATTATAAAAAAATCAATTTCAAATTACTGTTCACCAGTTGTAATTGTTAAGAAAAAAGATGGGTCATTACGTTTATGCGTTGATTATAGGAAAGTTAATGAATTAACGTTACTAGATGCAGAACCTATGCCAAATATTGATGAGTTAATTGAAACCATGGCAAACTCGAAAATATTTTCGAAAATTGACCTTACAAAAGGATATTGGCAAATTCCGATGGAAGAAGATTCAAAGCATATTACAGCTTTTAGCACGCCGTTAGGTTTATATGAATGGGAATATCTTCCATTTGGTTTACAAAATGCACCAAGTACATTCATGAGAATGATGAGAAGATTACTTCATGGAATTACCAACGTAGCATCGTATATGGATGATATTTGTATTCATACTTGTGATATTGACACACATGTTAAAATTCTAAAACAAGTTTTCCAGAAAATACAAGAACATGGATTGAAAGCTAAACCAAGTAAAATTGAGATAGGGTTTACTGAGATACAATTTCTGGGTCATAGAATCTCTAACGGATTTAGGAAAACAGATCCATTAGTTGTGACAAAGATTCTTAATATCAAACCTCCAACATCCAAGAAGGAGCTTAGGAGTGTATTAGGGTTGATTAATTATTATCAAAAGTTTATCCCTAATTTTGCACATATGACAGCAACATTCTCGGAACTTTTAAAAAAAGGTCAACCAACAAAGATAGTTTGGACAGAGGATCACGAGAAGTTATTACAACAAATAAAAACTCTATTTAGTACATATCCTATTTTGAAATTACCTGATATTTCAAAAGATTTTGTTTTACAAACGGATGCTAGTTTACATGCTATTTCAGCTGTATTACTTCAATTGACATGAAGGGAAACTACATCCTATTCTTTACTTTCAGTAAGAAGCTATCTGAAACTCAAAGAAACTATGCTGTTACTGAATTAGAGGCTCTAGCTTTAATTGAAAGTATTGAGAAGTTCTCTAGATACTTACTAGGTAGGAAATTTCTGGTTCTGTTCGGATAACAAACCGTTACAAATTTTCAAATCGGGTCATCCGAAGAATTCTAGAATACATAGATGGTCATTACTATTACAGGACTATGAATTTGACATTTGCCACATTCCTGGAAAAGACAATAATCTTGCTGACATTCTGAGTCGATTATAGAATAGTAGAATTTTCATGTTGATTAGTTATAGTTGAATTGTTGAATTATAGTTATAGTTCTTGTTGATATAAATTGAGTTCATAGTTCATAATGATAGTTATATACAAAGCCTTATTAGAAGGTCAACATGACAATAGACAACATGATAATATAGTTTGTTAGATTAAAGATTATAAATAGAGTGAAGGTACATTTGATCTGATATGTGTTCAAAACAGAGACACGGCAAGGATGAAATTTATGAACGGACACAAATGCTTGCTGGTGGAAAATCAGAAGACAGTCATAAAGAGACTTAAGTATCAAAATGTGATGTTGAAAGACATGTGATGTTAATTGTTTATTAATTAGAGTTACACAAGAGTAATTAACGTTTATTTTAGTTCATTATGAATTTTGGGTCCACATTGACAAGATGATATTTTTATGTTATATATATATATATATATATATATATATATATATATATATATATATATATATCTATATATATATATATATATATATCTATATGTTGATAAATCAGCATGACAGGAGCTAAACAAGGAGATATAATTGAATGGTAGTTCAAATCCCAAAGGAAATATCGGTTAAGTTAAGGTGGAGTCACAAACAAGCACCCTACCCATTAAATGAATGATTAAGTATATCATGACAATACAACAACAAGTAACGACTACGACTAACATGGTGACTGGGAAATCTGCATTATTACCCTCGTCCGAAACTCATGGTAATACCTAGAGTTAGGACACACTTGTCATTAGGACAAGGTAGGGACTAATATGGTTATTAGTTGAGCTGAATCCATAGGATCAGCCACACGACGTCGACGTAAGGTTCGGACAGGTGGGCGTGCCCATTATGTTGCATTTATATTTTTTTTGAGGGTTAATGATGTGTTAAATCCTAGAACTATGTGGTGGTGGGTAAAAGAAAATTATGGTTACAGTTGTAAGTATCATATATGATGATTATGAAAGGAAAAAATGACATAGCATTTTTTTTTCTGGGAGGGGGCATTATGCCACATAGTGGTCACGCTCACACGCACCACATAATGGGAATTAGGAGATTCCCAGTCTAACAATAGAATGACTTGACCACTAGGGAAAACTAAGGACGACGTAAGCATCGTCAAGGACAGCAACAGAGGTCGCTTCGAGAAAGGACATAAAGTCAGCTGTGTTTTCTGTGGAGTTTCGTGATAAAAGGTTTGATCATTTAGGCCATTCATATTTACTGACAGAAGAGAGCGCCTGTTTATATAGCATTCATAACACCGTGGACCGGGACATGCATAAATTATAGACGACGAGTTTGGTAATGATTCGCGATAGTCACTGAGAGACTGAGCAATTACAGAAGATTATGACCCGCTGAGTTTGTATTAAATTGTAACGTCCCGTCCCCGTTTCAGGGGCCCGTTACATTGTACAACAGTGTTGTATCTATTTTCTGGAAGAGAAATCTGAAATTAAAAGGATTTATCTCGAATTGAAACAGTGTCTTCAAGGTGAGCGACTTTATTACATATTGTTCTCTAGTTCGAGTTCTAACGCTTTGGCGGTTGTAAAGCATGTTGAGACACTGCAGACCCACAAACACGGGACAGAGCCCCAAATAAGATTGATAAACCACACGAATTGGTGTCGTAGCCTCTACACGCTGCGGGGAATTTGCTAAGGAGGGATATCAGCACTTAGGACTGATGGTTTGACTGTTGAATGAGATATCCACGTCGCTAACTAACTAACTAAACACAGGATAAAATTGCTACTTACCTGTCTGACAATGTTAATCTGTGGCTCCAATTTAACTCCGGGCTCGTAGTAGCGAGAGCAATGTATGAACCACGTTTTTGGCTCACACCTCTGACTACTACTTTTTGCACTGTGGAGACAAAACCAGCTGTATAACAAATGTTATCCTCAGGTCTGACAGATGGATAGAAAGGCATGGACTGTTTTCATTACCATACATACCCAAACTCACCACAAGTGCTTCATTCATCTCCCAAAATCACCCATGCATACCTCAACTCCCACAAGTTGTGCTCCATTTACCTCCCAACATCACAAAGCACATGTATATCTCACTCCCCACAAGTGCTCCATGCATCTCCCCAAGATCACCAGCAAACCCCAACTCCCCACAAGTGCTCCATTCATCTCCCAAAAATCACACATGCATACCCCAACTCCCCCAAGTGCTCCATTCATCTCCCAAAAATCACACATGCATACCCCAACTCCTCACAAGTGCTTTGAAATTCCGGATATTTCAAAAGATTTTTTTTAAAACAAAGGGATGCAGTTTAAGGCTATTTCAACTGTATTATTTCAATTCTGGGGGAAACTAAAAATTATTCTTTTTTGGGGTAAAAAGGGGATCAAAAACTAAAGAAATTATGCTGTTCCTGAATTAGAGGCTCTAGCTTAATTGAAAGTATTGAAAAGTTCTCTAGATATTTTACTAGGTGGGAAAATTTTCTGGTTCTGTGGGAAAAAAAAACCGTTACAATTTTCAAATCGGGCCTTTCCGAAAAATTTTTCTAGAATACATGATGGTCTTCTTTTTCAGGACTAAAATTTTGACATTTGCCACATTCCTGGAAAGACAATAATCTTGCTGACATTCTGAGTCGATTATAAAATAGTAGAATTTTCATGTTGATTAGTTATAGTTGAATTGTTGAATTATAGTTATAGTTCTTGTTGATATAAATTGAGTTCATAGTTCATAATGATAGTTATATACAAAGCCTTATTAGAAGGTCAACATGACAATAGACAACATGATAATATAGTTTGTTAGATTAAATATTATAAATAGAGTGAAGGTACATTTTACCTGATATTTATTCAAAACAGAGCCACGGCAAGGATGAAATTTATGAACGGACACAAGTACTTGCTGGTGGAAAATCAGAAGACAGTCATAAAGAGACTTAAGTATCAAAATGTGAGTTTGAAAGACATATGGATGTTAATTGTTTATTAATTAGAGTTACACAAGAGTAATTAACGTTTATTTTGGTTCATTATGAACTGTTGGGTCCACATTGACAAGAATGATATGTTTATGTTATATATATTATATATAATTATATATATATATATATATATATATATATATATCTATATATATATATATATACTATTATATTATGTGTGTGTGTGTTGATAAATCAGCATAACAGGAGCTAAACAAGGAGATATAATTGAATGATAGTTCAAATCCCAAAGGAAATATCGGTTAAGTTAAGGTGGAGTCACAAACAAGCACCCTACCCATTAAATGAATGATTAAGTATATCATGACAATACAACAACAAGTAACGACTACGACTAACATGGTGACTGGGAAATCTGCATTATTACCCTCATCCGAAACTCATGGTAATACCTAGAGTTAGGACACACTTGTCATTAGGACAAGGTAGGGACTAATATGGTTATTAGTTGAGCTGAATCCATAGGATCAGCCACACGACGTCCGACGGAAGGTTCGGACAGGTGGGCGTGCCCGTTATGTTGCATTTATAATTTTTTTTAAGGGTTAAGGATGTGGTAAATCCTAGAACTATGTGGTGGTGGGTAAAAGAAAATTATGGTTACAGTTGTAAGTATCATATATGATGATTATGAAAGGAAAAAATGACATAGCATTTTTTTTTCTGGGAGGGGGCATTATGCCACATAGTGGTCATGCTTCACACGCACCACATTATGGGAATTAGGAGATTCCCAGTCTAACAATAGAATGACTTGACCACTAGGGAAAACTAAGGACGACGTAAGCATCGTCAGGACAGCAAGGAAGGTGACTTCGAGAAAGGACATAAAAGTCAGCTGTGTTTTCTGTGGAGTTCGTGATAAAAGGTTTGATCATTTAGGCCATTCATATTTACTG
The DNA here is from genome assembly GCA_014155875.1 of Cepaea nemoralis. Taxonomy (NCBI): domain Eukaryota; kingdom Metazoa; phylum Mollusca; class Gastropoda; order Stylommatophora; family Helicidae; genus Cepaea; species Cepaea nemoralis. Next base: position 38,410 of record JACEFZ010003613.1, on the reverse strand, counting down.
ACAGAAGAGAGCGCCTGTTTATATAGCATTCATAACACCGTGGACCGGGACATGCATAAATTAAATTATAGACGACGAGTTTTGGTAATGATTTGCGATAGTCACTGAGAGACTGAGCAATTACAGAAGATTATGACCCGCGGAGTTTGTATTAAATTGTAACGTCCCGTCCCCGTTTCAGGGGCACGTTACATTGTACAACAGTGTTGTATCTATTTTCTGGAAGAGAAATCTGAAATTAAAAGGATTTATCTCGAATTGAAACAGTGTCTTCAAGGTGAGCGACTTTATTACATATTGTTCTCTAGTGCGAGTTATAACGCTTTGGCGGTTGAAAGCATGTTGAGACACTGCAGACCCACAAACACAGGGACAGAGCCAAAGAAGATTGATAAACCAACACAGAACTGGTGTCGTTAGCCGCTACACGCTGCGGGATTTGCTAAGGAGGGGATTCGAGCACTTATGGACTGAATGGTTTGATGTGCAATGAGGATGATCTGTCGACTAACTAACTAACTAAACACAGGGATAAAAATTGCTACTTACCTATCTGACAAGTGTAATCTGTGGCTCCAAATATCAACTCCGGGGCTCGATAGTAGCGAGAGCAGATGTATGACACGTTTGGCTCACCTCTGACTAATACTTTTGCACTGTGGAGACAAAACCAGCTGTATAACAACTGTTTCCTCAGGTCTGACAGATGTATAGAAAGGCATGGGACTGTTTTCATTACACATACATACCCAAACTCACCACAAGTGCTTCATTCATCTCCCAAAGATCACCCATGCATACCTCAACTCCCCACAAGTGCTCCATTTACCTCCCAAAAATCACACATGTATATCTCAACTCCCCACAAGTGCTCCATGCATCTCCCAAAGATCACACAAGCAAACCCCAACTCCCCACAAGTGCTCCATTCATCTCCCAAAAATCACACATGCATACCCCAACTCCCCACAAGTGCTCCATTCATCTCCCAAAAATCACACATGCATACCCCAACTCCTCACAAGTGCTCTATTCATTTCCCAAAGATCACACACAGGTAATTTTAACACAGTGCACAAACTCTGCAGCACAGGCAAGGCTCAAAATGTGAGTTTTCTGGAACCACACATACCATAAATATTCTCTTTTGTGGCTAGGTTTTCCACTTGTCAAATTTAGACTGAACTGTGGCATACTTAGCCTTCCTTTTCTGCCTTCCATTTTCCAATGAGGCATCGGCCCACAACCAACTCATACAGAGCCTTTTCTTTACTGGTCACGATTGGCTGAAATTTGCAGCCAAAGTTTTCTTCTACAAGAAGAGATAGACATTCTCACAACCTCCTTAGTTGCCTCTCACGACAAGCATGCTGGGTACTACTACTCTTTGTGTCTTCTATTTAGCCTGCCCTGGTTTATTTCTACCAGCCAGGTACTCCTAGTTTGTCGCTCTAATCCATGATGGCAGATCTGCTAAACCAGGAGAAAATATAACATCCACTGGTTGATTAGTTTTGTAAACATCCACAGCTTACTTCGCAGTGGTTTCCTCAATCTAGAGGTGCATGTGTCCACACTCAAATTATCAACACATGCAATACCTATGTCATCAGAATAAAGCTGGAGCTGTGGCTTTGAGGCAGCTAATGTGTTTCACACACAATTCCCTGACATACTGACTCGAGGGTTCCAAGTCAGCTGTGCAAAATTTGGACGCACGCCGTCTTGTGTTGGTGGTATGGGCTTCGGTCGTTCAGAAAGCAATGGCAAACTACTGAATGTAAATATTGTCTAGTAAATCACAAATGGCCAACAAATGCTGAGGTTGATATGCCACATAAATGTCATTTCTCTTCCCTGCCCATTCCACTGCATCTGTTGATATGCCACATAAATGTCATTTCTCTTCCCTGCCCATTCCACTGCATGTTGATATGCCACATAAATGTCATTTCTCTTCCCTGCCCATTCCACTGCATGTTGATATGCCACATAAATGTCATTTCTCTTCCCTGCCCATTCCACTGCATCTGTTGATATGCCACATACATGTCATTTCTCTTCCCTGCCCATTCCACTGCATGTTGATATGCCACATAAATGTCATTTCTCTTCCCTGCCATTCCACTGCATGTTGATATGCCACATACATGTCATTTCTCTTCCCTGCCCATTCCACTGCATGTTGATATGCCACATAAATGTCATTTCTCTTCCCTGTGGATGGGGTGAGTTGTGTCAAGTACCAAAATCACAGCACTCGATACATTCTCATACGTGTTTCGTCCTTATCTGCAACAGCCAGCGAAGAGTCCCAATACTAATATAGTAGTCTGATTGTGTGTCCCTCTGGCCTCTCCCCTGAGTTTTGAGAGTCAGCCAGATCCTGTGGTCACTCCCTGCAGCACCATCCTCTCCAAGCTGTGATGATCTATCTGTTCTACACTATACACGCACGATTCCAAAAGGCCTTGATGACATCTGACTTATGCACCAATACCCCACCAGTTAGTGCAAACCCAGCCAATATGTCCACCTGCTCATTTCCCACCACACCAGCATGTCACGGGGAAAAGATCCAACAGATGCTCTCTATTTTTGATTGTTTAATGGAAGGCTGCCACTCTGCCTGAAGGATGCCTGTCTGCATCTTTCTCATCATACTTTGTCTATTACAAATCACAACATGCATGTGCTATTATTCCTCCAGCCAGCAGAACGCTGCCATGTCTGCCTACACCTCCATTCTCAGACTAGATGTTGTGGTATCATATGCCAGGCTCTCCTGCAATAAACACCATCCAACCTTAACCACCAATTCTCAACTTTTACCTCTTAGCACAGAGCCATCTGTGTAGATTATTTTCCTCATAGAGGTGATAAGTAACCTTGTAACTACTGAAACTCTCAATACCAAAACCACATCACCACTGCCTCCAATTTCTTCATGTCATTACTCAGTGTCCAGCATTCACATCCCCACAGAAAGACCAGCCTCACATATTTTCAGTAAACGGAATTATATACTTGTGCTATTTCTGTTTTCCTTGACATTGTTTGTTCTTGTCAAATAATCATCAGGTATGGCAACTCTTGTCTATAACTACAGGCACCAACCTTCCAAAATCACAGAGTTTGAGCACTCCAGTTTCAGGATCCAGCAGCAGATTCTGAGGTTTGATGTCTCGATGGCAGACCCCCTGCGAGTGGATGTAGGCTAGACTGCGAAATAGCTGGTACATGTACAACTGGCAGAAGGAAATAAAAACAGGTTTCTGGTCAGCGTTATTCTCACTTGATTTAAGTTAATAATCAGTAACTGATAATTTTAAAAACAATGTTTTAACACCCATAAATATTTTAAAGGTTGGACTTTTGCAACTAAAATTGAGGGCCGCCAGTTCCAGGCCAACCCTCCTTGGTCACCTCTTATGACATGCAAAGTAGGTTTCTGTATTGCTATTCTTTGCTTCCCTGGCCCGAGTAACACAAGAGTGACACTGAAGTTTATTCCTGAATAATTCAACTGCCAATTCCAAACAACAATGAACAAGTCTGAAGATAAGGAAACAAGAGAGTGTTATTCATATGCCTTACATGTAGGCAACTGCAAGTGATAGCCAAGATAGGATGGTATGGTATGAGTTGGGTGAGGACCAATGCTCTAATGGGAGATTCTACTTCTGCGTTCATCCAGCGAGTTTTATGGACGTGATTACGTTGTGCCAGTTTACAGCAGAGCTGCGTTCTTGTACCAGTAGGACGACACATCCGACTTCTGCGGGCATTTGTTGACCGGGTTAACAATCGGAGATAAAGGGAAGAAGAAGAAGAAGAAGAAGAAGAAGAAGAAGAAGAAGAAGAAGAAGAAGAAGAAGAAGAAGAAGAAGAAGAAGAAGAAGAAGAAGAAGAAGAAGAAGAAGAAGAAGAAGCTTTAATTACAATTCTGAGATGTTAATATTCTATCAAATTACACTTTAATACCCTGCTCAAAACACAGCTGCAGGCGATTTGAAAGCAGAAGCCTTGTGTTGGTTTTCATATACTGGTATGAGTGCCGGTCATTCAGAAGGCAATGGCATACTACTGAGCGTAACTTGGCAAGAAATCACAATCAGCCAAAAAATGCTGGGGTTGACTGTGATGTCCTGCAAAGGATATGCAACTAATTGATCTGCTTGATGATGGTGGACTAGGGTCTTATGGGCGAACTGAAACTTAGACATCTGAGATACCCTATGGGTGTGCTGCTAACTGCACAACTGGATATCTGCAGCATAAAATTATCAAATTGCACGATGGACTATTTTTTTGGGCGCTTGCTCGCTTTGAACTCAACCATAGTCCATACACACTATTTATAGTAGTGATGGACTGAATTTTGCATGTGGATTAGCTTTCCCTATTAAGTGTCCCTCGCCATCAGGTGAATCCACTCCGACTTCAGAGGTACTTGTAATTAACATCCCCAAGTCAAGGACGACAGGTCAATATTTTAGTCCAGCTGTCCGGTGTAGGGTTGAACTGCTTACCTCGGCATCAGCACACCGGATGTTTAAGAACACACGTTCTTATCAATTCGGCCATGTGGACCTGCCACAATGGACTATCATCACTACATGTCGGACAATTCCGCAGAGGATCAGATCTCAGAATTAGCAGCATCAAGCTGAGCCAAAAAGTGTCAAGAACCTACATCATAGAACTCGGGACATTCCCATACATGCTCCATCCTTATCTTCAACATCAATTAGCAGCATAAATATCCCAGCCAAGTCAGCCTGAACCGCCCAAGAAATAAACAAATCTACCTTTAATACCCACTACTTCTAGTAGCGCTGGACTGAATTTGACATGTGGATTGGCTTTCCCTATTAACAGTGTCCCTTGCCATCAGCTGAACCCACTCTGACTTCAGAGGTATTTGTAATTTACATCCCCAAGTCAAGGACGATAGGTCAACATTGTAGTCCAACCCCTTACCTCAGCATCAGGACACCGGATGTTTAAGAGCATGCATTCTTATCCATTCGGTCATGCTAGCCTACCATTTAAATATATGAGAACTGCAGTAGCAGAGTGGTTAGCACACTTGCCTGGCAGTCATGTGTTCAAACCCTCGAGGCGGGGATTTTGTTTAACTGACCAGATCCTCCTGAATGACCCAGCCTAACACCGAGTACAAGGACATGTTCAGGTAAAGGCAGTCGGTGTGATACAGACCACATCACCCATCTAGTGCCAATCTGTCTAAACATATGGAACTGGCACCATATACCCTATAGTCCTCATGGCATGACAAGTGGCCATTTACCCTTTGTTTTACCACATACCCTATAGTCCTCATGGCATGACAAGTAGCCATTTACCCTTTGTTTTACCACATACCCTATAGTCCTCATGGCATGACAAGTGGTCATTTACCCTTTGTTTTACCACATACCCTATAGTCCTCATGGCATGACAAGTGGCCATTTACCCTTTGTTTTACCACATACCCTATAGTCCTCATGGCATGACAAGTGGTCATTTACCCTTTGTTTTACCACATACTCTATAGTCCTCATGGCATGACAAGTGGCCATTTACCCTTTGTTTTACCATATACCCTATAGTCCTCATGGCAAGTGGCCATTTACCCTTTGTTTTACCACATACTCTATAGTCCTCATGGCATGACAAGTGGCCATTTACCCTTTGTTTTACCACATACCCTATAGTCCTCATGGCATGACAAGTGGCCATTTACCCGTTGTTTTACCACATACTCTATAGTCCTCATGGCATGACAAGTGGCCATTTACCCTTTGTTTTACCACATACCCTATAGTCTCATGGCATGACAAGTGGTCATTTACCCTTTGTCTTACCATATACCCTATAATCCTCATGACAAGTGGCCATTTACCCTTTGTTTTACCATATACCCTATAGTCCTCATGGCAAGTGGCCATTTACCCTTTGTTTTACCACATACCCTATAGTCCTCATGGCATGATAAGTGGCCATTTATCCCTTGGTTTTACCATATACCCTATAGTCTCATGGCATGACAAGTGGCCATTTACCCTTTGTTTTACCATATACCCTATAGTCTCATGGCATGACAAGTGGCCATTTACCCTTTGTTTTACCATATACCCTATAGTCTCATGGCATGACAAGTGGCCATTTACCCTTTGTTTTACCATATACCCTATAGTCTCATCGCATGACAAGTGGCCATTTACCCTTTGTTTTACCATATACCCTATAGTCCTCATGGCATGACAAGTGGCCATTTACCCTTTGTTTTACCACATACCCTATAGTACTCATGGCAAGTGGCCATTTGCCCTTTGTTTTACCACATACCCTATAGTCCTCATGGCAAGTGGCCATTTACCCTTTGTTTTACCACATACCCTATAGTCCTCATGCCATGGCAAGTGGCCATTTACCCTTTGTTTTACCACATACCCTATAGTCCTCATGGCAAGTGGCCATTTACCCATTGTTTTACCACATACCCTATAGTCCTCATGGCAAGTGGCCATTTACCCTTTGTTTTACCACATACACTATAGTCCTCATGGCATGACAAGTGGCCATTTACCCTTTGTTTTACCACATACCCTATAGTCCTCATGGCAAGTGGCCATTTACCCTTTGTTTTACCACATACCCTATAGTCCTCATGGCATGGCAAGTGGCCATTTACCCTTTGTTTTACTATACCCTAGTCCTCATGGCATGGCAAGTGGCCATTTACCCTTTGTTTTACCACATACCCTATAGTCCTCATGGCATGGCTAGTGGCCATTTACCCTTTGTTTTACCATATACCCTATAGTCCTCATGGCATGGCAAGTGGCCCGTTACCCTTTGTTTTACCACATACCCTATAGTCCTCATGGCAAGTGGCCATTTACCCTTTGTTTACCATATACCCTATAGTCTTCATGGCATGGACAAGTGGCCATTTACCCTTGTTTTACCATATACCCTATACTCCTCATGGTATGACAAGTGGCCATTTACCCTTTGTTTTACCATATACCCTATACTCCTCATGGTATGACAAGTGGCCCTTCACGCTTTGTTTTACCATATACCCTATAGTCCTCATGGTATGACAAGTGGCCCTTCACGCTTTGTTTTACCATATACCCTATACTCCTCATGGTATGACAAGTGGCCCTTCACGCTTTGTTTTACCATATACCCTATAGTCTCATGGCATGACAAGTGGCCACTTACCCTTTGTTTTACCATATACCCTATAGTCTCATGGCAAGTGGCTACCCTTTGTTTTACCATATACCCTATAGTCCTCATGGCATGGCAAGTGGCCATTTACCCTTTGTTTTACCACATACCCTATAGTCCTCATGGCATGGCAAGTGGCCCTTTACCCTTTGTTTTACCACATACCCTATAGTCCTCATGGCAAGTGGCCCTTCACGCTTTGTTTTACCATATACCCTATAGTCCTCATGGCATGGCAAGTGGCCCTTTACCCTTTGTTTTACCACATGCCCTATAGTCCTCATGGCAAGTGGCCCTTCACGCTTTGTTTTACCACATACCCTATAGTCCTCATGGCATGACAAGTGGCCCTTTACCCTTTGTTTTACCATATACCCTATAGTCCACATGGCATGGCAAGTGGCCACTTACCCTTTGTTTTACCAAATACCCTATAGTCCACATGGCATGACAAGTGGCCATTTACCCTTTGTTTTACCATATACCCTATAGTCCTCATAGCATGACAAGTGGCCATTTACCCTTTGTTTTACCATATACCCTATAGTCTCATGGCATGACAAGTGGCCATTTACCCTTTGTTTTACCATATACCCTTTGTTTTACCATATACCCTTTGTTTTACCACATACCCTATAGTCCTCATGGCATGGCAAGTGGCCATTTACCCTTTGTTTTACCATATACCCTATAGTCCTCATGGCATGACAAGTGGCCACATACCCTATAGTCCTCATGGCATGGCAAGTGGCCATTTACCATTTGTTTTACCATATACCCTATAGTCCTCATGGCATGGCAAGTGGCCCTTTACCCTTTGTTTTACCACATACCCTATAGTCCTCATGGCATGACAAGTGGCCATTTACCCTTTGTTTTACCACATACCCTATAGTCCTCATGGCATGGCAAGTGGCCATTTACCCTTTGTTTTACCATATACCCTATAGTCCTCATGGCATGACAAGTGGCCACATACCCTATAGTCCTCATGGCATGGCAAGTGGCCATTTACCATTTGTTTTACCATATACCCTATAGTCCTCATGGCATGGCAAGTGGCCCTTTACCCTTTGTTTTACCACATACCCTATAGTCCTCATGGCAAGTGGCCCTTTACCCTTTGTTTTACCACATACCCTATAGTCCTCATGGCAAGTGGCCATTTACCCTTTGTTTTACCATATACCCTATAGTCTCATGGCATGACAAGTGGCCACTTACCCTTTGTTTTACCATATACCCTAAAGTCTCATGGCAAGTGGCTACCCTTTGTTTTACCATATACCCTATAGTCCTCATGGCATGGCAAGTGGCCATTTACCCTTTGTTTTACCACATACCCTATAGTCCTCATGGCATGGCAAGTGGCCCTTTACCCTTTGTTTTACCACATACCCTATAGTCCTCATGGCAAGTGGCCCTTCACGCTTTGTTTTACCATATACCCTATAGTCCTCATGGCATGGCAAGTGGCCCTTTACCCTTTGTTTTACCACATGCCCTATAGTCCTCATGGCAAGTGGCCCTTCACGCTTTGTTTTACCACATACCCTATAGTCCTCATGGCATGGCAAGTGGCCCTTTACCCTTTGTTTTACCATATACCCTATAGTCCACATGGCATGGCAAGTGGCCACTTACCCTTTGTTTTACCAAATACCCTATAGTCCACATGGCATGACAAGTGGCCATTTACCCTTTGTTTTACCATATACCCTATAGTCCTCATAGCATGACAAGTGGTCATTTACCCTTTGTTTTACCATATACCCTATAGTCTCATGGCTTGACAAGTGGCCATTTACCCTTTGTTTTACCATATACCCTTTGTTTTACCACATACCCTATAGTCCTCATGGCATGGCAAGTGGCCATTTACCCTTTGTTTTACCATATACCCTATAGTCCTCATGTCATGACAAGTGGACCATTTACCCTTTGTTTTACCACATACCCTATAGTCCTCATGGCATGGCAAGTGGCCATTTACCCTTTGTTTTACCATATACCCTATAGTCCTCATGGCATGACAAGTGGCCACATACCCTATAGTCCTCATGGCATGGCAAGTGGCCATTTACCATTTGTTTTACCATATACCCTATAGTCCTCATGGCATGGCAAGTGGCCATTTACCCTTTGTTTTACCACATACCCTATAGTCCTCATGGCATGACAAGTGGCCATTTACCCTTTGTTTTACCACATACCCTATAGTCCTCATGGCATGGCAAGTGGCCATTTACCCTTTGTTTTACCATATACCATATAGTCCTCATGGCATGACAAGTGGCCACATACCCTATAATCCTCATAGCATGGCAAGTGGCCATTTACCCTATGTTTTACCACATACCCTATAGTCCTCATGGCATGACAAGTGGCCATTTACCCTTTGTTTTACCACATACCCTATAGTCCTCATGGCATGGCAAGTGGCCCTTTACCCTTTGTTTTACCACATACCCTATAGTCCTCATGGCAAGTGGCCCTTCACGCTTTGTTTTACCATATACCCTATAGTCCTCATGGCATGGCAAGTGGCCCTTTACCCTTTGTTTTACCACATGCCCTATAGTCCTCATGCAAGTGGCCCTTTCACGCTTTGTTTTACCACATACCCTATAGTCCTCATGGCATGACAAGTGGCCCTTTACCTTTGTTTTACCATATACCCTATAGTCACATGGCATGGCAAGTGGCCACTTACCCTTTGTTTTACCAAATACCCTATAGTCCACATGGCATGACAAGTGGCCATTTACCCTTTGTTTTACCATATACCCTATAGTCCTCATAGCATGACAAGTGGCCATTTACCCTTTGTTTACCATATACCCTATAGTCTCATGGCATGACAAGTGGCCATTTACCCTTTGTTTTACCATATACCCTTTGTTTTACCATATACCCTAGATGTGTATAAGAGACAGGTTTTACCACATACCCTATAGTCCTCATGGCATGGCAAGTGGCCATTTACCCTTTGTTTTACCACATACCCTATAGTCCTCATGGCATGGCTAGTGGCCATTTACCCTTTGTTTTACCATATACCCTATAGTCCTCATGGCATGGCACGTGGCCCGTTACCCTTTGTTTTACCACATACCCTATAGTCCTCATGGCAAGTGGCCATTTACCTTTGTTTTACCATATACCCTATAGTCCTCATGGCATGACAAGTGGCCATTTACCCTTTGTTTTACCATATACCCTATACTCCTCATGGTATGACAAGTGGCCATTACCCTTTGTTTTACCATATACCCTATACTCCTCATGGTATGGACAAGTGGCCCTTTCACGCTTTGTTTTACCATATACCCTATAGTCCTCATGGTATGACAAGTGGCCATTCACGCTTTGTTTACCATATACCCTATACTCCTCATGTATGACAAGTGGCCCTTCACGCTTTGTTTTACCATATACCCTATAGTCTCATGGCATGACAAGTGGCCACTTACCCTTTGTTTTACCATATACCCTAAAGTCTCATGGCAAGTGGCTACCCTTTGTTTTACCATATACCCTATAGTCCTCATGGCATGGCAAGTGGCCATTTACCCTTTGTTTTACCACATACCCTATAGTCCTCATGGCATGGCAAGTGGCCCTTTACCCTTTGTTTTACCACATACCCTATAGTCCTCATGGCAAGTGGCCCTTCACGCTTTGTTTTACCATATACCCTATAGTCCTCATGGCATGGCAAGTGGCCCTTTACCCTTTGTTTTACCACATGCCCTATAGTCCTCATGGCAAGTGGCCCTTCACGCTTTGTTTACCACATACCCTATAGTCCTCATGGCATGACAAGTGGCCCTTTACCCTTTGTTTTACCATATACCCTATAGTCACATGGCATGGCAAGTGGCCACTTACCCTTTGTTTTACCAAATACCCTATAGTCCACATGGCATGACAAGTGGCCATTTACCCTTTGTTTTACCATATACCCTATAGTCCTCATAGCATGACAAGTGGCCATTTACCCTTTGTTTTACCATATACCCTATAGTCTCATGGCATGACAAGTGGCCATTTACCCTTTGTTTTACCATATACCCTTTGTTTTACCATATACCCTTTGTTTTACCACATACCCTATAGTCCTCATGGCATGGCAAGTGGCCATTTACCCTTGTTTTACCATATACCCTATAGTCCTCATGGCATGACAAGTGGCCACATACCCTATAGTCCTCATGGCATGGCAAGTGGCCATTTACCATTTGTTTTACCATATACCCTATAGTCCTCATGGCATGGCAAGTGGCCCTTTACCCTTTGTTTTACCACATACCCTATAGTCCTCATGGCATGACAAGTGGCCATTTACCCTTTGTTTTACCACATACCCTATAGTCCTCATGGCATGGCAAGTGGCCATTTACCCTTTGTTTTACCATATACCCTATAGTCCTCATGGCATGGACAAGTGGCCACATACCCTATAGTCCTCATGGCATGGCAAGTGGCCATTTACCATTTGTTTTACCATATACCCTATAGTCCTCATGGCATGGCAAGTGGCCCTTTACCCTTTGTTTTACCACATACCCTATAGTCCTCATGGCAAGTGGCCCTTTACCCTTTGTTTTACCACATACCCTATAGTCCTCATGGCAAGTGGCCATTTACCCTTTGTTTTACCATATACCCTATAGTCTCATGGCATGACAAGTGGCCACTTACCCTTTGTTTTACCATATACCCTAAAGTCTCATGGCAAGTGGCTACCCTTTGTTTTACCATATACCCTATAGTCCTCATGGCATGGCAAGTGGCCATTTACCCTTTGTTTTACCACATACCCTATAGTCCTCATGGCATGGCAAGTGGCCCTTTACCCTTTGTTTTACCACATACCCTATAGTCCTCATGGCAAGTGGCCCTTCACGCTTTGTTTTACCATATACCCTATAGTCCTCATGGCATGGCAAGTGGCCCTTTACCCTTTGTTTTACCACATGCCCTATAGTCCTCATGGCAAGTGGCCCTTCACGCTTTGTTTTACCACATACCCTATAGTCCTCATGGCATGGCAAGTGGCCCTTTACCCTTTGTTTTACCATATACCCTATAGTCCACATGGCATGGCAAGTGGCCACTTACCCTTTGTTTTACCAAATACCCTATAGTCCACATGGCATGACAAGTGGCCATTACCCTTTGTTTTACCATATACCCTATAGTCCTCATAGCATGACAAGTGGTCATTTACCCTTTGTTTTTACCATATACCCTATAGTCTCATGGCATTGACAAGTGGCCATTTACCCTTTGTTTTACCATATACCCTTTGTTTTACCACATACCCTATAGTCCTCATGGCATGGCAAGTGGCCATTTACCCTTTGTTTTACCATATACCCTATAGTCCTCATGTCATGACAAGTGACCATTTACCCTTTGTTTTACCACATACCCTATAGTCCTCATGGCATGGCAAGTGGCCATTTACCCTTTGTTTTACCATATATCCTATAGTCCTCATGGCATGACAAGTGGCCACATACCCTATAGTCCTCATGGCATGGCAAGTGGCCATTTACCATTTGTTTTACCATATACCCTATAGTCCTCATGGCATGGCAAGTGGCCATTTACCCTTTGTTTTACCACATACCCTATAGTCCTCATGGCATGACAAGTGGCCATTTACCCTTTGTTTTACCACATACCCTATAGTCCTCATGGCATGGCAAGTGGCCATTTACCCTTTGTTTTACCATATACCATATAGTCCTCATGGCATGACAAGTGGCCACATACCCTATAATCCTCATAGGCATGGCAAGTGGCCATTTACCCTATGTTTTACCACATACCCTATAGTCCTCATGGCATGACAAGTGGCCATTTACCCTTTGTTTTACCACATACCCTATAGTCCTCATGGCATGGCAAGTGGCCCTTTACCCTTTGTTTTACCACATACCCTATAGTCCTCATGGCAAGTGGCCCTTCACGCTTTGTTTTACCATATACCCTATAGTCCTCATGGCATGGCAAGTGGCCCTTTACCCTTTGTTTTACCACATGCCCTATAGTCCTCATGGCAAGTGGCCCTTCACGCTTTGTTTTACCACATACCCTATAGTCCTCATGGCATGACAAGTGGCCCTTTACCCTTTGTTTTACCATATACCCTATAGTCCACATGGCATGGCAAGTGGCCACTTACCCTTTGTTTTACCAAATACCCTATAGTCCACATGGCATGACAAGTGGCCATTTACCCTTTGTTTTACCATATACCCTATAGTCCTCATAGCATGACAAGTGGCCATTTACCCTTTGTTTTACCATATACCCTATAGTCTCATGGCATGACAAGTGGCCATTTACCCTTTGTTTTACCATATACCCTTTGTTTTACCATATACCCTTTGTTTTACCACATACCCTATAGTCCTCATGGCATGGCAAGTGGCCATTTACCCTTTGTTTTACCACATACCCTATAGTCCTCATGGCATGATAAGTGGCCATTTATCCCTTGGTTTTACCATATACCCTATAGTCTCATGGCATGACAAGTGGCCATTTACCCTTTGTTTTACCATATACCCTATAGTCTCATGGCATGACAAGTGGCCATTTACCCTTTGTTTTACCATATACCCTATAGTCTCATGGCATGACAAGTGGCCATTTACCCTTTGTTTTACCATATACCCTATAGTCTCATCGCATGACAAGTGGCCATTTACCCTTTGTTTTACCATATACCCTATAGTCTCATGGCATGACAAGTGGCCATTTACCCTTTGTTTTACCACATACCCTATAGTCCTCATGGCAAGTGGCCATTTACCCTTTGTTTTACCACATACCCTATAGTCCTCATGGCATGACAAGTGGCCATTTACCCTTTGTTTTACCACATACCCTATAGTCTCATGGCATGACAAGTGGCCATTTACCCTTTGTTTTACCACATACCCTATAGTCCTCATGGCAAGTGGCCATTTACCCTTTGTTTTACCATATACCCTATAGTCCTCATGGCAAGTGGCCATTTACCCTTTGTTTTACCACATACCCTATAGTCCTCATGGCATGACAAGTGGCCATTTACCCTTTGTTTTACCACATACCCTATAGTCCTCATGGCAAGTGGCCATTTACCCTTTGTTTTACCACATACCCTATAGTCCTCATGGCATGACAAGTAGCCATTTACCCTTTGTTTTACTATACCCTAGTCCTCATGGCATGGCAAGTGGCCATTTACCCTTTGTTTTACCACATACCCTATAGTCCTCATGGCATGGCTAAGTGGCCATTTACCCTTTGTTTTACCATATACCCTATAGTCCTCATGGCATGGCAAGTGGCCCTTTACCCTTTGTTTTACCACATACCCTATAGTCCTCATGGCAAGTGGCCATTTACCCTTTGTTTTACCATATACCCTATAGTCTTCATGGCATGACAAGTGGCCATTTACCCTTTGTTTTACCATATACCCTATACTCCTCATGGTATGACAAGTGGCCATTTACCCTTTGTTTTACCATATACCCTATACTCCTCATGGTATGACAAGTGGCCCTTCACGCTTTGTTTTACCATATACCCTATAGTCCTCATGGTATGACAAGTGGCCCTTCACGCTTTGTTTTACCATATACCCTATACTCCTCATGGTATGACAAGTGGCCCTTCACGCTTTGTTTTACCATATACCCTATAGTCTCATGGCATGACAAGTGGCCACTTACCCTTTGTTTTACCATATACCCTATAGTCTCATGGCAAGTGGCTACCCTTTGTTTTACCATATACCCTATAGTCCTCATGGCATGGCAAGTGGCCATTTACCCTTTGTTTTACCACATACCCTATAGTCCTCATGGCATGGCAAGTGGCCCTTTACCCTTTGTTCTACCACATACCCTATAGTCCTCATGGCAAGTGGCCCTTCACGCTTTGTTTTACCATATACCCTATATTCCCTCATGGCATGGCAAGTGCCCTTTACCCTTTGTTTTACCACATGCCCTATAGTCCTCATGGCAAGTGGCCCTTCACGCTTTGTTTTACCACATACCCTATAGTCCTCATGGCATGACAAGTGGCCCTTTACCCTTTGTTTTACCATATACCCTATAGTCCACATGGCATGGCAAGTGGCCCACTTACCCTTTGTTTTACCAAATACCCTATAGTCCACATGGCATGACAAGTGGCCATTTACCCTTTGTTTTACCATATACCCTATAGTCCTCATAGCATGACAAGTGGCCATTTACCCTTTGTTTTACCATATACCCTATAGTCTCATGGCATGACAAGTGGCCATTTACCCTTTGTTTTACCATATACCCTTTGTTTTACCATATACCCTTTGTTTTACCACATACCCTATAGTCCTCATGGCATGGCAAGTGGCCATTTACCCTTTGTTTTACCATATACCCTATAGTCCTCATGGCATGACAAGTGGCCATTTACCCTTTGTTTTACCACATACCCTATAGTCCTCATGGCATGGCAAGTGGCCATTTACCCTTTGTTTACCATATACCCTGTAGTCCTCATGGCATGACAAGTGGCCACATACCCTATAGTCCTCATGGCATGGCAAGTGGCCATTTACCCTTTGTTTTACCACATACCCTATAGTCCTCATGCATGGCAAGTGGCCCTTTACCCTTTGTTTTACCACATACCCTATAGTCCTCATGGCATGACAAGTGGCCATTTACCCTTTGTTTTACCACATACCCTATAGTCCTCATGGCATGGCAAGTGGCCATTTACCCTTTGTTTTACCATATACCCTATAGTCCTCATGGCATGGCAAGTGGCCATTTACCATTTGTGTTTACCATATACCCTATAGTCCTCATGGCATGGCAAGTGGCCCTTTACCCTTTGTTTTACCACATACCCTATAGTCCTCATGGCAAGTGGCCCTTTACCGTTTGTTTTACCACATACCCTATAGTCCTCATGGCAAGTGGCCATTTACCCTTTGTTTTACCAAATACCCTATAGTCCACATGGCATGACAAGTGGCCATTTACCCTTTGTTTTACCATATACCCTATAGTCCTCATGGCATGACAAGTGGCCACATACCCTATAATCCTCATGGCATGGCAAGTGGCCATTTACCCTTTGTTTTACCACATACCCTATAGTCCTCATGGCATGACAAGTGGCCATTTACCCTTTGTTTTACCACATACCCTATAGTCCTCATGGCATGGCAAGTGGCCCTTTACCCTTTGTTTTACCACATACCCTATAGTCCTCATGGCAAGTGGCCCTTCACGCTTTGTTTACCATATACCCTATAGTCCTCATGGCATGGCAAGTGGCCCTTACCCTTTGTTTACCACATGCCCTATAGTCCTCATGGCAAGTGGCCCTTACACGCTTTGTTTTACCACATACCCTATAGTCCTCATGGCATGACAAGTGGCCCTTTACCCTTTGTTTTACCATATACCATATAGTCCACATGGCATGGCAAGTGGCCCTTTACCCTTTTGTTTTACCATATACCCTATAGTCCACATGGCATGGCAAGTGGCCACTTACCCTTTGTTTTACCAAATACCCTATAGTCCACATGGCATGACAAGTGGCCATTTACCCTTTGTTTTACCATATACCCTATAGTCCTCATAGCATGACAAGTGGCCATTTACCCTTTGTTTTACCATATACCCTATAGTCTCATGGCATGACAAGTGGCCATTTACCCTTTGTTTTACCATATACCCTTTGTTTTACCATATACCCTTTGTTTTACCACATACCCTATAGTCCTCATGGCATGGCAAGTGGCCATTTACCCTTTGTTTTACCATATACCCTATAGTCCTCATGGCATGACAAGTGGCCATTTACCCTTTGTTTTACCACATACCCTATAGTCCTCATGGCATGGCAAGTGGCCATTTACCCTTTGTTTTACCATATACCCTATAGTCCTCATGGCATGACAAGTGGCCACATACCCTATAGTCCTCATGGCATGGCAAAGTGCAATTTACCATTTGTTTTACCATACCCTATAGTCCTCATGGCATGGCAAGTGGCCTTAACCTTTGTTTTACCACAACCTATAGTCCTCATGGCATGACAGTGGCCATTTACCTTGTTTTACCACATACCACTATAGTCCTCATGGCATGGCAAGTGGCCATTTACCTTTGTTTTACCATATACCCTATAGTCCTCATGGCATGACAAAGTGGCCACATACCCTATAATCCTCATGGCATGGCAATGGCATTACCCTTTGTTTTACCATTATACCCTATAGTCCTCATGGCATGACAAGTGGCCTTTACCCTTTGTTTTACCACATACCCTATAGCCCCCATGGCATGGCAAGTGGCCCTTTACCCTTTGTTTTACCACATACCCTATAGTCCTCATGGCAAGTGGCCATTTACCATTTGTTTTACCATATACCCTATAGTCCTCATGGCATGACAAGTGGCCATTTACCCTTTGTTTTACCATATACCCTATACTCCTCATGGTATGACAAGTGGCCATTTATCCTTTGTTTTACCATATACCCTATACTCCTCATGGTATGACAAGTGGCCCTTCACGCTTTGTTTTACCATATACCCTATAGTCCTCATGGTATGACTAGTGGCCCTTCACGCTTTGTTTTACCATATACCCTATACTCCTCATGGTATGACAAGTGGCCCTTCACGCTTTGTTTTACCATATACCCTATAGTCTCATGGCATGACAAGTGGCCATTTACCCTTTGTTTTACCATATACCCTATAGTCTCATGGCAAGTGGCCATTTACCCTTTGTTTTACCATATACCCTATAGTCCTCATGGCATGGCAAGTGGCCATTTACCCTTTGTTTTACCACATACCCTATAGTCCTCATGGCATGGCAAGTGGCCCTTTACCCTTTGTTTTACCACATACCCTATAGTCCTCATGGCAAGTGGCCCTTCACGCTTTGTTTTACCACATACCCTATAGTCCTCATGGCATGACAAGTGGCCATTTACCCTTTGTTTTACCATATACCCTATAGTCCACATGGCATGGCAAGTGGCCATTTACCCTTTGTTTTACCATATACCCTATAGTCCACATGGCATGACAAGTGGCCATTTACCCTTTGTTTTACCATATACCCTATAGTCCTCATGGCATGACAAGTGGCCATTTACCCTTTGTTTTACCATATACCCTATAGTCTCATGGCATGACAAGTGGCCATTTACCCTTTGTTTTACCATATACCCTTTGTTTTACCACATACCATATAGTCCTCATGGCATGGCAAGTGGCCATTTACCCTTTGTTTTACCATATACCCTATAGTCCTCATGGCATGACAAGTGGCCATTTACCCTTTGTTTTACCACATACCCTATAGTCCTCTTGGCATGACAAGTGGCCATTTACCCTTTGTTTACCACATATCCTATAGTCCTCATGGCATGGCAAGTGGCCATTTACCCTTTGTTTTACCATATACCCTATAGTCCTCATGGCATGGCAAGTGGCCATTTACCCTTTGTTTTACCACATACCCTATAGTCCTCATGGCAAGTGGCCCTTTACCCTTTGTTTTACCACATACCCTATAGTCCTCATGGCAAGTGGCCATTTACCCTTTGTTTTACCATATACCCTATAGTCCTCATGGCATGACAAGTGGCCATTTACCCTTTCTTTTACCACATACCCTATAGTCCTCATGGTATGACAAGTGGCCATTTACCCTTTGTTTTACCACATACTCCTCATGGCATGACAAGTGGCCCTTCACGCTTTGTTTTACCATATACCCTATAGTCCTCATGGCATGACAAGTGGCCATTTACCCTTTGTTTTACCATATACCCTATAGTCTCATGGCATGACAAGTGGCCATTTACCCTTTGTTATACCATATACCTTATAGTCTCATGGCATGACAAGTGGCCATTTACCCTTTGTTTTACCATATACCCTTTGTTTTACCATATACCCTATAGTCCTCATGGCATGACAAGTGGCCCTTTACCCTTTGTTTTACCATTTACCCTTTGTTTTACCACATACCCTATAGTCCTCATGGCAAGTGGCCCTTTACCCTTTGTTTTACCACATACCCTATAGTCCTCATGGCAAGTGGCCATTTACCCTTTGTTTTACCACATACCCTATAGTCCTCATGGCATGACAAGTGGCCATTTACCCTTTCTTTTACCACATACCCTATAGTCCTCATGGTATGACAAGTGGCCATTTACCCTTTGTTTTACCACATACTCCTCATGGCATGACAAGTGGCCCTTCACGCTTTGTTTTACCATATACCCTATAGTCCTCATGGCATGACAAGTGGCCATTTACCCTTTGTTTTACCATATACCCTATAGTCCTCATGGCATGACAAGTGGCCATTTACCCTTTGTTTTACCATATACCCTACAGTCCTCATGGCATGACAAGTGGCCCTTCATGCTTTGTTTTACCAAATGCCTCAAGGGTGGAAAAGTACATAACTCACCTTGATATATAATATAGGTATAGTCTGTTTGGATTTACTGTAATGTCTGGCTACCCGGTACACAGTTTCTGGGACAAACTCTAGAACTAGGTTTAAAAATACTTCGTCTTTCTGTGGATGCACATGAACAACAAGTTAGGAAAACATTGCTGGGTAAATCCAAAACAGAATGCGTTTCCTAATTCTACATATGCCAACTGGCTAAATTTTTTAAGTTTATTAATTTGCATGGTATGTTTTTGCATGATCTTTACCTTCTTCTGTTGGTTTTTACTGTGGTAATAACTGCTTTGTGGCCTGTGTTTATACTTAAGTTGGGCACTACCCTTGATATTCTTATCATTATTCTCAATAACCACATCTCAAATGCCTCCAGTTTCCCCTTCATTTTATCACTGATTATCCAGCATTCACAACTACACAGACGACAAGGCCATTTTAGTGTCTTCTTGACAGGCCTGGTCTCATAAATTGGTCACCAGAGATCTTTGTGGCAAAGTTAAGAATCAGAGTGAACACATGATCAGGACAAGAACACATGATACTTGTCTGCTATTTTGTTACTGAAAATATTAGACTAACATAATAAACCCTTCTTCCTTTTCTCTTCCTCCATTTATCTCCATGAAGTGTTGGGGAAGATGTAAAGATCTTGTATGCATTCTTTCTACTGCCCATTGTGAGTTGGTATTCATTTTTCTTCTTTTTTCGTTCCCTTGAAATTTGTCTATAACTGCAATGTTGTCTCTTGTATGAACTTTGTGTTGGCATTCATTTATTTCTCTACGGTTGATCTTGATACCATCACTCCATCTTTGGCGTGGTCGTCCCCTTGCTCTGTATCTATTATATTTCTTCAATGTGGCTCTTTGTGGCAGATTGTTTCAGGGCATTCTTCTGAAGTGGCCAAGCCATTTAATCTGTTGTTTTTTAACGAAGTTCATGACTGGTTTCAGACCTGGTCGTCTTCTAATTTCCCAGTTCCTAATTCTATCTCTCATGGTTACTCCTGCAGATCTTCTAAGGCATCTCATCTTTGTTGTGATGACTTTGTGTTCATTAGTTGCAGTAAGCATCCATGTTTGACATTAGTTCTTGTGAGATTTGCTTTAGTACTTATAGGCATTTTTCTATGCGACAGAAGTGGTGATTGTTGTATAAGTATACTTACCGAAATAACACTAAGAAAATTTAAAACAAGGGAGAGACAACAATATAATGAGCTGACATATTCAAAAATGGACAAGAAAAACCTTGGCAGACTACTTTCTTTATAGATGCCCAGTAATCCCTGATTCAACAACAACACAGAATATATCAGATGGAAAAGAGCAAGGTTAAGATTTTTAGATAAGTGCCTGGATGGCTTATTCACATGGCATGATCGGGACAAGAACACAGGTAAAATTTGGACAAGAACACAGGCAAGATTGGGACAAGAACACAGGCAAGATTGGGACAAGAACACAGGCAAGATTGGGACAAGAACACAGGCAAGATCGGGACAAGAACACAGGCAAGATCAGGACAAGAACACAGGCAAGATCAGGACAAGAACACAGGCAAGATTGGGACAAGAACACAGGCAAGATAGGAACAAGAACATAGGCAAGATTGGGACAAGAACACAGGCAAGATTGGGACAAGAACACAGGCAAGATCGGGACAAGAACACAGGCAAGATCAGGACAAGAACACAGGCAAGATCAGGACAAGAACACAGGCAAGATTGGAACAAGAACATAGGCAAGATTGGGACAAGAACACAGGCAAGATTGGGACAAGAACACAGGCAAGATTGGGACAAGAACACAGGCAAGATTGGGACAAGAACACAGGCAAGATTGGGACAAGAACACAGGCAAGATTGGGACAAGAACACAGGCAAGATTGGGACAAGAACACAGGCAAGATCAGGACAAGAACACAGGCAAGATGAGGACAAGAAGACAGGCAAGATTGGGACAAGAACACAGGCAAGATTGGGACAAGAACACCGGCAAGATCAGGACAAGAACACAGGCAAGATCAGGACAAGAACACAGGCAAGATTGGGACAAGAACACAGGCAAGATTGGAACAAGAATAGAGGCAAGATCGGGACAAGAACATAGGCAAGATCAGGATAAGAACACGGGCATGATCGGGATAAGAACACAGGCCTATATGGGACAAGAACATAGGCATGATTGGGATAAGAACACAGGCAAGATCGGGACAACAACATAGGCAAGATTGGGACAAGAACACAGGCCTATATGGGACAAGAACATAGGCAAGATTGGGACAAGAACACAGGCAAGATCAGGACAAGAACACAGGCAAGATTGGGACAAGAACACAGGCAAGATCGGGACAAAAACACAGGCAAGATCGGGACAAGAACACAGGCATGTTTCAAGACTGGTGATTGTTTGTGCGTGTGAGGATGGCGATTCATTAACATTCAAGCTTAGCAGCATGGCACATGATGATAACTATCAGACAACTCTGAAAACCACTAAAAACACAAGCCCTAATAAAACCACAACCCATAACAATCTTCTCAACAGAAGTCAGAACAAATCACACATATAACTCACCTTTTCCCCTGTTGAGTAAAAGAAATACTTCAGTTTGACTATATTTTGATGCTCCAATTTACGCATAATCTGTAGTTCTCGATTCTGTTGATAAAATACACAATGGAAAATCTGCATTAACTATCACTTTTCAAATTGTTCCTATATGCTGGTTTTAACTGCTTTCATAATTTAAAGAACTATTAGGAAACAAACGTACATGTTGTCAGTGTGTTACAATGGGCAGACAAGGGAAGTAAGGAATAGTAGTAACATTGAAACATACCATGCATCCTTTTTTTTTGTTGCATTCACTCCCTTTGAACTCTGCATAGCCCATACATACTTTTGGTAGCACAGGACTGATTTTTGAGAGTGGTTTATGCCATAGAGCAGGTGCCCGGATTACGTCATAGAAAGGAGGTAAAGAAGACTTGAACACAAAAGTGCAGACAAAACTAAGGGACGCAAGTTGACAACGAAAAACGTCACACTGACACAATCTTGTGCGATTATCAAGAGGAAAGGTCGTGCTTTGGAATTCTCGAACAATTTGGTGTGGCTATCGGATGGTTGGCAATAGAGCAGTGGCTATCAAGATAAGAACAGCTAGAAGGATATCGCCAAAGATCACTAACGCCATGGATCCAAGAACGACGGGCAGAACCTAGACAGGATCGGATGAATATGAAAGAAAAGATAGATGGCGTGAACGAACCAAGGAGAGGTATAGAAGAGTAACAACAGTGGCAAATGTAGAACAGGTTTGAGTATGCATCTTTATGTACATATATCTAGATGCCGCCCTGGCAAAAACAGGTCTTCTAGGAGTACAATAGGAGATGTCTCTTGTAACTATGTTAACTGCCGGATTAAAGCAGTGTTCGTTTTGTGAACTCTAAGCTTGCTTCATTTGTTCAAGTTCACCGTTGCTTTCAGTGACATATCTTCACTCCGTTATAGTGAGCCTAATACCTACTGTTAAGTTCAATTATATATACATGGCAAAGCAGAATGAAGAGGGACTAACAGTTTGGCAGTTTAGCTTTCCCTATTACCAGTGTCCCACGCCATCAGGCGAACCCATTCTGTCTTCAGAGGTACTTTTCATCCACATCCCCAGAACAATAAGTCAACAATTTAGTCCAACTGACTGGTGTAGGGGTTGAACCTGCTACCTCGGTATCAGCACACCAGATGTTTAAGAATTAGCGCTCCTGTCCATTCAGCTATGCTGACCCCCAAACCATGCAAGGGACGACTAAGGGGGATTGGTTTGTGACCGCCACCTTATCCTGTAGAAAAATGCAGCTGAAAATTCATGAACAAGTCTACAAAGGGTGAAGTATAAGTTGGTTAAGGCCCAAACTCTACTGGAAGATGAAAAATGTATGAGTAATGAAGATATTGCAAGATTCAAACTACTAGCAATTAGAAATATCAAGAAGAGTTACCTAAAATGGAAAAGTGCTGTAATGATAAGTCAAGACATCAAGAGATGTAATGGTAAAGGCCACCCACCAACAGATACTGCCACAGAGGTACAAAGTCATAGATATTCACATATAACAGGTCCTGGCATACGACGAAGTGACCAGCTCGCTTGCACTGTCCTCCTTCCCAGGAAATTGAGACAGAAACTGTCTTTCTCCCCAAGAAATTGAGACAGAAACTGTCTTCTTTCCCAGGAAATTGAGACAGAATAACCTGGATCCATGTCAAGTGAGACTGGGACAAATTTTATGACATTCTGACCAGGAAAGAATGACATATACAAGTGTGTGCATAAGCATGTAAGTTTGCAAGCATGCATATGTGTATGTATGTGTGCATACGTGTTTGCATATATGTGTGTGCTTGCAAGCATATATGTGTGCGCACTCACACAAGTGAAGCTGTAACTATCATCATACAGTGTTTTGACTTGTACAGTACTTTGCTCCCTTAAAAAAGTTAGTTGCATATCCTTTACAGGACACAGTTAACCCCAGCTTTTTTTTTTTTGATTTCTTGGCAAGTTTACATGAAGTAGTTTGTCATTGCTGTCTGAATGGCCAGCACTCATACCATTGTTTGAAAAGCAACACCAGGCTGTCTGCTGCTAAATCACCAGCAGCTGCGTTTCAGACGAAGTATGCGGGATTATGAATTGCCTCTGTAACTCCTTCGCCACAGAGTCCGCTCCCATAACAGCCTATAAAAATGCCTTCCTATCATACACCAGATGTCCAGTCTCTAGTTGTCATGAGTAAATTACTTATCACAACTTGAATCCACTTATGTTGTGGTCTTTCTGTCCTCTGCTTCTCCAGTACCCCTCCCACCATGGTTATATTTCCACACATTCATGTCTTCTTGCATGCCCAAAATAAATAGTTTTCTACAACTGTTTTTGTCTTAATAACTAATCTTCTTCAATAGTAAATTCTTGTTTCTTCTCGTCTCCGCCCCATGAATTTTTCACTCTTATGTAACACTTTTATTCAAAGTGCACAGCTGTCAAATGTCAAGGTTTCACATTTGTGCACTGCCACAGAAAATGTGCATGCTCTAGATGTTTTGACTTATGTTGTTTTATCATTTCCAATACATCACCATCATCACGTATGATGATAACAACTGAATTTCATATCTTCCAATAAAACTATGCAGTCTTCACGTGTAGATGTAATTATTTATGTGCAAAAGACGACATGTGACATTCACTGCATGGCTACTGAGAAATTGTTATACGAGGGCGAATCAATAAGTAAGTCACAAATGGCTGTAGAAAAATAACTAAATATGATAACTTGAAACCAGTTTATTTGTATACATACATTGTCCTTTTATTTCTCAACATAATTTCCACCAACATTGATGCACTTATCCCATCGTTTTATCAGTCCTCCCAAACCGGCTGCATAGAACTGCGTGCTCTGTTTTCTAAACCACGTTTTCACATCACATTCAACCTCAGCGTCATTCGTGAAATGTCTCCCACCAAGGTGGGTTTTCAGTGGACCACAAAGGTGAAAATCGCTAGGGGCTAAGTCTGGGCTGTAAGGTAGATGTTTGAGATATTTCAAGCTGAACATCATCTAATGGCTGCAGAAATGTGTTTTCCGAGGAGAATGCAAAGAATACCATGGACAGTCAGAAAAACCAATGACCAAGTACTACAGGAGACAAATGAAAATCATAAACTGATTAGAGAAATTAGACGTAGACAGTCAAAATTGTTTGGACATGTTATGAGAAGAAATGGATGGGAGAACTTAGTGACAACTGGCAAGATCGAGGGGAACAGACCAAGAGGAAGACCGAGAAGTAAATACCTGGATGGCTTGGCCACATGGCATGGACGAGACATGAACACTGAGCTGATCCACGACTCTGGTGATCAAATGAAATAGCGAGTCATGACCACCCACATTTTCCGGCATGGCACATGATTGAATGATTGACTATACGCATAATTTTGTTAGATGCCAAAACCATTAGGTGGCCAACCTCTCCCTCACTTTGGCAAGCGATAAGCCCAGATGTGGTTTAGAGCAGTAAAAGAGTCAGGCCCTGGCAATGCCCTGGAAGAAGAAGTCCCTGTATCACTCTCACCTTAAAACGTTTGTCTTGCAAGACCTTCTTTATTGCCACCAGTTCCCCCGTCTCTGTCAGTTTGGCTTGGTACACCACACCAAAGGAGCCGTTCCCAATCACCTTGGCATCTGTGTAGCTGACCTCCTGGGGTCGATCGGAGCCCTGCCCTGCCGTGGCCAGGACAGTTGTGACTTTGTTGCCATCTTTACCTACATTACATAAACATTCAAAGTTAGTTTTCACTAAACAACACAGACACATATTGGCTTCAACTGTTTTTGTTCTCAAAGTTCTGTACCAGGAGAAATATATTTTTTTTTCTTTTCATTACAGTGAAAATTATTGATTTTAATGATTATGTACTGTTATGCATGCTTTTGTAAAATTAGGGATATCTGTATCCGTGTGTCTATCTGGGTGGGTGGGGGGTATTCTGTTACATTTTCAGGATTTCAGGAATTTTGAATTTAAAACATGGCCTTAAAATATGGACCAGGAAAAGTGTGTAACAAGCAATTTATACAATTGTTTTAGCTAAATGACATATTACAATATGTTTTACACACAATAACACCCACTTTAATGTGAATTATGTTTCATATGTCTCAAGGTTTCATGCTAGATTATTCCATTTGTCATAAAGTTTCATGTTACATTGTTTCATTTGTCACACAGTTTAATAGTTTATTCTGTTTGTTACAAAGCTCTATGTTTGATTATTCTGTTTGTTACAAAGGTGACTGCAGATAGGAGTAAATAGTTCATCTTTTACAATCAAAATACAAAGTCATTTAATTTAAACAAAACGAGAGTTAAATTTATGATGCAAGAGCATGAAAAATGTACTTCCTATATGTATAGAAATAAATTATATTCAAATATTCAACATTATCATAAAATATAACTCGGAACATGGCAAAATCCAGAAAAATACCCACTCTCACCCACAAACACACACATGTATTGGACAAACTACATCAGTTACCAATATGGTTTATCAACTAAAGCCACGGTGGTGTGGTGGCTGCGTCATTAATCTACAAAGACAGTAGTCCAGATTCAATCCCTTAAACAGGCAGGATTATTTTTTCAAACCAGTACAGTTCTGGGGTTTACCCAGCTTCATAAAAACAGGTACCAGAAATTGTTTTGGGATTTGCCTGGGAAGGTGACAATGAAGACAACTAGCCACCCCACCTCATATGTCATGGATGAGAATGTAACATGGTCTAACAGTTAACACTCTAATAGCTGTATTTGCTATGGGACCACCAATGTGGTAAAATCCTGAACAACACACACCCATCCACACACACACACATATTCTATCTGCTTCATAAGTTACCAATATGGTTTATCTGCTAATGTAATTTGGATGAGTCATACTGGCATTGTGGTTAGTCAACTAGAATGTGTGATGGCCTAACATTTCACATCTCAACATACTAGAATATGTGATGGCCTAACATTTCACATCTCAACATACTAGAATATGTGATGGCCTAACATTTCACATCTCAACAAACTTGTCTATGTGAAGGCCTAACATTTCACATCTCAACAAACTATGTGATGGTCTAACATTTCACATCTCAACAAACTAGTCTATGTGAAGGCCTAACATTTCACATCTCAACAAACTTGTCTATGTGAAGGCCTAACATTTCACATCTCAACAAACTTGTCTATGTGAAGGCCTAACATTTCACATCTCAACAAACTTGTCTATGTGAAGGCCTAACATTTCACATCTCAACAAACTATGTGATGGTCTAACATTTCACATCTCAACAAACTATGTGAAGGCCTAACATTTCACATCTCAACAAACTAGTCTATGTGAAGGCCTAATATTTCACATATCAACAAACTATGTGATGGTCTAACATTTCACATCTCAACAAACTAGTCTATGTGGAGGCATAACATTTCACATCTCAACAAACTAGTCTATGTGAAGGTCTAAACTTCACATCTCAGCATACTAGAATATGTGAAGGTCAAACAAGCATTTTCCATCTCAATAGAAGAGAGGAACAAACAAACATGCTCTATTTCATGGAAAAATGGAGAATCAGAAACACACACACACACACAGAGAGAGAGAAGAGAGAGAGAGAGAGAGAGAGAGAGAGAGAGAGAGAGAGAGAGAGAGAGAGAGAGAGAGAGAGAGAGAGAGAGAGAGAGAGAGAGAGAGAGAGAAGGAGAGAGCAGGCACAGGCATCAAACAAAATAAAGTTACAGCATAAATGTAATGTACTAATAACACAAGAGAAACAATGTACATGCTACATGGTGATTAACCCAAGCAGCCAAAATTTAAAAAAACAAAACAAAAAACACTAGCAGGCAAACTGCCATACTGCATAAATTGTGCATAAAGTGTAAGTATATAAATATATCAACCAGGAGTACAGAACCAATCCACAGAAACAAATTACGTCTCAGAGTCTAGCAACTAGGAATGTGTATCATTTCATCACCACTTCCCGACTTGCAGGCCAAACCTGCAGGTGATCAATGTTTCTGTTCTCCTGATACGTGGTATCAAAGTAACAAACTAGACTACTACAGCATTTGATTATGTGGTATATGGTGCTGATTGGTGATGTGATTATTACAGTTGAAAACAAAATCACAACTCTTTCTCTCTCTTCCCTGCACTACCAACCCATATAACTGGAATAAATAAACTTTCATAAATAACAAAGAACAGTGGCTTGGAAAGAATGTTGATGGAAGGCATGGTTGCTGGAAGAATAGGAAGATGTTGGCTAGGTTGAAGATGACGCCGGACATTGCAAACACCTTAAGCATGAGAATGCATGAGGCAGAAAAACTGGCAGTGTCACAAAAGTGGATTTTTAGTACTGCTTATTATGAAGGTACTTCAAGTTAATTCTTTTAAAGCTGTTATGCAACTGTATGAAAGAATTTTTTAAAGTGTGGCCTATAAAAACTGAAACCAGTATCCTATGGTGAACTGCATGCTATATTTTGCAACGATATGGTGACAGGTTACTTTTCACTACAATTTCAACTACAATCTAGCCATATGAAGAAAGAGACAATAACAGTACAAATAACACTCCCCACTGTCATTTAAGTGATAATACCTTCTAACTTTGAGTCCAAAATTTGAAAAAATAAACATTTTAAAATACAATTTTAAACTGACAAAAAACTAAATCCCAGAATACTCAACCTATAACCAACGCTTTAAATACAGACACCTCAGGTAGAAAACATTATCAATGAAAAGAAAAAGCACCTATAAGCTAGGCAAAGACAAAATAAACTAAACATCACCTTGATCAGACATTCTTAAAGTTCAATCCATACATTCCTTACTCTGCCTACACAGGAAGAAAAACAACAATGTGGAATTCTATAAAAGGTTACTGGTTACCATCAACAAATGTTAACTGTGCTCAAGAGTTGTGTTAGCAATGATTAGTCTATTATAAATATTTGTTAATACATTCTTTATTCTACCGATATAAGAAGAAAAACAACAATGTAAAATTTTATAAAATGTTACTTGTTACCATCAACAACTGTTAACTTTACTCAAGAGTTGTGTTAGCAATGAAAAGTCTATTATTAAAATTTGTTAATGTTACTAAGGCATTATGGTAGAACAATAAATAGTATTTTATCAACATTTGTTAAAACTTTATTAACAAAACCTAATAGGACACTGACTAATGAATGATCAAAATTTGTTAACTTTACCAAAGAAGTTGTGACAGAGAAAAACAATAGTGTACCATAAATGTATCATAACCTTGTGTTACTGTTACTAAGGTGGTGTGGTAGCACAGTGAATTGAGTTGAGCTAAGAACCGATATCACTGCACTCAGTACATTCCTATACGCACTCTGTCCTCTCGTACAACAGCCAGCAAAGAGTCACACTGCTAATCGTTCCCATCGCTATTTGATTCAAAGTTATCATGGTCTTCATTCTTAGTTTTGAGATTTTTCCAGAACCCCTGCTGATCCCCTGCAATCTCATTCTTTCCACATACGGGTTATCAATCTGTTCCTCCGCCTTCTCCACCTGGTCCCACAGGCACACGACCACCTCTCCCTTGTCCATAGGTAATCTACTACCAAGAGGTGCATTCCCTGCCAGCCTATTCATTCCGCCACATTCCTGCATGGCCAGGACAAAACATGCATGCAATTCTCACAATCTGTGACCTCTGAAGCGAGGTGAGCCATTCCACACAAAACATCCCTTTCTTCACCTTACTAAGCATACTCCTCGAGTCCTTAATGAATACAATGTGTGTTGCAGTAGTCTCCTCTAACCAACAGAATGACGCTGTCACTGCTTCCACCTCCATTCTCATGCCGGAGGTCGTTGTCTCAAATGCCAGACTGTCCTTTTTCAAGAATCATCCATTAACCTATGTAATGACACCCCAACCATTACGTCTGTTTCTCACCACTGACCCATCGGTGTAGATGACTATGTCACCTTGTGTTACTCTGGATCAGTTGTTGCACCTTAAACTCTGTGCGACCTGCGACCCATTCTCTGAACTCATGACCCATTGTTACTATTAAATTGTGTAACATTGTAGCACAGTGAATAGTGCAGCATCAATATTTGTTAACTTTACTAATGAACTGTGAAAGTACAGTGAATATATGTATTAGCATGTGTTAACTTTGCTAAGGAGTATGAAAGAACAGTGAAAAGTTGAGTGTTTCAACATCATGTGCTAACTTTACCAATGAGTCATCACAACACTATAAATAAAGGTGCATCAATATTTCTGTTCGGTGAATGATCAATATTACCAAGGAGAAGTGATACCACAATGAATAGTGCTTTATCATCAACTTGTTTGCTAACTTTACTACAAAGTCATGACTACAGAGCACAATGAATAGTGCTTTATCATCAACTTGTCTGCTAACTTTACTACAAAGTCATGACTACAGAGCACAATGAATAGTGCTTTGTCATCAACTTGTTTGCTAACTTTCCTACAAAGTGATGACTACAGAGCACAATGAATAGTGCTTTGTCATCAACTTGTTTGCTAACTTTCCTACAAAGTCATGATAGCACAATCAAATGTGGTATACCATCAACTGATTGATTTTGGTTAACTTTACCAAGGAGTCATGATATAACAACAAACAGTGCACTGATCTTCCAGTACACCATCCTGAGTTCATCTTACAGTTGCCTAGTGGTTGCTTTCGTCAACAACCACTTACAGCTTTGGGGTCAACCCAGCTCTGAAATCAACCCAGCCTCAGGGTACAAGAAATGTCTCTGAGAAAGATAAGATGGCCATGGAAAGTAGTGTAACAGAATAGGCTGGGTACAGAGGGCCGACATAACCATGTCACACTGTCCTGGCGGTGGGTTCAAGAAGGCACACATAGGAAAATCCCCTTTTACACGAGATTGTACTAAAAAAATATTAATTTTGCGTAGAGATTGGCTTCATGACTAGAGATGACAATAGTTGACGAGGAGAGAAGTGATAACAACCGGGGAGGAAGTGGCCTGGTATATGTAAAGGTTTATCACTTCACATCTCCAAGACAGCACCTGTCAGTGGATAACTTTCACCTTGACTAAGAGAACTATGCCTAGCCAAAGCAATTATATTCTGGTGCTGACATACAAAGGTCATACTATATACTTTCTATTTGAATACACCTACAGATTATGAAAACCTACATTTGTGTGATCAGATGATTGGTTGGCTGGATGGTAGGTAGGCTAGTTGGGTGGTTTGGAGACCCGAGTTTCAACTCTTATGTTTGATATATGAATGTTCAGGTCACTGAGGTCCTGGATGGGGCTTCCACCTACCAGAGTGAGGCTGACGTGGAGTGTGTCTCCCCGCCTATTACCAAAGTACCATCTTCACAGGGGCTGTGTTGCTGACCTATGCTGCCCCTCCCCAAACCCAGACACCAGTGTGGTGTGCAAGACTGGTACTGGAACCTCACGTCTGTAGCGAGGCATAACAGGATGCAACCAGGTTATGATTCAGTACAGCATATACAGGCTGGTTGTGGTTGGGTATGGATTTATTGGCAACTGCTGTGGTTAGGGTTTGATCCCCAGCTGTGGCAGAATTTCTTTCCTACCAGTATGGATCTTGGCTAGACCTAGCCTTTTAAACAGGTACTGGCTAATTTTCTAGGAAATGTCTGGGTTTGACAGATGGTGAGGCTGGGAACTGGCCACCCCATCTCATTATGATCAAGAATGTGTAACAGCATAACACTGCACCCCTCCCAACAGTAGGAACAATGATGGGACTACCTTTAACTTTTTCAATAACTGAAATCACTTTAATAAGTTCAATCATTCCGACGTGACAATTTTCTTCTCTTTGTAACAAGAATGTAACTATCTGAACTGTTAACATGTATTGTGTGAACACTGTTCTTTTACAATAAACTGTTCTGTTTTATTAATTTTATTTACTTTCTATGAAGCATTTAATTTATCAACTTCAATTAACTATATGTAAAATGTGCTATATAAATTTTATAACGTTCCTTTTAACCTATATGTGCGCAGGCATACACACACCCCTTCCTTTATTTGGGTTTTATTTTAACACTGTTATTGCACCTAAATGACAGGAACAAAACAGATGATCCTGTTCTGTGTCAGAACAGGACACAATAAAATCAAGTTGGTTTCGTCACACCAGTGTACATGTGAACTGGCAGAAGACAGCCAGCCGAATGCATCCTGAATGACTGCATCAAGTTTCATCAGCTGAAAACATTGACCGAACCCTGACAAAAGTCCACTTAAAGCTATTTGGTAGTCTCAATGAGCTCTCAAGTACAGCAAAATACAATAAAACAAACTGGACTTCTTGTGTGGGAACAACAGCAAGGAAGAGGAAGAAGAAGCAACTGAAGAAGTAGATGAAAAAGGAGGAGGGAGGAGGAGGAGGAGGAGGAGGAGGAGGAGGAGGAGAGAAGTAAAAGTTACATTCATTCACCTCAACATAACCTTAAAGGCACCTAATATGTCCTCATTCTGTTTTGTTCTTTGTTTTCCTTCTTCACACTCAGCATTCCCATTTATGACACAACAAGAGCAGGCAACTTTGACAAAACTATTAGCCTATCCTATCCTGAATACAGAATATAACACTCTGCAATTCCTGTCAGAACTGTACAGAGGTCGACATGGCTGAAAGGTTCAACATCCTCAAACTTTCTCTTCTAATGATGGGGTAGTGGGTTCGCTCCACACACACACACACGTCAGCTGGTCTTAAATATGGACTTCTTGTTCAGAAAGCACTGGCAAACTACTCAAAGTTACATTTCCTAGTAAATCACACACAGCCAACGTAGGTCAGCAGAGCTGAATGGATAAGAACGCATGTTCTTAAACATCCGGTGTGCTGATGCTGAGGCAAGGGGTTCAACCCCTACTACCGAGGTAAGGGGTTCAACCCTTACACCGGACAGCTGAACTAAAATGTTGACCTATCGTCCTTGATTTGGGGGCGTAAATTACAAGTTAGTTAGTTAGTTAGTTAGTTAGTTAGTCACGGTTCCAACTTCACAGCAACGGGTCGTCCCCATTATGCTCCGTTCCTGTGCCAGTGAATATCACATAAAACGCTCCCCACTACCCAATGTGAAAAGTGGAAAAGACAGGAGTCTCGACAAACAACAGCCTGCACAGATACACTGTGCATAATGCCGCCGCCAGAATGTCAACACAATAGTCCCCCACGAAACATCAAGTTTATCTCTGATGGAATCGGCAGTCATTTTCCCATCTGGATGTTTCCTAGATGTTCACCCACACAGTCCACGAAAATACAGTTCATCGTTGATGGCAGTGGCAGTCAACCAGAAGCCCAGCAACCACGCATTTCTGCATAAGGCAAAAACCGGTCAACTCTGGGACATAGCCAGCTGCCATCGCTCCGAACATGTAGTCACGTTCCAAAAAACCTTGGGCAGATTCAAAAGAATTTCACACGAAACTCACAGCTCACAGTGTCGCGCCACGCACTCACTCAGTAGCAGGGCGACGGAACCATAGCCTCCTTAGTCGCCTCTTACGACATGCGTGGTAGGCTACAGTGGGTTCGCCTGATTGCGAGGGGCACTGTTAATAGGGAAAGCTAATCCATATGCAAAATTCAGTCCAGCACTACTGGAAGTAGTGTGTATGGACTACGCTCAAGTTCAAAGCGAGCTAGCACACACCACACAACAACAAAAAACAGCCAATAAGGGCTGGAGGTGATTGCAAGATCCTGCAAAAGTCATACAATTTTAAGAAGAGAGAATTTTAAGATGAATTGCAAGTAAATGTCATGTGATATACCGTGTTCTTAGTCACATGACATTCAGTCAGGTCTTAGATATGACTTTCTGTTAGCGCCATATTTTGGGCAGCCCCACATTGTGCCAATGGCTTTGGCCGGAGGAGCACACTTGGGAGGGTCCAAGCCTAACTGTAGTGCGAGGAAATGCAACCTAAAGATTAAATGTTAAGACAGCTGATCTAGGATCGAAACTCTGACAGATGGACAGTTAAAGCATTGCGTTACTTTTCCTCTGGGGTAAACTAGGCACCCGAGAGCAGGATCATGATGCATGGGCAACACTTGGTTAACTACATTCAGGCCAAGCTTTGTGCTATGAAGAGGTATAATTCCATTTTATAAACTATCAAGACAGCAAGGGCCAGCCAATCAGTGACAAGACAATTGACTGTATCTAGTAAGATGTATCAAATGTAAAGAGAATAATAATTATATTCAGTATTTTCATCATAATACCATACCTGTACTTTTAATTTACAAAGGTAATATCTCATTCGTGCTTCTGGGTTATAATCGAGAGCTATATTGTGTATGTTATTATTTCAGATAATGAATTTTGTGTTCGCTAGTTCATGACTTTAAGAAACTTTGATTTTTATATAATACTTCTGATCTTCTTCACAGAAATGTGAAAGGACATATTTTTCTACTTCAGATTGTATGATTTAAATATTCTTGTTATTTCTGCTTTATGATTTAAATATTCTTGTTATTTCTGTTCTATAAAGGACATTATCATCATCATCATGTGCCATCTTCCACAAACATCTGCTCTCTGTGTTCTTGATAACTTCCACTGGTGTCACCTGTGTCACTTTGCCACGCCACCCAGCATTTCCTCCCTATGTCTCTAACAGCCTCAGTCTTCCCAGTTATCACCACTTTCTCCAGACCCTCACCTCTCCTACATGACCTAAATGACAACTGCCTGGTCCTGAAGCAGGTCATCAAATATAAATATTTTAAGCTAACAATCAAAGTATTAAAATGAAACAACGTTAAACTGGTGAAGAGACAGACACTTAATGATCAATTCTTTCTAAGCCTTAAATAACTACATGATGTTGTCAATTAGTGTGATTTGATGTATAGTATTTGTGCTGTACATACCACATTATACCAAGGAATATAACATACTCTGCTTTTGACTGTTTCAATAAGTTTACAAGACATCATTCTCTTATGATTAAAGACTCAAGGATTGATTAAGGATTCAAGGATTATATGGACAATCTATATTGTATGCTATAGAAATGATTGGAATATTAAATATAATTTCGCTTTGTTTTCTCTGTTAGGAATAACAAATTGTTACTGTAATACATCTAGGAATAGTATTCTTTCAATGATTTTCTTTGGGTACTACTAAGAAAATATGCAACATGTTTACTTTGCAATTTCAAAACAAAAGCAAGCCTAATCTAAATATGATATCAAATCTATGGGACAAAAACTAATAGGCTATAGATACAAAGATATTTAAAATACTTCACATAAAAACAAATATACAAATCATTTTATGAAATAATTAAAAGCAAGGGTAAAACAACTATGCAGACATAAAATGTTAGATGGGTATAAAACATACATTTACAAGCACTACGGGGACAAAACATACATTTACAAGCACTACGGGGACAAAACATACATTTACAAGCATTACGTTTTCTTGAAAAGGAAGAACAACATTAATAAAAAGATAAAAAATAATGGGAAAAATGAGAACCTTTCTTGAGACAATCCAAGCGGTAAATCTATCTATTTTTCCCCAAAAGAGAGAAATATATTGTTATCTCATCAAATAAGTTAACGTAAATAGCTATCTGAGCAAATAGCCATCATCTTTGATACATGAACCGTGAGAAATATATGAACTTGTGTGTGTTACCTGTCAATAACGTTAGCAATTGTGAAGATAAGAATGTGATCTGTTAATGTATATAAAATATCAGCACAGAGGACATATGTGTGTTTTCTTATATATTCATGTGGTTTCCAAGGAAAATGCAAAGAGTATCATGGACAGACAGAAAAATAAATGAGACAGTTCTTCAAGAAACAACGAAACCCATAAATTGATTAGAAAAATTAGACGTGGACAGTCACGATATTGTGTGCACTTTAGAGGAGAAATAAACTCGAAAACAGTGACAACTGGTAAAAATTGATCAAAGAAGAGTAAGAAGATAGCAAAGAGATAATTACTGGGGTGGCTTAGCCTCATGGCATAAATGGAAACAAGAAAGCAGACCTGATCCCAGACTGGTGATCATTGAAGATAGTGTACCATGACCGCCCATGCATACAGCATGGCACATGATTCTGTTATATATTCAATACTAAATGTGGATGGACAGTCATTGTTCTTATAACAGATAATAGATAGAAATACTTCACTGGCTGAATGGCCTAACTACATAGACTACGTCCAGAGGGTTCGTCAAAATAAGTTATAGGAAAGAAACAACTCATTCACATGCTGTTAAGACATTAGGACAAGCAAGAATTGCTATTTATAAAACTAAAACCATCCTATACAATAAGATTCT
This sequence comes from Cepaea nemoralis, assembly GCA_014155875.1. Taxonomy (NCBI): domain Eukaryota; kingdom Metazoa; phylum Mollusca; class Gastropoda; order Stylommatophora; family Helicidae; genus Cepaea; species Cepaea nemoralis. The sequence goes on along the minus strand of JACEFZ010003613.1, from coordinate 1,600 downwards.
GGAATTGGTAGTTGAAAAACAAATTATGACATGTTATTTATATTTAGAACAATGAGTCAGGGCTTAGTCAGACATGATTGAGCTACTGTATGACAGTAGATGATACTACCTACTTTCTGTTAGCGGCAAATTTGGGCGGCACTCACCAAACCCAACAACCCATATTGTTCCAACAGCTTTGGGTGGAGGAGTTCAACTGGGAGGGTGCAAACCTTATCCTAGTGCATGGAAATGCAACCTAAAGCCTAAATTTCATGCAGGGCAGACCAGGCCCTAAGCCATAGTCAGCAACTGGGCTAGGATCGACGCTCTGATTGGTGGACAGTTAGAGCATTGCTGTGCTGATCCAGCAGCTTCTGCAGTTTGTCTTGTTCCAGGTGTATTGGTGTTACCTTTCCTCTTAAGTAAACTAGGCAAACTGAGAGAGTGATCATGCTGCATGGGCAACTCAATGGTCTCTACAATTCAGCCTAGGCTTAGTGCTACAGTGAGGTATATCTCCATCTCTGGTACTCGCCACTGGTTGTAGTTATGCCTTTTTCGAAGCACAATGTAACATATTACTGTCTATCAAGATGGAAGGTGCCTGCTTACAGAACCAATTTCAAAATACTGCTGTAAATTCTGGACAATTAGTTAAGATGCAAGAAATCCCTTAATGTCACAAAAATGTGGGTTTCACAGAAGAATACTGAACATACCCTGACGGCCAAGATGAGCAACCTTAATGATCTTAGATACAAAGCCAATATATCGCAAACCGAAAGAGGCAGTCAATGGCGTTTTGTAACAGTGTAAGAAAATACTGGAACATACTGCAACAATAGGGAAGACTTTTAGGGAAAGAGTTAGTGAAATACAACAAGAGAAGACTCCTGATAGATTTCCACCATGGCAGGGGGAAAAAAGCATACAAATGTATACATTCTGTTGGAGAAACCAAAACTCTGGTGATAGTGTGATTTAGTGAACCATGACTGCCCGCACTTAGCGTAGGAACACGACAGCAAAATGAGAAGAAAAAGCTGCCCATGTCAGCTGGCAAGGCACTTGATGATGATGACACTGGGAATATAGTCTTACTGACTGAACAGTATATGCAGAATGAAGTGGCGACTATCAGACAAACCACCTCTACTTCCCCCAGTTCAAGAGAGCAATAGTCCTGCCTCTGCTGTACATGGACACCCAACCAGTGTATGGACAGACTCCAAACTTTGAAAACCAAGTCCATGGTGTATACAGCTTGTGTCATCAGCTGTCTCTTGTACAGACTCGGAGTCCCAATTTGGGAAGTCCCTGGGTAAAAAAAAAATATCTGGTCCCTAAATATCTGGATGTAGGCATATATTATGCCGGTCTCTCTGGTCTAGGGGTTACATGACTTTCTCCATAATCCTGTATACTCTCGTGAGTAACGTGACGTGCACGAGAATTGGTAGTGGTTCTCTCCACGTCTGTAACTTACGGGGTATGTGAGCCGGCCGCTCAGAAAGCTATGGCAAACTACTAAGCGAAATTTTGCCAAGAAATCAACAATCAGCTGAAAGATGCTGATGTTGACAGCGATGTCCTGTAAAGGATATGCAAAACACAAAAA
>JACEFZ010003612.1:0-57720 GCA_014155875.1 Cepaea nemoralis | reverse complement strand
ACTAAATGCGTTTAGTAATAGAGAAATGCAGAGAATTCAATGTAAAGCTATTCTAATGTTTTGTGGATAATTCAAAGAAATTTGACTGTGTACAACGTCAGAAACTTTGGGAAATAATGGGGTATATGGGCTTTCTACCACATGTAATACAACTCATAAAACTGCTATATCTAGACCAAGAAGGAGCGGTTAGAATAGATGGCGAGACATCAGATTGGTTTGACATTAAGAAATGAGTCCGTCAGGGCTGTGTGCTGTCCTCCTATTTGTTTAACCTGTACGCCGAAAATATAATGAGAAATGTCACAGATGATATTAACAGGGAACAGTATGATGCCCTACGTATCGGTGGTCTTGACATACCAGAGATTCGATATGCTGGTGATACTGTATTGCCATCCACATCACAGAATGGTATAGAAAACCTAATAACCTCAATTCAATTGAATATTGAAAATCACAACTTATATCTTAATATAGCAAAAACGAAGATAATGCATACAGATAAAACTACTATAGGGAAATAAATAAATGTTAATGAGGAAACATTTGAGGTGGTGGAAAATTTCGAATATCTTGGGTCACTGATTACCAACAATGGTGACACAATGAAAGAAATTAAAAGACGAACATCTATTGCTCTTTAAAGACTAAAATAACCGAATAAATTGTGGAGTGGGACAGATACAACTACACAAATTAGATTTGTGTCTAATGCATCGCTCTCAGTGCAACATACGCCTGTGAGACCTGGACACTTGCTAACCAAGCTGAACAGCGCATACATGCCTTTGAATATAAATGTTATAGACGAGTTCTAAGAATATCTTGGATAAAGAAAAGAACAAATGCATCATACTTCAAGAGCTGAATATTGAAGAAGGTTGGCTATTAAAGACGATACAACAAAGAAAACTGAAATATTTTGGTCACTTGAAACGTCACTAAAGTTTGGAGAGAACAATAATGGAGGGGTATATGCCTGAGAAGAGAGGAAGAGGAAAGCTAAAGAGAATATGGGTGCAGGATGTGGCAGATGATCTTCAGATGGGTGTATCGGACGCGGGACATTTTGCTTATGAGCGAGAGGTTTTCCAGAAGGTTGTTATGGGAGGGAGGTTCTGCAAAGGACATGCTACTGAATGAATGAATGAATGAATGAATGAATGAATGAATGAATGAATGAATGAATGAATGAATGAATGAGAAAAACGATGTGGTGCAGTACTTTCTGAACACCCCTTGAATCTAGCCAGATGTGTTTCAGCATGCTCATTCAGACCTAACGTACAAGGTATAATAACACAACATGGCTTGCTTCATTCATCCAAACAAAAGCCAATGGCACTTGGTCCACTGATTAGGACGCCAAGAATGACAAGAGGTGTCGTTGTCTGGTCTGTAGTCATCACGTGTCCTTCTTTCTCGGCGGTTTAAGTTGGGTGGTTAATCTGTCTGTTATCAACCTTCGTTGCTGTTCAAGTACTGTCCATCCTGGATGCCATCTTCTTATCTTACTTGGCCATACACAAGGAGAAGTGACTCGGATAACAGGTGTGTATTTAAGTGAATCAAAATTCTTGTATGTCTCCCTGTCTGTCTATCTATCTATCTATCTATCTATCTATCTATCTATCTATCTATCTATCTATCTATCTATCTATCTATCTATTATCTATCCATCTATCTATCTATTTATCTATCTATCTATCTATCTATCTATCTATCTGTCTATCTATCTGTCTATCTATCTATCTATCTGTCTGTCTGTCTGTCTGTCTGTCTGTCTGTCTGTCTGTCTGACTGACTGCCTGCCTGTCTGCCTACCTGTATGTGTGACTGTCTGTCCGTCCGTCTGTTTGTCCGTCCGTACGTCTGTCTTTCTGTCTGTCTTTCTATCTGTCTATCCGTCCGTCCATCCGTCCGTCCGCCCTTCCGCTCGTCCGTTCGTTCGTTCGTCCTCCCGTCTATCCGACGGTCCATCCGTCCACCCATCCATCCATCCGTCCGTCCGTCCGTCCGTCCCTCCATCCGTCCGGCTGTCTGTCCTTTCGCCCTCCCGCCCGCAGTCCGCCTGCTCCTCCTCTTCTTCTTCTTCTTCTTCTTCTTCTTCTTCTTCTTCTTCTTCTTCTTCTTCTTCTTCTTCTTCTTCTTCTTCTTCTTCTTCTTCCTCCTCCTCCTCCTCCTCCTCCTCCTCCCACCCCCATCTTCTTTTTCTTTCGTTCATTTGAAACTGATTGTCTATATCTGCAATGTTGTCTCTCTTTTATAAACTTCGGTCTTTTTTAGTTCACTTAGTTGTATATAAAGTAACTTCTGTTGTTTCTCTAGGCCACGGGTTGGCCTAGATTTGTTATATTCGGGAAAGTCTTGGAGTAGATGATCTACTGTCTGCGATGCCAATCCACGTGTTCGCTTTTCTAATTTACCAGTCTCCGAGTTTGCAGTCTGCTCTCTGTGACGCCAATCCACACGTTCACATGCCTGATTTACCAGTCTTGGGCGAATGATGCTCCCCTCAAACTCCTACATACCTGGTACGAGAATGTGAACGGTATGGATGTTCACATAACAAGATCCCCCCCCCCCCCCTTGTATGTTCCGAAGGTAGTGAATCGGACGTCCAGCCTTTTGGGATAATGGCAAAAAATGTGTTGAATCCGTCACGGACGCTAAAAGTCCATCAACAGTTGAAAGAAAAGAGCAGACCGTATAGATCGGTGCCTTGGCTACATGTCAATTGAGAAAATCCAGCGCAAAGAAAGACAGCAAAAGAATATGTATAAACCTTGTGATCACGGAATGTGTATTTTTGAATCCTCTTCGGTGTGATGGAGATGAGTTCTCTTTGTGTGATCTGTTGAAGGAAACAGTGGACTTATGGAGGAATATTTGTGCAATGAAACCGATCCTTTACAAATCAAACCAATATTGCAGACCAAATCAACATTACATACTAAACTAATATTTTTTTTTCAAACCTATCCAATAGCACAGCCTACACCAATTTTAAAACCAATCAACAATTACAAAATAAACAAATATTACAAACCAAACAAACATTTAAAGCCAACCCAACATTACTAATCAAACCAAAATTATATTCTTCTTCTTCAGCATTCCGAGCCATTGAGGTTCTTTTCTGCAGATACAAGCCGTCTCCATTCGTCCCTCTGGTGGGCCTTCTCTTGCCAGTCGCTGATTCCAAGTGCTTGTAGGTCTGTATGTATATTATCTCTCCACCGTCTTCTTGGTCTACCTTGGAGTCTATGGTCATTTATTTCCTGAGTGTAAGCGAGTTTTGTTTCCCTATTATCTTCCATTCTTTCTATATGCCCCAGCCATTGCAGTCTATTAGCCTTCATGATACCAGTTTATAATTAATTATATAACAAATTAATATTTTATAAACCAATATTGCAACCCAAACTAATATTTCCCAAACCAAGCCACATTTGCAAACCAAGTCGATATTACAAATCAAACCATTATACACCACAATAGTGTTTTCTAAACCAATATTGCAAACGAATATGTCAGGTCTTAATCAGATATGACTGGGCTACCGTATGACAGTAGGCGGTACTATCTGCTGTTTGTTATACTGGGCGGCACTCACCAAACCCGACACCCCACATTGGGAATTGGGAGGGGAGGGGGGGGGGGGGGGTTCCGAGCCTTTAGTTCGATACATGCAGCCTAAAGACTGAATGTCATTGCAGGGCAGACCAGGCCTTAAGCCTTGGTCGGCAAATTGTCTAGGATGCGCTCCCGACAGGCGGACCTTTAGAGTATTGCTTTGCTGATCCGGCGGTTTCTGCAGCTTGTCTTGTTCCAGATGTATTGGTGTTACCTTTCCCCTGGAGTAAAGTTAGCAGACCGAGAGAGCGATCATGCTGAATGGGCATCGTGTGGTTTCTAAATTAAGCCCTGAATTTGTGTTATGGAGAGATATAACTCAAGTTTACAAACTATCGTCTGTCAAGACGGCTAGTTGCCAGTAAATCAGTCATTGCAAACGAAACCAATATTAGAAACCAAATTAACATTTTACAAACCAAACCAATATTACAACCCAAACCAATATTACGGATCAAACCAGCATCACACAGAAAATCGATATTAGTAGCCAATCTATTATTACTAAACAAAATAACATTACAAACTATTTTTACAAAAAACAAACAAACAAACTATACAACATTACTGCCAAATCAAGATTACGAACAAAACCAACATTAGAAACACAAACCAATAGTTTACTACCTAAACGAACATTACAAAATAAACTCACATTACTAACGAAACCAATCTTGTATAAACCACAATGGCATCTGAATTACTCTGTTTATTCTTTGTCGTTTATGGTAATAAACCGCTTTTTCTTTGTTCACGCCATGACCACATTTTATCAGATTTTGAGATACCATACATTATGATCACATCCAGCAGCTGAATGATGCTGAAACACAATGTGGTGTGAGGAATTTCAATGTCGTATACCAATTTCCAAGGCACCAGATGACTGGTTACATAGCTATCTGAAACCATTGCCATAACCTGGGAGAGATCCTTCACATCCGAAGAGTTATAGAACCAGCACCTTGCAGAATGTATCTGATAAATTGCTAGAGAAAATTAAAGACGAAGAAAGCGATGTCACATCTGGAAAGGGGACGCAGAGGTGTTTCCAAGGCACCAGGGCCGGGTTATATACTGGCCAAGACCTATTGACGCGTCCTCGTCGAGCGTCCTGGGCAACAGGTCCCTTCGGGGTCCTGGCTGAAGTCAATAGGATCGCCGATTCCTCCGAAGTCGGAGAGTGTCTGCCTGTATGGCGAGGAACCACCAGTCTGCACACCAATAAGCCAGACATGGGACAACGGATACTCACGCAAACCTCAGGTCCTGTATGACATCACACTGATGTTGGACAACAGGATGCCTTCATCCGACATACAGGATTTTGCGTTGGAGCTCAAGCCAACGAACACAAGCAAGCAAGCAAGCACATCTGGAAAGAACATGTATACTCTCGGACAGTATGGATAGCAACAGGGTATCAAAAGCACCACAGGACAGTTCTGCGTATGTTTTACAATGTATTTGAGATATTTCAAAGAAAACAAGAAATAGTTGCTGTGGCGATAGATCTTGATTATGCCAAATTGAAGCCACTGGATCACGCCGTGCAATGATCATCGCAGATATTTTATTGTATTCGGACTGGTTCGGAGAGTATATAATGAAATCAAACAGTTATTATTAGATACTGAGGACAGCACAATAAAAACAAACACATACACATACGCTGAACTAATTGGCTAACTCCAAGTAAACAAAACAGTATCTGGTTCGGAGAGGCATGATACTATCAGAGATACACATAGGACAAAGCACTAGATGGCCAAATGGTGTCAACACACACATCAAAGGTTAATCACGTGAAGGTCAATGTATTAGTCGATGCTCTGTAAATAATATGGGAAAACAGTCCTGCCATTTATAGCTATAACATTATGAGTATTAAGAGTGGTGATCGGCTAAAATATTTATAATTGACATTTGTTTGCAGCCTGTCGTATAAATATCACGTATAGCAGACTATTATCAAATGCAAATGTCGTTTGGATGCAATGAAGACTATGGTTGCAACACAAATGGAACAAAAACTGCTTGTCTTATTGTTAGGCTATCTGGTTCTCTTTGTAATTGATTTTGGCCTGTGGGTTATCTGCCTCAGGGGTTAACCCTATCTGCTTCACAGTGTAAAACCACGATCAAGATAAAGGAATCGGAAAGGGACGGGGATGTGTTTCCAAGGCACCAGGGCCAGATTCTATATTGGCAAAGACCTACTAACACGCCCTAGTCGTGCGTCCTGGGCAACAGGTCCCTTCGGTGTCCTGGTTAACGTAGTAGGATCGCTGATTCTTCCGAAGTCGGAGAGTATCTGCGGTATGGCATCACACTGATGTTGGACAACAGGATGTCTTCATCCGACAAACAGGACTTAGCGCTGGAGTTCACAGCTAGCGAACACAAGCAAGCAAGCAAGGAATCGAAATCATCTTGGGTTGTACACGAAACACCCGGATCAAAACTATGAGGCATATCCATGGGATATCATTCGATCAAACTATGAGGCATATCCATGGGTTAACATTCGATCAAACTATGAGGCATATCCATGGGTTAACATCAGTGAAGTCGAGTCTCGCATTGGCACATACCAAGGTCTGCACGCAAGTTACGATGATGCCAAACATCGACTGTCTGATAACCTGAATCATCTCAAAGGAAGCTGATTTAAGAGAGGAACTTCCGGTGCTCTGATGCCGAAGTAGTTGGTTCAAACCCCACACCTGTCGGTTGGACTAAAATGTTGACCTCTCGCCCTTGACTTGGGGACGTAAGTTACAAGTAACTCTGAAGTCGGAGTAGGTTCGCTGATGGCGAAGGACACTGGTAATAGAGAAAGTTAATCAGTTCAGTACACTAGATGCACGTGTATGGGCTACACTTGGGTTCAAAGCGAGTGAACGCAAAACAAAACAAAAGAAAGGAAGCCGATTAAAGAGCGGAGACAGATACTCGGGGGACATAAATGGATCGTAGCGGCACACATAAGAGCAACCCCCACAGGGTAATCAATCATCGCATGAAGTAGAAAATGTAGCGAGGGGTGCAATACTTTGGAATGGGCATATTTTTAATGACTGTGCAGTGTTTGAAAATATTGCCGATCAAAGTTTTGTATTTACCTATTATGTTGCATGAACTTTATAGAGGATGAATACAAAACTTGGACCGGAAATATTTTCAAACACTGCACAGTCATAAAAAATACACCCTATACAACTGGCTGAGAAAATGCTGTAGATATTGATGAAATTGTGTACACTGATGGTTATTTGCAGCGAGGTCGAGATTTGTCAGCTAAAAGGAAGGTTGTAACTGGGCAAAATGGTGTCTAAAGTAACTCAAGTCTGAGTCCGGAGACTCTCAACTCAGTGCACGAACTCCGTAGCACCGATGAGGTTCCTGAAATACTTTGGGTAGATTTTTAACCGAAATTTTGCCCGGGCAGTGCCGTTAGGCTACTCTTTTTCGATTTCCAATTGCCAAGGGATTTTTTTTTAACGTGCGCAAAAATACTCACGGGCGTCCGCTCTCACTACCCAGAGACCAGGGGAAATTTTGTTACTATAAGTCCACGTAAAAAAAAAATCCGGCCCTCACCGGGCTTGAATCCGGTACCCCCAGCACTCGAGGCGGACACCATACCCCGAGTCCACTCAGCCCCCTAAGTTTTTATGATTTGTTGTTAATATATGTATTTGATATATATTTGGTTTGATGCATGTTTTACATATATGTATGCATGATCGTAACTATAGCGGAAACCCAACAAAAAAATTCTCGAAGACCAACAGATGTTTGTTTAAGGAATTCAAAGTTTCCTCTTCTTTCCTTCTCTTGTCATGTGTCTATATATGCAATGTTGTCTTTTGCATGAACTTCACCGTCATTTTTTGTTTAGTTCACTCAATGGTCTATAAAGTTTATCTTCCACTGTTGTTTCTCTAGGTAGAAAGTTTGCCTAGATATGTTGTATTTTGAGCAGTCTTTGAGTATATGATCTGCTGTCTGCGGCGCCAAACTACATGTGCACATGGCTGATTCGCCAATCTTATTATTCTACTAATGAAGAATCAGCTTCGCTGGGCTAGTCACCTGACTCGCATGCCAGATCACAGGTTCCCTAAACGAATTTTTTTTTACGGCGAGCTGCGCTGTGGTAAACGCTCCCAAGGCGCCCAGAGGAAACGCTTTAAAGACACTCTGAAGATCGCACTAAAGGCTTTTGGAATTCATCTTGACACCTGGGAGACTGCTGCCAAAGACCGTATTTCATGGCGTACATCATTATGCAAGGGTGCAGTCACGTGTGAAGCAACCAGGACTGCAAGAATTGTGGGGGGAAAAAAAGACAGGACCAATAAACCACTGCAGGAAAGCCTCCTCTCGGAACGTCAAGCATTCTTTGCCCACATTGTCAAAGAACATTTCGAGCCAAAATAGGCCTTACCAGCCATCTTCGAACTCACAGCTGCAAACTTTTAACCCCACTGGATGAAATCAATGGTTATCGTCATTCTTGATTGACAAACACCAATGTTATTATGTTCTGTTCTGAGGTTCAGAATATTGATTCGTTCTGGTCTGTTCATAAAGTGGTAGTCATCTTGTGCTGGTGTTGGTGACTTTCTCATTGATTTGATCATCCTCCCTGTTCCCTCGTTGATAAGTTGTTTTACCAACTTCTACACCTTTCTTGTGTCTCTTTCAAAGTTCAGTGACTGTTTTCTCCTGCCATCTATTACGGCTAGCCTGCAACTTGGTCTTTTGAAATTTGGCCTTTTGCGTGCTGTTATTTATTGTGGTGCTCTTGGTTGGGTTTGGCCTTGTGCTTACTTTTTACACACTTCCACATCATTATGCAACTGTTCCAGTTCACTACTCCAATAGGGTTTATACTGTTTACGAGCTCCTCTTGGTACTGTTTCTCGTGCTGCCTGTAGTATGCATTTGCCGAACTCTTCAACTACTTTATTTATGTCTTTGTCTGTCTTCAGGTTTCTAACCAGTATGCTGGTGCGATAGTTTGTACATTGTCCAGCTTGCTTTCTTATAGTTTCCTCCTAGAGATGGTACTACTTTCACTTACAAGCTCATTTTCTACAGTTAGAGAGAGCGGCTGGTGGTCACTGCCAATAAGGTGTTTCCAAACAATTTGTCCCATAGTCCATTCCGTCTGGTGAATGAAAAGCCGGGTCAGGTGTAATTGTAGTATGACATGACCTTGAGTAGAAGGTGTGTGGATAAGATGGCTTGTTATGCCGAGATACGGGGTTCAACCCCTACACTGGACAGTTAGACTAAATGTCCTTGACTTGGTAGCGTTAATTACAAGTACCTCTGAAGTCGAAGAGGATTCGCCTAATGGCGAGGGACACTGTTAATATGTAAAAAGCTAATCCACAAGCAAAATTCAATCCAGCACTACTGGAAGTAGTGTGAATGGATTACGCTTAAGTTCAAAGCGTGCGAGAGCCAAATCAAGAAAAGAAAAAAGTTGGCCTGTTAATGAAGATGAATATTTTCTCGTCCTGTCAGTCTTCCAGTCTCTCTCCTCTCTGGTCCACGTGATCATAGCCCCAGCTCTGCTAGTGGCTGTTAAAATCACCACCCACAATCATGTTTTCTCCGTAATAGGAATGCATCTAGTGCATGTGGGTGGTCACGTGGAGTGGACAATAGTCATTGATCAGATGTAGATCTGTATAGAGGAGCGACTGACCAAGTGACTAGAATTGCCGAGTTCTCTTTCGGTAGACCCGGATTTGAGTCCTCGGAAAGTTTGGAGTTTTTTTCTGTCCGGGCAATAAAGAAAACCCTAGCCTGCACAGTTCGCTGCGACTGCACTAGCTAGGCGGACTTAATTCCTCAGGCCTCAAGGCGCCCCCTGTCTTACACATTGGCAGTAGATGACAGTGGCACTGACAGTAGATCTGTATTGTCTGCCTTAAGTTTGAGTGTCTGATACTCGGCCCCTTCAATGTAACATTCAATTTGGGAAGCAATTATTTTATTCTTCACAAGAGTCAGTTTCCCACACTTTCGCTTTGTCTTTTCGGTTTGGTCGGTAGCACTGGTAGTCTCTGATGTTGAAACTATGTTTTCGTTAAGGTGAGTTTCTTGCAGGTAACTTATATTTTCTTATTCTTCATTCAAAATGTTGTCCAGCTCTATTTTGTTGTTGTTGTTGCTGATATCCTTCGCATTTCAGTGCATTATTTCCAGTCTTTATTTTTGTGTGGTAGGACCAGACGCTTTATTTTCATGTCCCCTGGCTCTACAGGACATCCGAGAAGAACCTCCAGTAATTGTGGCTGGACCCTTTCGAGGCATAGGGCCCGGTACCGCACCTGCTCAGGGGTCCATAGCAGGGCAAGCATCAAAACGTTTGCAGTAATATAATTGTTTTATAGCGTGTTTGCTTATATATCTGTGGTGCTCCTCCTGGCTAGTTGCCTCCGTCTTCTGCACCTTTCTTTTTCTAGACTGTGATCTTACTCGTGTTTAGACATGTATGTACACGGTTGTATGGGCATGTATTACGTACATGCACTTACATGCATGTCTCGAGCAGTCCGGAATTACATCGCTATAAACTTGCCGACGATCCTTCTCCTGTTCATTAAAACAAGTCCGCCAGGTGACGGCCAGTAGTTGGACTTTTGCTGCCAGAAGTTTTGAATGCACAAGCCATGGTGGGTATTTTGCAAGGTTGAGCGTTCACCCCAAACTCTGCAGCGTTTAACCGCAGTTTGGAACCAGTAATTCGAATGTACTCGTAGATTGGACCCATGCATATACAGATGGATCAGCCAAAGATTCAATTAAAAATGGAGGAGGAGGAATTCTCCTTAATTTAAAAAATGGAGCGATTAAAACACAGTCAGTGGCAACTGGAAAATTTTCAAGTAACTTCAAAGCGGAGGTAGAGGCTTTGAAAACTGCAGCAGAAATGCTCTTGATGGAGGAAAATAAAGAGAAGCAAATAGCTATCTTCACAGATGCAAAGTCAGCTGTCTCAATACTGAAGAGCAAAAACAGCACAGAACTAGCTGACCTAAGAGCAGCACTCCATGGTCTATGCCAGAAATCCACAAAAGTTGTAATACAGTGGATCCCATCACATTGCAGTATACCTGGAAATGAAGAGGCTGACAGACTAGCAAAAGAGGGTGGACGATTACCACAGCCTGACATAGACATAACCTATAATGAGGCAAAAAGGTTTATAAAAAGCACTTATAGAACCAAATGGGAATCAGAGCATCCAGGCCACCAGAAGGATGATGCATATTACAAACTCGACCGAAGAGAACAAGTAGCAATCTTCAGACTCCGCACAGGACATAACAGGCTGAAACACCACTTGTTCAATAAACTAAAGATAGGAGATACCGATGAATGTAATTGTGGAACTGGTAAAATGACAGCTAAACATTTGCTGCAGGAGTGCCCAATATATGCAGAACAGAGAAAGATATTTTGGCCTACGCCTGCTTCATTTGAGGACAAGGTCTATGGAGATATCAACAAGCTCAAGTTGACTACAGCTTACTTTAACTACATTCAGGTTGACATCTAAAGGTGCATGAAGATGTATTTAGACTGCCACACTTCATACCACAAGTATGTTGATTACAAAAGCGTCCCAGAGGCATGAAATGGAATATTGCTTGGATAGCACATCCATTACGTGGAAAGTCCGAATCAAAAGCTCACTGTGTGGGCTTCGTAAATGGTGGAAAAAGTGTCCTAGTGACACGAAATGGAATATTGCTTGGATAGCAAATCCATTACTTGAAAAGTCCGAATCGAAAGCTCACTGTGTGGGCTTCATAAAAGGTGGAAAAGGTGTCCTAGTGGCACGAAATGGAATATTGCTTGGATAGCAAATCCATTATGTGGAAAGTCTTAATCGAAAGCTCACTGTGTGGATGTCATCTGCAGACTGCATTCTTCTGGTTTCCGGAGGAACAGCCTATGGTGAACGGAAGGCCCAATATACGGAAGTGAGGCTAAGCAGCCATGTGCAGGACGTGACGATTCCTTGGGTGAGCCCAGTACCAGAGCGCTGTGTGATGGCTCTGCAAGTATGGAAGCCTCCTTGGATGGCGGGGAATGCCCATGGTCTGCCCCTGCCTTCCCTTGAGGGTTGACCAGGATGTCTTTGGCTGTTCTATATGGGCCAGCTAGGATGGGGGATAACACCACAACAGTGAGATTCAAACGTCCTAAGAAACCACCGGGAAGGTTAACCCGGTCAACAAATGCCCGCAGAAGTCGGATGTGTCGGCCTAACGGCGCAAGAACGCAGCTCTGCTGTAAACAGGCACAATGCAGTCACATCCGGAAAAAAATCCGGATGAACGCAGAAGAAGAAGAACAGGCAATGAATACCCTAAAAAAGAAGAAATCACCAGGAAAGGATGGAATCACAAATGAAATGCTAATAGGACTAGGCACCAAGGCAAAGAAGAAACTACTAGCAGTCCTAAATAACAGCTGGAAGAGAGGAATAGTCCCACAGGCATGGAAGGAAGCTATACTAGAACCAGTCCCAAAGAAAGGAAAAGACCTGGAAGAACCAAATGGCTATCGACCTATCAGTCTACTTAGCTGTGTAGGAAAATTAATGGAACGCATTATCAATGGCAGGCTAACATGGCATCTGGAAGAAAACAAACTCTTAACACCACACCAAGCAGGATTCAGAAAGTACAGATCCACTGAAGATCAAATAACCTATATAGCTCAGGAAATAGAGGATGCCTTCCAAGAGAAAAAGCACACACTAGCAGTCTGGATAGATTTAGAAAAAGCATTTGATAAAGTATGGAAGGAAGGACTGAAAGTAAAACTGCAAAAAATGCATGTTTGTGGAAAAATGTATAAATGGATCAGCCACTACCTTGAGAACAGAACTGCCAGGACAAAAGTACAAGGACAAACAAGCAAAATGATGCTGTTAGAGCAAGGTGTCCCCCAAGGAGGAGTTCTTTCACCAACATTATTCCTAGCATATATAAATGACATCACAGAAAATTTTCCAGCCAGAGTACACACATCCTCCTTTGCAGATGACCTAGCCATATGGACATCTGAAGAATATATTAGTACAGCTAACAGCAGAATACAGCAAGCCTTATTAGCGCTAGAGGACTGGTCAAAATCATGGCTAGTGAAGATAAGTGAGGAGAAAACAACATGCACAGTGTTCTCCCTCTCAAATAAAACTCAGCAACCTAAGCTGGTATTGAATGGAAAAATATTGCACCATGAAGAAAACCCAAACTATCTAGGAGTCACCTTTGATCGTCGCCTGACATGGAAGACACAAGTTGAGAAAAATCGAACAAGAGCAAGGCAGAGAATGGCAATCATGAAAAAGCTTGCTGGTTCAACGTGGGGAGCAGATGAGAAAGTTCTCAAGAAGTTATATACTGGACGGGTGAGGCCAGTACTGGAATATGGCATTGCAGCTTGGGCAACAGCAGCTAAGTCAAACTTTAACAAAATAAGTAGAGTCCAAAACCAAGGAATGCGAATCATAACTGGAAGCCTGAAGACAACGCCTATTAATGAACTAGAAAAGATCACTTGTTTACAACCAATGCAGGACAGAAGAGATAGCAGAGCCCAGCAACAAGCAGAAAAATTTAGAAGATTGACAGACCACCCTATGTATAACAGGTTTAATGGTTTTGGAAAAGGAAGACTGAAGCGGAGCAACTGTGTAGAAACTGCAAAACGAAAGATTAGGGCAGATACCATACTTAACATATCAACAGTCAAGCCCATTTACAATGCACACAACTTCCCAGCTTGGAGACAGCAGCAACTGCCTGAGATGATAGAAAACATTCCTGGTATTGAGAAAAAGAACACTCAGAATGAAACCGAAAGAAGAAAAATAACCCTCAACTACATAAAAGAACATTACCCAAGCAGTAATTGGACCCATGCATATACAGATGGATCAGCCAAAGATTCAATTAAAAATGGAGGAGGAGGAATTCTCCTTAATTTAAAAAATGGAGTGATAAAAACACAGTCAGTGGCAACTGGAAAATTTTCAAGTAACTTCAAAGCGGAGGTAGAGGCTTTGAAAACTGCAGCAGAAATGCTCTTGATGGAGGAAAATAAAGAGAAGCAAATAGCTATCTTCACAGATGCAAAGTCAGCTGTCTCAATACTGAAGAGCAAAAACAGCACAGAACTAGCTGACCTAAGAGCAGCACTCCATGGTCTATGCCAGAAATCCACAAAAGTTGTAATACAGTGGATCCCATCACATTGCAGTATACCTGGAAATGAAGAGGCTGACAGACTAGCAAAAGAGGGTGGACGATTACCACAGCCTGACATAGACATAACCTATAATGAGGCAAAAAGGTTTATAAAAAGCACTTATAGAACCAAATGGGAATCAGAGCATCCAGGCCACCAGAAGGATGATGCATATTACAAACTCGACCGAAGAGAACAAGTAGCAATCTTCAGACTCCGCACAGGACATAACAGGCTGAAACACCACTTGTTCAATAAACTAAAGATAGGAGATACTGATGAATGCAATTGTGGAACTGGTAAAATGACAGCTAAACATTTGCTGCAGGAGTGCCCAATATATGCAGAACAGAGAAAGATATTTTGGCCTACGCCTGCTTCATTTGAGGACAAGGTCTATGGAGATAATATCAACAAGCTCAAGTTGACTACAGCTTACTTTAACTACATTCAGGTTGACATCTAAAGGTGCATAAAGATGTATTTAGACTGCCACACTTCATACCACAGGTATGTCGGTTACAAAAGTGTCCCAGAAGCATGAAATAGAATATTGCTTGGATAGCACATCCATTACATGGAAAGTCCGAATCAAAAGCTCACTGTGTGGGCTTCGTAAATGGTGGAAAAAGTGTCCTAGTGACACGAAATGGAATATTGCTTGGATAGCAAATCCATTACTTGAAAAGTCCGAATCGAAAGCTCACTGTGTGGGCTTCATAAAAGGTGGAAAAAGTGTCCTAGTGGCACGAAATGGAATATTGCTTGGATAGCAAATCCATTATGTGAAAAGTCCGAATCGAAAGCTCACTGTGTGGGCTTCATAAAAGGTGGAAAAAGTGTCCTAGTGGCACGAAATGGAATATTACTTGGATAGCAAATCCATTATGTGGAAAGTCTTAATCGAAAGCTCACTGTGTGGATGTCATCTGCAGACTGCATTCTTCTGGTTTCCAGGAGGAACAGCCTATGGTGAACGGAAGGCCCAATATACGGAAGTGAGGCTAAGCAGCCATGTGCAGGACGTGACGATTCCTTGGGTGAGCCCAGTACCAGAGCGCTGTGTGATGGCTCTGCAAGTATGGAAGCCTCCTTGGATGGCGGGGAATGCCCATGGTCTTTAGGGTTGACCAGGATGTCTTTGGCTGTTCTATATGGGCCAGCTAGGATGGGGGAGAACACCACAACAGTGAGATTCAAACGTCCTAAGAAACCACCGGGAAGGTTAACCCGGTCAACAAATGCCCGCAGAAGTCGGATGTGTCGGCCTAACGGCGCAAGAACGCAGCTCTGCTGTAAACAGGCACAACGCAGTCACATCCGAAAAAAAAAAAATCCGGATGAACGCAGAAGAAGAAGAAGAAAAAGAATGTACTCGTAGTAGCAGTCCTCTGTCAGTCCTGTAGGACTATAGAGTTGTACTGCTGGGAGGCACATGACTGAACCGCTGGTGACTGTATAGTCCACTGCGAGAGTGACAATCTCTGTCACAGTTTCCGCATCTGTAAGACGACGCAGGCCTCGCAGTAAGTAAATGCATTTTAAGCTGGTGCCTCTTATCCTCAATTTGTTGGATCAGACTGCGCTCAAAGAGCACCAGTCCGTTTCGTACATCTCTTCTCCAGGAATATCTGTCAGCTGCAACTTATTCCCACGTATCTGGATCTATGCCGAGGGTTTTCATTTCTTGTTTACACACATCCTTACATCGCATTTGGGGTCTTCTTCCCTGTGTACTCGTTCGCTGTCATCTATTATCATAGACTAAGAACAGCAACCCATACACTTAACAAAGTATTTAATACGCATGGTTATATCCCTTAGTTACAGTTAATGAAAGTAGTTAATAATGAATTGCTCTAAATCTAGAAATATTGATTGCTAGCCATAAAGAACAAGAGGACAGAATCAATCGTTGAGGGTGGGGAGGGGAGGGGAGGGGAGGTCTTTGTCATTGAAATAAAGTAAGAAGTAACATGATAAATAAATTCATAAATCTATACTGCGCAATTAGAAGCATATTAAAAAATCTGTGAGTGTTTGGCAAGCTTGTGAATTATTTTCATCATATAAAAGTAGTTAGCCGATAACATAGCGTTCAACAAAAAAAGTAAAGATTGTGGCAATAAATATCAATACAGTTATACCTTTTATTGCTATATTTTACTGTTATTATTAATAGATGGAAGATGTAGTAAGAAAGTTACTCGAAGAATGGTAGTGTTTGTCCATCAAGAATGATGATTATCATTCATTTCATCCAGTGGGGTTGAAAGTTTGGAACCCTGAGTTCTAAGATGGCTGATAAGGCCTATTTTGGCTCGAAATGTTCTTTGACAATGTGGACAAAGAATGCTTGACGCTCCAGGAGGAGCATGTAGAACAACACAAGCAAAGACAACATTTCCCAAGATGCCGAATATTATCTGCAATTTATCTTTGTCAATTGAAGTGAAGAAAAGTTTTATTGGAAGCTATACCGAGTCGATCCCGAAATAAGGAAGCTAATCATGGAGAATTAGCAGACAAGAGATTAATTATGTGAAAGTTAAGGAGATGTGGTTTAATTGAAGCATGATGAGAACACCGTGGACCTATAGAAAGAGCAATGAAGACGTCTTGAAAGAACAAACAGAACTGTTTCTCGCATCAGAAGGAGACAGCCCACATTCTTTGGAAATACCATCAGAAGAGGAAATCTGGAGGATGTCGTCACAACTGGGAGGTTGGGGAGGGGAGGCAGGGGTGGACCATGAGAGAATATGCCGGACAGTTTGACATAATCGCATGGAGGAACGTCGATATCAGAAACAACTGGCAGCACAGGAGGCAGAAGGTTATGGACAGACATGATCACCAACGCCACACAGCATGAACTGCCAGAAGAAGATTCAATTCCCCTCAGACGTTTTCCAATCTCTATATTCCCTTATACATTCTGCTTCCGTGTGTATCATTGGCGGAATCGTCCAACGGTTAAAAACATGTCACGGACAAATAAACGAAACGAAACAGCGTGACAGTGGGCGGCTTTGTTCTCCGAGTCACTTTCTTAACCATTGTCAATTTCTTTTTGTCGTTCCCGTTGTGAAATATGTAATCCAGATAAGGTCAGTCGTTTTTAACTCTCTGCATGCTTGTTTTACTTGTAATTTTAAGATGCGAACGTCCGTATGGTTTAAAACTAGATGCGTTGTTTATTTGAAATTAGCCATATTTATTCATGATTAATTACTGCAAGTGGCAGTGAAAGGTGGCATGATCGCGACCAAGTAAACCCAATCGCGGTGATTTCCAGACAAATGCAATTGAGATATTTGATTTTGCTGTTCTGTCTTCTTTGGCCTAATGTTGTGATACTGTTTATTTATGAAATATGTGAACTTTCGGTCACTTGTTGGGTTGTTATTATGGATTTTAATAGTTCATGGTAATATAATTAATGATTTAGTAATTAGTTTGTTGGTCACAAACTAAAAACTTATTTATCTTGAGTAATTAATTGAGTTTACTTGTATCTTTTTGAAACTTTTTCGTTTTATGCCAATGGCTGTAAATAGTTAAATAGTTTGAAATTAAATTTTAATGCTTATTGTTTTAACCCTTCAGATTATTAATTATTACTATAAAGTATTAATTACATAAATTTTTATACTTATGTAATATAATGTAGTTTGTTAGGATGATAGTGAAGTATAATATAATGGAGCTGAGAGCACTGTAAGAATATTTAACAAAATAACTAATTAAATGTCTAATGCCATACAAAAAGTGTCTTGTAAGATTTTTACCATTTAAATGAACTGCTTGTTTTCTGTTTACATGTTATTAGACTATTGTCAATTAAGTTGTCTTAATGGACTTCCTCATGCACTCAACATTCCACTACCCTCTCCGATGTTTGGGATAAATAGTTATTAATTTTGAAATGTGTATTATTTATAATAATAATATTTTAATTATCTGATAACATATAACAATTATAAATAATTTTATAATTAAATATCATTTAAGTATTATTTATAATAAATTCTTACCAAATTCTTTTAATTTTCTTATAATGGTGCTTTGGCGGTTGCTTTTCTCTAGCCATAATCAGATCTCTTGTGACTTTGCATTTACCAATCTATTGTGAGCTGGTTTTGAGAAAAATATGGCTGTGAGGACAGGGCCAAATAAGCTTCCATTGATTGGTCAGTGCAGTTGTTGTTTCTTGGAATTATTTTTATGATCTCCTTTCTTGGTTTTGCCTGCTGCTGACTTTTTTTTTTCTATTTCTGTAAAAGATTACCAAGGTAATTTAGAGAACTAGAAAGGTGATGAAGAGCAAGTGGCAAGCCATTAGTGCTCCAGTCCCTCAGACCTGGAGGCACTTGTTCTAATACCCAGTAAGGATTAGGATTTTAGTAGCTATTCAAGGCAGAATTAAATCTGGCTGTCCATTGTATGGTAATAGACTGTAGAACGGGACAATGGCCTCCAGAATGTTCTGTTTTATGAGATGTTTACTTCTGTTGATGACGAACGCTATGTGACTGTTCTGTTGTATGCTTAGTTCTTATTATGTTACATTAGATGTACCAAATATATATATATATATATGTGCATACAGTACAGACCTGAAACTCACCTTGGAACTCAAGAAATACTTCTAATAATAGTCACTAAAAAGAAACAAGAAAAAAATGCTGGGGATAAATAAATTGTTCTTCACAACAAGAAATTCGCCATGTCTGAGATCGCTATACTTTCTCCATTGTAATATCCCATGTTCTCATCTTCATAAACTATCTCCTCCTCCCCCTCTATCTCAGTCACCTTCTTCTGATTCTGTTACTCTCCTAAAGGAGCATAGACCCTCAACCTACCCAAGACATTTTGTAGACTTCTTCATAACTGGTTGGATTTTGTAGCTAAAGTTTCCCAGGGGTAAGGTAGCCAGTGTCGTTCTAACCCTTCCTTAGTCTCCTCATTCAACATGCATGGCAGGTTGTAGTGCTACTGTTCTTTGCTTCCATTATTTGCTTGGGTAATACACACAGTATAAGGGCATTGTGTTGTGTATGAAGGATACACTTGACCTCTCTTTGGGTGTCAGAGACTATGCTGGTTTTAGGGAGATCTCATGATCTCATGCAAGAGTTCTGCCTTATATCCTTGTACAGCAGTCAGAGACTATGCTGGTTTTAAGGAAACCTCAGACAAGAGTTCTTTCTGTCTTATGTCCTTGTTGTACAAAGTCAGAGACTATGCTGGTTTTAGGGAAACCTCATGCAATAGTTCTGCCTTATATCCTTTTACAGCAGTCAGAGACTATACTGGTTGTAGAGAAACCTCATGAAAGAGTTCTGCCTCATATCCTTGTTGTACAGCGGTCAGACTATGCTGGTTTTAGGGAAACCTCAAGCAAGAGTTCTGCCTTATATCCCTGATGTACAGCAGTCAGAGACTATACTGGTTTTAGAGAAACCTCATGCAAGAGTTCTGCCTTATATCCTTGTTGTACAGCAGTCAGAGAATATGCTGGCGTTATGGAAACTTCATGCAAGAGTTCTTCTTCTTCTTCTTCGTTCATCCGGAGTTTTTTTTTCGGATGTGATTGCGTTGTGCCTGTTTACAGCAGAGCTGCGTTCTTGCGCCGTTAGGCCGACACATCCGACTTCTGCGGGCATTTGTTGACCGGGTTAACCTTCCCGGGGGTTTCTTAGGCCGTTTGACTCTCACTGTTGTGGTGTTATCCCCCATCCCAGCTGGTCCATATAGAACAGCCAAAGATCCTGGTCAGCCCTCAAGGGAAGGCAGGGGCAGACCATGAGCATTCCCCGCCATCCAAGGAGGCTTCCATACTTGCAGAGCCGATACATAGCGCTCTGGTACTGGGCTCACCCAAGGAATCGTCACGTCCTGCACATGGCTGCTTAGCCTCACTTCCGTATATTGGGCCTTCCGTTCACCATAGGCTGTTCTTCCGGAAACCAGAAGTATGCAGTCTGCAGATGACATCCACACAGTGAGCTTTCGATTCGGACTTTCCATGTAATGGATTTGCTATCCAAGCAATATTCCATTTCAGTGCCACTAGGACACTTTTCCACCTTTTATGAAGCCCACACAATGGGCTTTTGATTCGGACTTTCCACGTAATGGATTTGCTATCCAAGCAATATTCCATTTCGTGCCACTAGGACACTTTTCCACCTTTTATGAAGCCCACACAGCGAGCTTTCGATTTGGACTTTCCACATAATGGATTTGCTATCCAAGCAATATTCCATTTCATGCCTCTGGGTCTTCATGCACCTTTAAATGTCAACCTGTATGTAGTTAAAGTAAGCTGCGGTCAACTTGAGCTTGTTGATATCTCCATAGAGCTTGTCCTCAAATGAAGCAGGTGTGGGCCAAAATATCTTTCTCTGTTCTGCATACGTTGGGCAATCCTGCAGCAAATGTTTTGCTGTCATTTTTCCAGTTCTACAATTACATTCATCGGTATCTCCTATCTTTAGTTTATTGAACAAGTGGTATTTCAGCCTGTTATGTCCTGTGCGGAGTCTGAAGATTGCTACTTGTTCTCTTCGGTCGAGTTTGTAATATGCATCATCCTTCTGATGGCCTGGATGCTCTGATTCCCATTTGGTTCTATAAGTGCTTTTTATCAACCTCTTTGCCTCATTATAGGTTATGTCTATGTCAGGCTGTGGTAGTCGTCCGCCCTCTTTTGCCAGTCTGTCAGCCTCTTCGTTTCCAGGTATACTGCAATGTGATGGGATCCACTGTATTACAACTTTTTTGGATTTCTGGCATAGACCATGGAGTGCTGCTCTTAGGTCAGTTAGTTCTGTGCTGTTATTGCTCTTCAGTATTGAGACAGCTGACTTTGCATCTGTGAAGATAGCTATTTGCTTCTCTTTATTTTCCTCCATCAGGAGCATTTCTGCTGCAGTTTTCAGAGCCTCTACCTCCGCTTTGAAGTTACTTGAAAATTTTCCAGTTGCCATTGAATGTGTTTTTTTCACTCCATTTTTTAAATTTAGGAGAATTCCTCCTCCTCCATTCTCTATTGAATTTTTGGCTGATCCATCTGTATATGCATGGGTCCAATTCCTGCTTGGGTAATGTTCTTTTATGTAGTTTAGGGTTATTTCTCTTCTTTCGGTTTCATGCTGAGTGTTCTTTTTCTCAATACCAGGAATGTTTTCTATCATCTCAGGCAGTTGCTGCTGTCTCCAAGCTGGGAACTTGTGTGCATTGTGTATGGGCTTGACTGTTGATATGTTAAGTATAGGATCTGCCCTAATCCTTCGTTTTGCAGTTTCTACAAAGTTGCTACGCTTCAGTCTTCCCTTTCCAAAACCATTAAATCTGTTGTACATAGGGTGGTCTGTCAATCTTCTAAATTTTTCTGCTTGTTGCTGGGCTCTGCTATCTCTTCTATCCTGCATTGGTTGTAAACAAGTGATCTTTTCTAGTTCATTAATAGGCGTTGTCTTCAGGCTTCCAGTTATGATTCGCATTCCTTGGTTTTGGACTCTACTTATTTTGTTAAAGTTTGACTTAGCTGCTGTTGCCCAAGCTGCAATGCCATATTCCAGTACTGGCCTCACCCATCCAGTATATAACTTCTTGAGAACTTTCTCATCTGCTCCCCACGTTGTACCAGCAAGCTTTTTCATGATTGCCATTCTCTGCCTTGCTCTTGTTCGATTTTTCTCAACCTGTGTCTTCCATGTCAGGCGACGATCAAAGGTGACTCCTAGATAGTTTGGATTTTCTTCATGGCGCAGTATTTTTCCATTCAATACCAGCTTAGGTTGCTGAGGTTTATTTGAGAGGGAGAACACTGTGCATGTTGTTTTCTCCTCACTTATCTTCACTAGCCATGATTTTGACCAGTCCTCTAGCGCTAATAGGGCTTGCTGTATTCTGCTGTTAGCTGTACTAATATATTCTTCAGATGTCCATATGGCTAGGTCATCTGCAAAGGAGGATGTGTGTACTCTGGCTGGAAAATTTTCTGTGATGTCATTTATATATGCTAGGAATAATGTTGGTGAAAGAACTCCTCCTTGGGGGACACCTTGCTCCAGCAGCATCATTTTGCTTGTTTGTCCTTGTACTTTTGTCCTGGCAGTTCTGTTCTCAAGGTAGTGGCTGATCCATTTATACATTTTTCCACAAACATGCATGTTTTGCAGTTTTACTTTCAGTCCTTCCTTCCATACTTTATCAAATGCTTTTTCTAAATCTATCCAGACTGCTAGTGTGTGCTTTTTCTCTTGGAAGGCATCCTCTATTTCCTGAGCTATATAGGTTATTTGATCTTCAGTGGATCTGTACTTTCTGAATCCTGCTTGGTGTGGTGTTAAGAGTTTGTTTTCTTCCAGATGCCATGTTAGCCTGCCATTGATAATGCGTTCCATTAATTTTCCTACACAGCTAAGTAGACTGATAGGTCGATAGCCATTTGGTTCTTCCAGGTCTTTTCCTTTCTTTGGGACTGGTATTAGTATAGCTTCCTTCCATGCCTGTGGGACTATTCCTCTCTTCCAGCTGTTATTTAGGACTGCTAGTAGTTTCTTCTTTGCCTTGGTGCCTAGTCCTATTAGCATTTCATTTGTGATTCCATCCTTTCCTGGTGATTTCTTCTTTTTTAGGGTATTCATTGCCTGTTCCATTTCTTCCATTGTTAGATTTGCCATCATATATTCTGCTGCTGTCTCTGTATTTCTATGATGTATCTGTTTGTCTTTGATTGCTTTCTTCTGTTCAGGTTGTAATATCAATGTGGTTTGCATTGGCATAGTGTTCCATTAGTGCATTTGCAGCCTTTTTTCCTGTAAGCAAGGCATTTCCTTGTTTAATTGTTATTTGTTTGTTTCTAGGTCCTTCATTGTTCATGGCTTTCACTAGTTTCCATAGTTTGTTTCCATCCCTGTCAAAATTCAGGTTTTCTGTTTTTTCCCTCCAACAATCTCTTGTTGTTTGATTTACTGTTCTTTTATATTTTGCTGAGATGGCTTTGAGAGAGATATTCGCTTCAATTGTTTGTTCTCTCTCTGCTGTCTTCCTGGCATCTTCAACTTTGTCCTCCAAACTTTGTAGTTCTTCAGTCCAGTATGGTTTGTAATTTTTCCTCGCTCCTCTTGGAATGGACTCAGTGGCTGCCTGTATTATTGCTCTGTTTAGACTTTCCACCATTTGCTTCATGTTGCCATATCGTGTATTTATGTTTTCACAATATTTGTCTGTTAGTGTGGCAAATCTGTCCCAATCTGCTCGTTTGTAATTCCAGCGGGGCAAGGGCTTTTGCTCCTGTGGAACATACTCCATATTCATTACAAGCTTGATTGGTCTGTGGTCACTACCTGCTAATTGGTCCAGCACATGGCGATCGATTTTGTGGAGGATGTCTCCTGTGCAGAAAGCTAAGTCTGGAGTAGAAGTGGTAATCCATCTTCTGGAGTAGAAGCTCGGTGTGTCATCCGCTTTGTTGAGTAGATGGAGATTTGAGTCTATTTCCCAGTCCTCCACTTCATCTCCTCTTTTGTCAGTATCTGGGTATCCCCATCTTTCTGAACGGCTATTAAAGTCTCCGACAATAATGCAATTTGTGTCAGTTATTTTCATGTTTGAGAGTGTAAGATCCTTATCTGCTGGGCTATACAGATTGTAAATTCTTATTTTCACGTCCTTTATCATTATATCAACACCTATAATTTCTGTTTGGTTGTCAGAGATCACAGATACTTCGCTGCAAGGTATTGTATTTCGTGTAAGTATTAGAACTCCTCCTTTATGTCCTTCGCGGTCGAAACGTGTGGCCTGATATCCCCTGACTGAAAATTTGTGCTTGGCGTTGAGGTGTGTCTCTTGAATGCATGCCACATCTATTCTATCTTTATGAAGACGCTGTGTCAGGGATTCTTTCTTGTTATAAACTCCTTCGGCATTCCACTGTAGTATGTTGAGTGTCCTTGGTATTTGGTCAATAGCTCTTAACCTACTCCTCTGTGCCTTGACTCCACAGCACAGGGGAAGGTGACCACCAGTAGTCATGGGTGGACCCCCTCGAGGCAGGGGGCCCGGCACTATCACCGCCTGATGGGACTTCACGGGATTAGCACCATAACGATTAATTTTCATCTGTGGCATCATGAAATGATAAAGTTACGTTGCACTGCTTTGTCAAGCCTGTGGCTCAGTACATCCGATTTCGACAAGCATATTTTGGGGTGCTTTCCCTAGCCTTTGACTGTCCCCAGTCTACCTACAAGGCAGCAGGTTTGTGCGTCACTTCGTCTGGTCCCTCTCCCTTGACCTGTCCGACACGGGTGACCCTACCAGTAGCTGTGCTACCGTCGGCATAGCTCTTGGGGTCATTGGAACGCGGAAGCCCCTCTACCTCGTCAAGGTGGACGCACGGCAGAGGGGATGCAAGAGTTCTGCCTCATATCCTTGTTGTACAGCAGTCACAAAATATGCTGGTGTTAGGGAAACCTCATGCAAGAGTTCTGCCTTATATCCTTGTTGTACAGCAGTCAGAGAATATGCTGGTTTTAGGGAAACCTCATGCAAGAGTTATGGTCTGCCGTATATCCTTGTACAGCCGTCGCTCAAAGAGCAATGGCACATATTTTTTGCATATCCTTTTTACAGGACATTGCTGTCAACACCAGCATTTTACTGCTGTTGCTGATGTCTTGGCAAGTTTACATTCTTCTTCTTTTGCGTTCATCAGTAGTTTGTTTTTTTCCGGACGTGATTGCATTGTGCCTGTTTACAGCAGAGCTGCGTTCTTGCGCCGTTAGGCCGACACATCCGACTTCTGCAGGCATTTGTTGACCGGGTTAACCTTCACGGGGAAGTTTACATTCAGTAGTTTGCCATTGCTTTCTGAATGACCGGCTCCCATACCAATTCGTTAAAACTCAGCGTGACGTGTCTGCTGCTAAATCGGTCGCAGCTAGTGTTTCGAACACAGGTAAGCGGAATTACAAACGTGTCCTAACGCCTTCGCCAGGTAAGACCGGCAAGGGGCAGATTACTGAATACGAAAATTGCCTACAAAAATCATACAACCAAAACATGCTGGGGTTGATTGTGATGTCCTGTAAAGGGACATATAGCTGACTTCCACAGCATGGATAATTGGCCATCACAGGCCTGAGCTTTTTTATTTTTATTTGAACTGGCAAGTGACTTCGAAGTTGGTAGACTTTCAGAAATGTAGTGACCAGAAACTATGAAGTGGACGATCTTTTGCCTCCATCAGCCCGCTCCCAAATCATGGGTAAATGATATCCATTGTATGTCAAGTCAATCAGGTGTCCATCTCCATAATGAAGGCATTGGATCACCCAATACTGTCAGTCACCCTGACTGAACATTCCTGTCACATTGCTGTTCGTCCATCTCTTGATGTTATCTTCCCACTTGTATCGTTGTCTACCTCTTGCTCGCTTGCCACCTTGGCCTCCAGTGTGGTTTTTGTATGAGCATTATGTCTTTTAACATATGAAATGTTTCATTTGCCTTTTTAAATTTCTTTTATCAACTATCTTTTCATTCCCAGTTTTTCTAGAACCTCTGTATTTGATTGTTTTTATTTCCATGAAAAACGACATACTCTTCTGTATATCTACATCACCAGGACCTTATTCAACTTTCTAATTGCTTGTTCAATGTCCAGGCTTCCGCGTCTTGTGGTGGTGTTGAATATACATCTCATCTCATCATGTTCCTCTTGCACCTTGCGGTGTCGAGGTGAAGTAACATCGGGAGAGTGCCTGCTTATGGGCTTCATATATCGATATTCTCAAAGAGTCTGTTATTCCCTGCTTCCATCGTTTACGTGGTCGTCCCCTTCTTCTGCTTCCCTCTGGTTTGTATATCACTGCTTGTTGTGGTATACTATTAGTTGATAACCTACTTGCATGGCCAAACCATTTGACTTGCTGCCTTCTAATAAAATATAGTGCAGCTATAACCCCAACTTTAGTCCTGATTTCTTCATTTCTGATCTTATCTCTTCTTGATACATTGATTATTCTTCTCAAGAATCTCATTTCTGTCGTGATTTTTCTTTTCTATTTTTCTGTCATTGTCCAGGTTTGGCATTGGTAACTAAAGTTGGTAGGAAGATTGTGTTGTAAAGTGCTTTCTTAGTAGTTATTGATACATGTTTGTTCTTTAGTATTGAATTGATTATTCTCATTTTCAATGCATTGGTAATCTCTTTCGATGTTAACACTGATTTCATGATGTTGAAAGCATGTGCCGTCTGTTAAATGATAAGCTTGTGCAAATAGCGGGTACATTAGTGTTAGGACAATGGGCCGACTGTCTTTGACGTGGATGGACGAGGGTTTGGTGTCAGCTATAGGAGGTAAAGACTGGCCACCTCTTCTTCAGACCTTCACAATGAGCTTTGTCCAAAAACTTCACATACCTAACACAGATCCCTGCTATGGAAATACTATGTTTTTAAATGAAATTTTCTTGGAGGGTTTAATTGTTCATCAACCACATGTTCTATGATATAATAAATCAGTTCAAATGTCCATCAATTGCATGCCTTACAAAATGTCCAACCAGTGTCATGAGAGACAATTTGGGGCTGATCATATCACTCCTTTGTTCTCGGCAGTTGTCTTCAGTTCAGCATAAGTTTCATTTGTGGTATCCCAGCATGCTTGTGTGATGTATTTGTTTATTGAGTAGTCCTCATTTTCTTGTCTCCTGGGGCTTGACCTTGAGAAT
Source organism: Cepaea nemoralis (assembly GCA_014155875.1). Lineage (NCBI taxonomy): Eukaryota > Metazoa > Mollusca > Gastropoda > Stylommatophora > Helicidae > Cepaea > Cepaea nemoralis. Next base: position 31,032 of record JACEFZ010003612.1, on the reverse strand, counting down.
GTTAATTAATAGATCTCCCTCCATGTCCTCATAATGTGGCCAAGACCCACCAAAAAAAAAAAACATATTTAGTATATTTTCAATAGTTTTCTGTTTTCCCAGTGTTTCAAAAAATGTATTCAGTTGATAATTTTTTCTTGCAGCCTTCTCTTTGCATCTTGCAATAAATTCATGTCTCAGCAACTTCTAAATTGGTTTTATCTTTTATGTTAACTGTCCATTTTTGAGAGTTGTATAGTGCTACAAACCATTAGGGAGTATCTGAATGAGATAATCATACTCCTTAGAACATAGATAATAAATGTGAATGAAAATGTAATGTAAAATAAAAAATTTTTCAGTGTGCCATTTGAATGGTTTGCAGTTTTGTTTCTTTAGGGATGATTAAACCTTTGTCACTTTGGCCTACATTTTGCATGTGTTTACTGATATACAGGTCCATATCCATTAATTATTTAAAACCAGTTATTTTAATGTTATTTTCTTTGTTACATTTTAATAATCGTATTTCTGTGATTCTAATTTTTGAATATCCTTTGTTGATTGATGTAAATATCATCTTCATCACATAGTCCATTGAAATCCATGAATATTTTTCGCAGCAAGTTCTCAAAACAAGGGCTTCTTCTATACTCTTCCACAGAGACTTTGGTATCATTGTTTGCTGGATTTTGTAATCCATAAACAACTATTTGTATATTCAGGCGAACAATTCTTATGGACTGCTCTCATTCTTTCCCATGACTAACGGATGTGTTTGTTGGCAAGATTGATATCTCTTCCATTCCCTCTGGGTATTGGGTTGGAGTCGTCTGTTGTCAGTGAGATAGTTATATGTTAGTGAGATAGCCATCTGTTGCCAATGAGATAGCTATGTGTTGTCAGTGAGATAGCTATGTGTTGTCAGTGAGATAGCCGTCTTTTGTCAGTGAGATAGCTGTCTGTTGTCAGTGAGATAGCCATGTCTTATCTGTGACATAGCCATGTGTTGTCAGTGAGGTAGCTGTCTGTTGTCAGTGAGATAGCTATGTGTTGTCAGTGAGATAACCATGTGTTATCAGTGAGTTGTGTTGTCAGTGAGATAGCCATGTGTTGTCAGTGAGATAGCCATGTGTTGTCAGTGAGATAGCCATGTGTTGTCAGTGAGATAGCCATGTGTTGTCAGGGAGATAGCTGTCTGTTGTCTGTGAGATAGCCATGTCTTATCTGTGACATAGCCATGTGTTGTCAGTGAGGTAGCCATGTGTTGTCAGTGAGATAGCCATGTCTTATCTGTGACATAGCCATGTGTTGTCAGTGAGGTAGCAGTGTTATCTGTGACAGCCATGTCTTATCTGTGACATGGCCATGTGTTGTCAGTGTGTTGTCAGTGAGATAGCCATGTGTTATCTGTGACATAGCCATGTGTTGTCAGTGAGGTAGCTATGTGTTGTCAGTGAGGTAGCAGTGTGTTGTCAGTGAGATAGCCATGTCTTATCTGTGACATAGCCATGTGTTGTCAGTGAGGTAGCAGTGTGTTGTCAGTGAGGTAGCCATGTCTTATCTGTGACATAGCCATGTGTTGTCAGTGAGGTCGCAGTGTGTTGTCAGTGAGATAGCCATATCTTATCTGTGACATAGCCATGTGTTGTCAGTGAGGTAGCAGTGTGTTGTCAGTGAGATAGCCATGTCTTATCTGTGACATAGCCATGTGTTGTCAGTGAGGTAGCAGTGTGTTGTCAGTGAGATAGCCATGTCTTATCTGTGACATAGCCATGTGTTGTCAGTGAGGTAGCAGTGTGTTGTCAGTGAGATAGCCATGTCTTATCTGTGACATAGCCATGTGTTGTCAGTGAGGTAGCAGTGTGTTGTCAGTGAGATAGCCATGTCTTATCTGTGACATAGCCATGTGTTGTCAGTGAGGTAGCAGTGTGTTGTCAGTGAGATAGCCATGTCTTATCTGTGACATAGCCATGTGTTGTCAGTGAGGTAGCAGTGTGTTGTCAGTGAGATAGCCATATTTTATCTGTGACATAGCCATGTGTTGTCAGTGAGGTAGCTGTCTGTTGTCAGTGAGATAGCTATGTGTTGTCAGTGAGATAGCCATGTGTTGTCAGTGAGATAGCTATGTGTTGTCAGTGAGATAGCCATGTGTTATCAGTGAGATAGCCATGTGTTGTCAGTGAGATAGCCGTGTGTTGTCAGTGAGGTAGCAGTGTGTTGTCAGTGAGATAGCCGTGTGTTGTCAGTGAGATAGCCATGTGTTGTCAGTGAGGTAGCTAACATATGCGGAAGAAACTTTACTAACCTTGTCCAATTCCAATTAGTACAAAGTGCTGTGCTGAATCATGTCCTAGTTACATCTTAATATGTCCCTCAGCAGACGTGGTTTCAGTACCAGACATGCATCCCTCACTGGTTTCTGAGCTTGGAACATTGAAGGAGAGTTCTGCAGTCCCTGTAGAGATCACCGCACCGGGTCGGGAGATGCTTCAGCATCAACCTTACTACGATACATGCAAGCCATTTTCAAGGCTCAAACAACATCAATGTCAAAGCATCAGTCTTAACGATTCCTTATCTAGTGGATTCACAAACCTACCAAACAATTTCTTCCACGATTGTGAAAAACCAATGTTTATTCCTGTTTAACTGTTCGAGAAAGTTCCTTTCAGTAAAGCACCCTTGAATGTTTGGTACCCTCTTTTGTAACTGTCATCTACTGCGTATAGTACCTCGCAGTGTAGAACGAGGGTCTTAAGCCTGAGGAATTAAGGTCGCCTGGCTAGTGCAGTCACCATGAACTGTGCAGGGTAGGGTTTTCTGTTTTTTCCCAACAGAAAAAAATTCACACCTTATCGAGGATTTAAACTCAGTCTACCAAAAGAGAACCCGGCATTCTAGCCACTCGGCCAGCCACTCCCCTCTTTTGTAACAAAAACGTCATATTTAGTCATCAAAATAATCAGTGGATTTTCCAAATGCCATCTCCACATTGAAGGTTGGCTACAATAGAACTCCAAATCTCTCTGCCTCTCAACCATGCACACTCTACTAGACTGCTGTTTGCCCATCTCTTGAAGTGTTCCCCACTTGTATCGCTGTCTACCACATGCAACCTTGCTCGTCTGCCTGCAGTTCTTCCCTCCAGTAAGAATTTTACAAGTGCTATGTCTTTTAATGTGGCTGAAATGTGTAACTTGTGTCGTTTTTTTTTTATTTCTTTCACCAACTCTTTTTTATTCCCAACCTCTCAATGTGTTTTTGTTCCCAGGAAATACAACCTATTCTGTTTTAATTATTGTTTGGCTCATTATACCCAGTAGTTGTTACTTAACTTTCTGTCCTGCATATTGTTTTAACTCCTACTGGCTTATGGCATTAGTTACTGTGAAATAACAATTTCGGGCAGGGGCAAATTAAAACAACCACATGATGCATGGAGTAACCAGTGAAAGTACGGTTAGCTAGTAGGTATAGAAAGAGTTAACTGTGGTTGTCACAATTTTAAGCAAAACTGGCTTTTTGAGGTATACCTCAATATGGTTTTCATCTTCCCTGAGATAGACTAATTAAAGTATAACATTAAGAAAGAGGCAAACAGTCTTCTTTGATCACATAAAGAGAAGAGAGGCGATGGAGAAATTGTGATGATTGGAAAGATCAAAAGAAGAAAGGCAAAACCAAACAGATGGTTCTGGATAGACTGAGATGGTGGCATAGAGGAATATCATCAACAAAGTTCATCTGGAGCACTAGGTAGGTCTGTCTGTGGAGGGACATGAACACCTACTCCAGTTGGCAGGTCACATGATAATAATCCTGATGGCTTTTATGGCTATGAGCTTATTTACTTCCTACATTTAGTGTCTCCTATTTCAAGTGTGTTCAAGTGTACTTATGTTTTTCTTTGGTTAACAAATGACGTGTTATTGTGAAAGCTTAGTAACTTCTCCATTACAAATGAATAGGAATTCTTGCCTATTCAGCTGCAAAATGAATAAACCAAATTTAGCTGAACAAGTCTTAATTCTACTTTGTATGTTTATATAGTATTGATTCCAGACAATGAACAGGATCTGCAGCATTTAGTAGATGCGGTTATTGTACACAGTGAACAATGTGGGTTACAATTAAATTGTAAGAAGACAGAGATCATGGTTGTCTCTAGGAAGAAAGAAATACCACAATGTAATATATGGGTAAATGAGAATATTCTTAAGCAAGTGAACCAGTACAAATATCTCGGAAGTCTGATGAGAGGGCCTTGAAGAGATTAGAGCAAGAATCGCTATGGTGAAGGCAGCCTTTTGCAAGATGGAATACATACTGACCAATAAAAAGATGTCAATTGCAACGAGAATAACTGTTGAAGTGCTACATAAAAACTATTTTTGTATGGATGTGAGATTGGACAAGAAACAGACAAGCTTAAAAACATCTAATGGTAGTGAAATTGTGGTTTCTGGGAAAATGCAAAGAATACCATGAACAGACAGAAAAACCAATGAGCAAGTCCTACAAGAGATAAATGAAAACTGCAAACTGATTAGAGAAATTCAGACATAGACAGTCAACATTTTAAAATATGTTTGAGAAGAAATAAACTAGAGAACTTAGTGACAACTGGCAAAATTCAGTGGAAAATAACAAGGGAAAGGCAGGGAAGTAAATATCTGGATGTCTTAGCCACATGGCATGGTCGAGACAAGAACATAGAGCTGATCCACAACTCTGGTGATTGTGTAAGATGGCGAAACATGACTTCCCACGCTTATCAGCTTGGCACATTATATATATATATTGTATGTGTGCGTTGCTTATTCAGTAGAGTTCAGATTGGCAGAATGTGTGTTCCCTCCTCCTTGATCCAGGCTTCTTCTACTGCCTTTCATGTTTCCCACCCTCTACCATCTCGTGCCAAGCTCTTTGTAGACTACTTATTCCTGATTGGTTGGATTTTGCAGATACAATTTTCTACAGGATGAGTTAGCCAGTCTCAGGCCAACCCTCCTTAGTTGATTCTTATGGCATGCATGGTAGGTTACAGTGTTACTATTCTATGCTTGCCTTATGGGCCCTGTTGTCACAGGCATTGGTTTACAATATTCTATGAATTATATTGTAATATACTAGCTTTAGAAGTCTAGGTTTCCTTCTTTAGTGTTTGTGACATGGTCCGTGATTCTTCAAACCCGTATGTTGCCACAAGAAAGATTCATATTCTTAGAGTGTTTACGTGTATTCAGCATGCGATTTGTCCTAGTGGTCCTTGGCCCAAATCTCTCTTGACATGAAAGTCTTTCATAACCACATGATTCTGGGGTAGTCATCCCAGCCTCATAAAATGGGCACTACAACATTTTGTGGGAGGTCAAGTGGCCAGTTCTATCATTTGCTATCTCTTGCAGCTCCCTCTGTGTAGATAGGATGGCCTGGCATGGTTTGGTTGAAGACCTATGCTCCAATGGGGGTTAAGGGCAGAAGAAGAAGAAGATGTGTTATCGACCATATCACTGCCCAGTGTCATATTCATTCATTTAGGGGGGGGGGGGCTGAGTGGTCTCGAGGTATGGTGTCCACCCCGAGTGCTGGAGGACCCGGATTCAAGCTCCGCGAGGGTCGTTTTTTTTTTTTCATGTGGACATATAGTAACAAAATTTCCCCTGGTCTCTGGGTAGTGAGATCGGACGTCCGCGTGTATTGTTGCGCGTGTAAAAAATCCCTTGGTAGTTGGAAATCGAAAAAGAGTAGCCCAGCGGTGCTGCCTAGGCAAACATTTGAGTTAAGAATCTACAAAGTATTTTAGGATCCTCGCCGGTGCTACAGAGTTCGTGCACTGAGCTGAGATTCTCTGGATTCTGGCTTGAGTTAGGAGTAGAACAGAGCACTTATGGGTTACACCCGTGTGCCGTGATGTTGATCCATTGACTAAAACTAAACTTTATTCATTCAGTAGCAAGTCCTTTTCAGAACCTCGCTCGCATAACAACCTTCCAGAAAACTTCTCAGTCTTAAGCAAGATGTCTCTTGATTCCCTTCAATAGTGGTATTCTTAGCCATCAGTGGGATTCTTGCCATTCTATGAAGAAATTATTTTTTCTGAGGTGTCTTATGTGTCCCCAGTCTTGTTAAGCAGTGCTGGTGATTCATAGACATACATTTGACTGGGCAGAATGTAAGATTCTATGCTCAATAATCGTTTTCTAACTTGTTTTCTGAATAACATGGACAGGGATGGTTATATTACACATACTAATTTTAATTATGCTTATTGCACACAATGTTCTTTATCAGGGCTGTGTTAGAAAGGATGTTCTTCTTCATTATGGTTATGTTATACAGAATATACTTTATCAGAGCTGTGTTAGATAGGATATTCTTCTTCGTTATGGTTATGTTACACAGAATGTTCTTTATTATGGTTGTGTCATGAAATACTGAAGAGTTAACGATTCCCAGATGGACGACTGTATACACCGACTAACCAGGTAGGAGAAGGGTTAACCAACAAAGGAGTGACCAGGCGCATGTGTTTCTAGGTCAAGACCCAGAAGGAGGCCAACCGCGCAGGTAAAACTGTCGAGTGGAAAAATTGGTTTGCGACAAAAGCAGAGAGTATTATTGGATAGCATATTGCAGTCTGAACGTATGAATAACGGAAAAGTTTCAGATCTGTAATTTTCCACTAACAATGATCATGCAGTCTGGATGTGAGGTGTCCAGCAATGTCAAGGACTATGCGGCAAAGATGACCGATATAAAGAGTGGCAATTCTTTGTGTAAGGAGTGTGTGTTCCAAACTGACCTGAAGGAGATATGTTCTTGAGTGGGAATAGAAATACACGTCCCTAATGATGGAAAGAGGGGATAATAGTGTGTTATTCGCTAAATGTTATTTCGATTCCAGGAACATAGATGCCTAAATAAGGTATAAAGATATTAGATATAGTTTAGGATATGAATATAGATGTGCGTGAAGTGCATTTAACATTACTTTCTATTAGTAGGAATAGTATAGACGATTAGGTGAATCTTCTATCCTATGTCAGAGTGGGTTTTTTCGGAAGCCTTTTCATTTCGGCTGGAGGAAAAGACACTCACATAGGAGAGAAGAGGAAGCAGACACAGATCTCATTATTAAATGTATATCACACAGGTTTCCATACCAGTGCGGGACTTATCAACTAAAAGATAACACAGATGGCTGTGGTCAAGATCACCCAGTGTTGATAACCCACAAGAAAGCACTTTAAAGTAATAAAGCACGACACTTGTGCATAAGAAAGGAAGGAAAAGAAGTGGCATCTTAATAAGTCAGGAGGACAGAGAATGGAAAATAGAGATCATACAAACTAAAGAAAAAAGACTCAAATTACTCAGTATCAAAGAGTTTGCAAGGTGCATACAAAGTGCCTATATCAATTAAGTGTAGAACTTTTACAGGACAAAAATAGAGAACAATAGAAACTAGATGTGTTTTCCAGGATGGAATTAAGAACGCTATAAGATAATACAAACCATGCAGTTTACGCTGACAGCATATGGTGATCGGGTTAAATACATTCATACAGTGGTGAACATTTTTCCATTACAAAAAACGGATATATCTACCGACTCAAGCAGACGGAGCTGTCAGGGTGAGACCGTTCTGTTATATCTATGTCATGTCCTGTACTCTAGCTGAGAGAAGAGACGAGAGAAACCACGGAGACTATCTATCAACATCTTATCTGGCAGCCACACTAGAAGAACATACCAACTACATAGACAATATCCATACATACACCAGACATAGTTTTTTATTAATAAATCTTTTATCTTATCGTTGAAAGGAACTGTTGTCGGAGTATGTGTTGAGGGAATAATAGAGAGAGTGAAAGAAATAGATATATGGAAGGGAAGACAGAAGAGAGGAGTGTAGACCAAAGTCAGTCAATAATCCCAACAGATAATAAGTTTAAAGATGTGCTTGTTGAGTCCAGTCTCCTCTCTGGAATTTAACAGGACAGGTTGTTAAGAGAATGTTCATCAGTTCTGTGTTGCAACTTCACCAGGAATATATTATGCAGAATGGTCTTCGTTGGGTCTACATTAAACAAAATCGTCAGGCCTGTATTACACACAATGTTCTTTGTCAGGTCTATATTACACACAGTGTTCTTTGTCAGAACAATATTACACACAATGTTCTTTATCAGGTCTCTATATTATACAGTGTTCTTTGTCTGGTCTATATTACACAGAATGTTCTTTATCAAGTCTATATTACACAGTGTGCTTTGTCATGTCTATATTACACTCAATGTTCTTTGTCAGGTCTATATTACACACACTGTTTTTCGTGAGAGCAATACTACACAGAATTTTATTCATCAGGTGTATGTTATACATTGTTCTTCATCAGGTATATATTACAGTGTTCTTTATCAAAGCTCTGCGTAAATAAATGTGAGAAACAACTGCATTAATGATGAGTGTTTTTCCATACACTGACTCACTACTTATAGTTGTTTGAAAGTTACATACACCTACAAGGATGTCATTTTTGGGGTAACATTGGTGTGGGGCGAGAGGTATATTATTTCAGCTTTGGTGACTGTTAGAATCAACTTTGATTACTGTTGTTAGAATCAACTTTGATTACTGTTGTTAGAATCAACTTTGATTACTGTTGTTAGAATCAACTTTGATTACTGTTGTTAGAATCAACTTTGATTACTGTTGTTAGAATCAACTTTGATTACTGTTGTTAGAATCAACTTTGATTACTGTTGTTAGAATCAACTTTGGTGACTTGTTAGAGTCAGCTTTGATTTATACTGTTGTTGAGAGTCAACTTTGGTTACTGTTGTTGTTAGGTTCAACATTGATTACTGTTGTTGAATCAACTTTGATTACTAATGTTAGAGTCAGCTTTGATTACTGTTCTTACAGTCAGTTTTGATTATTGTTAGAGTCAACTTTGATTACTGTTGTTAGAGTCTTCTTTGATTACTGTTGTTATAGTCAACTTTGGTTACTGTTATTAGAGTCAACATTGATTACTGTTGTTAAAGTCAACATTGATTACTGTTGTTAAAGTCAACATTGATTACTGTTGTTAAAGTCAACATTGATTACTGTTGATAAAGTCAACATTGATTACTGTTGTTAAAGTCAACATTGGTTGTTAAGCGTGAGGTTATAGTAGCAGTACAAACGAGGATTGTTCTGATCGTTATTTAATTGTTGGTTAAGGTGTAGAATTTCACTTGACTGGATCACGGTGATCGAGCTCAGGATGCATCTTGTGGTAACAGGAACCTAAAATGTTACCAGATTCTCCAAGCTGGTATTCAAGATTGCCACCGGTACTTAGTACATCATATATGTTGAGGTGATGTGAATGTGATATCATCGTACTTTGTTTTTAATATATTCTTTCAGTCGCTCCTTGAAAAGACCTGTAAAAGATGGCTACCGGAAGTTGTTATTCTAAATTTTTTTTAAAGCTGCCCTGCATGGAGCTACTTCTGAGATATTACATACGATTCCCATCTTTATAATTACATTCCTGCATGTTCCAGGAAATACAACCTATTCTGTTTTAATTATTGTTTGGCTCATTATACCAGTAGTTGTTACTTAACTTTCTGTCCTGCATATTGTTTTAACTCCTACTGGCCTTATGGCATTAGTTTACTGTGAAAAACAATTTCGGGCAGGGGCAAATTAAAACAACCACATGATGCATGGAGTAACCAGTGAAAGTACGGTTAGCTAGTAGGTATAGAAAGAGCTAACTGTGGTTGTCCACATTTTTAAGCAAAACTGGCTTTTTGAGGGTATACCTCAATATGGTTTTCATCTTCCCTGAGATAGACTAATTAAAGTATAACATTAAGAAAGAGGCAAACAGTCTTCTTTGATCACATAAAGAGAGAGGGAGGCGGGTTGGAGAAATTGTGATGATTGGAAAGATAAAAAGACGAAGCAAAACCAAACAGATGGTTCTGGATAGACTGAGATTGTGGCATCTGGAGGAATATCATCAATAAAGTTCATCTGGAGCAACTAGGTAGGTCTGTCTGTGGAGGGACATGAACACTACTCCAGTTGGAGGTCACATGATCATAATTTCCTGATGTTTTTATGGCTATGAGCTTATTTCTTCCTACATTTAGTGTCTCCTAGTTCAAGTGTGTTCAGTGTACTTAAGTTTTTTCTTTGGTTAACAATGACGTGTATTGTGAAAGCTTAGTAACTTCTTCATTACAAATGAATAGGAATTCTTGCTATTCAGCTGCAAAAGAATAAACCAAATTTAGCTGAACAAGGTCTTAATTATACTTTGTATGTTTATATAGATTGATTCCAGACAATGAACAGGATCTGCAGCATTTAGTAGATGCGGTTATTGTACACAGTGAACAAATGTGGGTTACAATTAAATTGTAAGAAGACAGAGATCATGGTCGTCTCTAGGAAGAAAAAATACTACAATTTAATATATGGGTAAATGAGAATATTCTTAAGCAAGTGAACCAGTAGAAATATCTCGGAAGTCTGATGAGAGGCCTTGAAGAGATTAGAACAAGAATCGTTGTGGTGAGGGCAGCCTTTTGCAAGAGGAAAACATACTGACCAATAAAAAGATGTTCAATTGCAACGAGAATAACTGTTGAAAGTGCTACAGAAAAACTATTTTTGTATGGATGTGAGATTGGACAAGAAACAGACAAGCTTGAAAACCTCTAATGGTAGTGAAATTGTGGTTTTCTGGGAAAATGCAAAGAATACCATGAAAAGACAGAAAAACCAATGAGCAAGTCCTACAATGAGATATATGAAACTGCAAACTGAATAGAGAAATTCAGACATAGGACATGTAAATTTAAAATATACGTTTGAGAAGAAATAAACTAAGAGAACTTAGTGACAACTGGCAAAATTCAGTGGAAAAATAACAAGGAAAGGCAGGGAAGAAAATATCTGGATTCTTAGCCACATGGCATGGTCGAGACAAGAACATAGAGCTGATCCACAACTCTGGTGATTGTGTAAGATGGCGAAACATGACTTCCCACGCTTATCAGCTTGGCACATTATATATATATATTGTATGTGTGCGTGCTTATTCAGTAGAGTTCAGGATGGCAGAATGTGTGTTCCCTCCTCCTTGATCCAGGCTATTCTCTGCCTTTCATGTTTCCCACCCTTACCATCTCGTGCCCAAGCTCTTTGTAGACTACTTATTACTGATTGGTTGGATTTTGCAGATACAATTTTCTACAGGATGAGTTAGCCAGTCTCAGGCCAACCCTCCTTAGTTGATTCTTATGGCCATGCAATGTGGGTTACAGTGTTACTATTCTATGCTTGCAATGGGCAATGTTGTCACAGGCATTGGTTTCAATATTCTATGAATTATATGTATATCGAGCTTTAGAAGTCTAGGTTTCTCTTTAGTGTTTGTACATGGTCCGAGATTCTTCAAACCCGTATGTTGCACACGAAAGATATCATATTCTCAGAGTGTTTAAGTGTATTCAGCATTGCGATTTGTCCTAGTGGTCTTGGCCCAAATCTCTCTTGACATGAAAGTCTTTCATAACAAATTATTCTGGGGTAGTCATCCCAGCATATAAAAAATGGGCACTACAACATTTTGTGGGAGGTCAATGGCCAGTTCTATCATTTGCTATCTCTGAGCTCCCTCTGTGTTAGATAAGATGGCCTGCCATGGTTTGGTTGAAGACCTAGCTCCAATGGGGGTTAAGGGCAGAAAAGAAGAAGAAGATGTGTTATCGACCATATCACTGCCCAGTTCATATTCTATTCATTTAGGGGGGGGGGGGGCTGAGTGGTCTCGAGGTATGGTGTCCACCCCGAGTGCTGGAGGACCCGGATTAAAGCCCCGCGAGGGGGTCGTTTTTTTTCTGCACGTGGACATATAGTAACAAAAATTTCCCCTGGCTTGGGAGTGAGAGCGGACGCCCGCGTGTATTGTTGTTGCGCGTTGTTTTGTAGAAAATCACTGGTAGGTGGAAATCGAAAACAGTGAGCCCAGCGGTGCTGCCTAGGCAAAACATTTGAGTAAGAATCTACAAAGTCTTTAGGATTCTCGCCGTGCTACAGAGTTCGTGCATGAGTGAGCTTTCTTGGCTTCTGGTTGAGTTAGGAGATAGAACAGAGCCACTTATGGGTTACACCGTGTGCCGTGTGTTGATCCATTTGACTAAACTAAACTGTATTCAGTCAGTAAGCAAGTCCTTTCAGAACCTCTCTGCATAACAACCTTCCAGAAAACTTCTCAGTCTTAAGCAAGATGTTGTATTCTTGATTCCCTTCAATAGTGGCTCTCTTAGCATCAGTGGGATCTGCCATTCTATGAAGAAATTTATTTTTATGAGGTGTTTATGTGTCCCCAGTCTTGTTAAGCAGTGCTGGGATTCACTAGATCATAAATTTGACTTGGGCAGAATGATAAGATTCTAGCTCAATAATCGTTTATAACTGGTCGATAACATGGACAGGGTATGGTTATCAGTACAAATACTAATTTTAATTTATGCGTATTGACAAATGTTCCTTTATCAGTGACTGTGTTAGAAAGGATGTTCCTCTTCAGTTATGGTTAGTTAGACAGGAATATACTTATCAGAGCTGTGTTAGAAAGGATAGTCTCTTCGTATGGTTATGTTAACAGAAATGTTCTTTATTATGTTGTTAAGAGAATGTTCATCAGATTATGTGTTGTAACTTCCCAGGAATATATTTATGCAGAAGGTCTTCGTTGGTCTACATTAAACAAAATCGCAGGCCTGTATTACACACAATGTTCTTTGTCAGTCTATATTCACACCACAGTGTCTTTGTCGAACAATATTACCACAATGTCGGTATCAGGTGTCTCTAGATTTATACAGTTTGTCTTTGGCTGGTCATATTACACTCAATGTTCTTTGTCGGCTACTAATTAAAAAAACTGTTTTTCGTTTAGAGCATACACACAGATTTTGTTCATCCAGGTGTATGTTATACATTGTTCTTCATCAGGTATATATTACACACAGTGTTCTTCATCAAAGCTCTACGTAAATGAATGTGAGAAACAACTGCATTAATGATGAGTGTTTTTCCATACACTGACTCACTACTTATAGTTGTTTGAAAGTTACATACACCTACAAGGATGTCATTTTTGGGGTAACATTGGTGTGGGGCGAGAGGTATATTATTTCAGCTTTGGTGACTGTTAGAATCAACTTTGATTACTGTTGTTAGAATCAACTTTGATTACTGTTGTTAGAATCAACTTTGATTACTGTTGTTAGAATCAACTTTGATTACTGTTGTTAGAATCAACTTTGATTACTGTTGTTAGAATCAACTTTGATTACTGTTGTTAGAATCAACTTTGATTACTGTTGTTAGAATCAACTTTGATTACTGTTGTTAGAATCAACTTTGGTGACTTGTTAGAGTCAGCTTTGATTTATACTGTTGTTGAGAGTCAACTTTGGTTACTGTTGTTGTTAGGTTCAACATTGATTACTGTTGTTGAATCAACTTTTGGATTACTAATGTTAGAGTAAGCTTTGATTACTGTTCTTACAGTCAGTTTTGATATTGTTAGAGTCAACTTTGATTACTGTTGTTAGAGTCTTCTTTGATTACTGTTGTTATAGTCAACTTTGGTTACTGTTATTAGAGTCAACATTGATTACTGTTTTAAAGTCAACATTGATTACTGTTGTTAAAGTCAACATTAATTACTGTTGTAAAGTCAACATTGATTACTGTTGTTAAGTCAACATTGGTTGTTAAGCGTGAGGTTATAGTAGCAGTACAAACGAGGATTGTTCTGATCGTTATTTAATTGTTGGTTAAGGTGTAGAATTTCACTTGACTGGATCACGGTGATCGAGCTCAGGATGCATCTTGTGGTAACAGGAACCTGAAATGTTACCAGATTCTCCAAGCTGGTATTCAAGATTGCCACCGGTACTTAGTACATCATATATGTTGAGGTGATGTGAATGTGATATCATCGTACTGTGTTTTTAATATATTCTTTCAGTCGCTCCTTGAAAAGACCTGTAAAAGATGGCTACCGGAAGTTGTTATTCTAAATTTTTTTAAAAGCTGCCCTGCGTGGAGCTACTTCTGAGATATTACATACGATTCCCATCTTTATAATTACATTCCTGCATGAGGTCACCTTTATAGTCGTAGTCCTTTTTGATTATTTGGTTGACGTAGTCATTCTTCTCGGGGAAATAACCCGCCGAGGGAGTGAACTGTTCTTCACCTTCTGATGCAGTGTTTGACTCCCTACTTGACTGATTGTGTGCCAAAGGGTTGGACTAAACTTGGTACATATTCAAATATAATATTGTGTTGGGGAATGAACATGCAGACAGATTGGCTGGCTTTGCAAAACGTGATGGAGTATTGATGCATGATAAGGCAGGCGTGGTTGCGGTCTTGTGGGAGCACGTGTACACCTCGGAGGAGCAAATGGATCACCATGGTCTGGCAAGAATGCGACAGCATGGAGTGACGAGGGGATCTGGCCGATGCTCGACGCTCAGAGGAAAGGCGAGACGCACATATAGGCTAATCAGATTGCTACTGGTACTATTGGGGTTGGAACTCTTCGCTGGCTTCTGAGGATGAGGACAGAGCGCTTATGGGAATGTCCCGAATGCTGTGATGTCGGTTCCTAAATCAATCAATCAATATAATATACATAATCAAATGAACACGTACTATAATTTAAATTTCCATTCACTGCGCATTTAAATTGCATAAGATGCCACAAAACAAATCAAAACACGATGACTATAGTATGGCGATATATCGCCCATCGAGGTCGCATTTGGTGATACTGTATATTATATCCTTCGCTAAATGAATCAGTTCAGGCAGTAAAATCTCCTCTGTCTCCCGCCAGTGTTTGTAGCTTTCCTATCAGAGATTGACAGCTGAACTCCTTGTATATAACACGTCCCGAAGCAGGAATCTCCTGAGGTCTGTGATTTGATTGGTCCATCATATTTTATAGGACTGCTTTACACGAGGGATAAGTCTGTCCCTCTGTTGCGGATGACGAACGCTGGCGTCCAACCGTGCCCCACCGCGTTCATGGCATTATCATTGTAGCGCCATGTAAACTACACTGACAACGCCTGTATAAACTCCTTGTCAGCAATTTACCACAAGCATCAGAAAGAGGCAGTCATGTTTTTTTTTTTTGGGGGGGGGGGGGGGGACGTTATGAAAAAGATAAAAACTGGAAATGTAGTGACAACCGGAAAGATTTGCGGAAAGAGAGATAGAGGAAAACAGCGGGAGAAGGATTCTTGACAGTCTTGCGTCAAGGCACGGAAGGGAGTCAACAGACGAATTGATCCATGCCTTCGGATATCGCTATTTGTAGAGAGGTATAATCGCCCACGCCAGCCGGCAAGGCACTGGATGATGATGAACAGTCGTTATGATTGTCAACGAACGTAAGTCGCGTCATAAATCGCTCTTATATACATTGTTCAATACAAGTGCATATATGTATGTTTAAGTGAATAATTCAATGTTCGGGCGGCACACAACAGTAGCTGTTTCACAAAAATCGCGCCAGGTGTTACTGATAAATTCATGTGTGTGCTACCAGGAGTTACCCTTTTGGTTAACAATGTGAAAATGATAACTGCGGCATTCAGAACCACTCTTTCAGCTGTCAAGTGCCATGAATACAAAGACCTTATCACTGACGTGAGGGTTCAACGTAGTTTGTTTTTACAATTGTCTTTTGTTTGTTGAGGGCTGTTGGTTATAAACATTTAGATTCGATCATGTTCTGCACTTGATATTTTACATGCGCTGACAGTTTATTCATCGTAATCAAACAGGTATCATTTGTCGTTGATAACTGGTTGGCAGAGGTTGATAAATAAGGTTGTTACAGGTAGATAAATAAGGTTGTTACAGGTAGATAAGTAAGGTTGTTAAGGTAGAAAATAAGTTGTTTACAGGTAGATAAATAAGGTTGTTACGGGTAGATAAATAAGGTTGTACAGGTAGATAAATAAGGTTGTTACAGGTAGATAAATAGGCTGTTAAGGTAGATAAATAAGGTTGTTACAGGTAGATAAATAAGGTGTTACAGGTAGATAAATAAGGTTGTTACAGGTATATAAATAAGGTTTTTACAGGTAGATAAATAAAGTTGTTACAGGTAGATAAATAAGGTTGTTACAGGTAGATAAGTAAGGTTGTTACAGGTAGATAAGTAAGGTTGTTACAGGTAGATAAATAAGGTTGTTACAGGTAGATAAATAAGGTTGTTACAGGTAGATAAATAAGGTTGTTACAGGTAGATAAATAAGGTTGTTACAGGTAGATAAATAAGGTTGTTACAGGTAGATAAATAAGGTTGTTACAGGTAGATAAATAAAGTTGTTACAGGTAGATAAATAAGGTTGTTACAGGTAGATAAATAAGGTTGTTACAGGTAGATAAATAAGGTGTTTGTTACAGGTAGATAAATAAGGTTGTTACAGGTAGATAAATAAGGTTGTTACAGGTAGATAAATAAGGTTGTTACAGGTAGATAAATAAGGTTGTTACAGGTAGATAAATAAGGTTGTTACAGGTAGATAAATAAGGTTGTTACAGGTAGATAAATAAAGTTGTTACAGGTAGAAAATAAGGTGTTTACAGGTAGATAAATAAGGTTGTTACAGGTAGATAAATAGGTTGTTACAGGTAGATAATAAGGTTGTTACAGGTAGATAAAGTAAGGTTGTTACAGGTAGATAAAGAAGGTTGTTCAGGTAGATAAATAAGGTTGTTACAGGTAGATAAATAAGGTTCTTACAGGTAGATAAATAAGGTTGTTACAGGTAGATAACCGGGGTAGTTAAGGCGGATAACCGTGGTAGTTAAGGTGGATAACCGTGGTGGTTAGGGTAGATAACAGAGGTAGTTAACGCTTAATAACTGGGGTAGCTAAAGGTAAATAACTCAGGAAGATAGAGATGGGGTGGGTCCGAAGAGAGTTGTTGCTGTCTCTGGAGCGGTCTTGGCTGGCAAAGATTAGTTTCATTTTCGTGCCAGGGCATGCGTGTGTACAAGGAAATGAGCAGGCTTGCAGGTAAGGCTACTGTGGAAGGCGGACGAGCCATGGGCCAGGTTGCTTTTTCTGAATGCTCTGCGAGAACCAAGTGATGACTGCAACCATAGTCAGGCTGCAAGAACAGCAAGTTAAAAGAGGTGTGGCCAGACAAGAGCACTACGCAGGAAGCTACACGCTGCTGGATTTACTGAGGGGACCGAGCACTTATGGACTGCATGGTTCGATGTGCAATGAGGATGGTCTGTCGACTGACTAAGTAATTTTTATTTTTGCATATCCTATTTACAGGACATAGCAGTCAACACCAGTATTTTTCAGCTGCTGTTGATGTCTTGGCAAGTTTTACGTTCAGTTATTTGCCATTGCTTTCTGAACGACCGGTTCACATACTCTCCGCAAGAATCCAATGCCGAATCTTGTGCAGCTGTGTTTCACACGTGAGTATATGGGATAACGAACAGCGTCCTTAACTCCTTAGCCATGGAGACCGGCGACTAACTAAGGCAAATAACTAACTGAGGTAGCTAAAGGTAGGTAACCGAGATAGTTAAGGTAGATAACAGTGGTAAGCAATGGGAGTTAACTGAGGTAAGCTAATGGTAGATAATTGAGGTTGGCAAATGTAAATAAATGTGGCGGGCAGAGGTTGAGCCCCTTGGCCAAGTCTTAACTCGTTCGTTCGATACCACTGTTGACACTCACCCCAGTGTTTTTTTTTTTTTTTTAGTAACGGCCTTTAAAATACAGCCAAGATATTTTAATTTGCCCCTGTTTATTTTTTCTATCAGCTCTGTTTGCACTCCCGTGTTCTCTCTGCCTTCTTGAGTTGTTGGTGTTTATTCCTCCACCACATGCATTTTTTTTTCCTTTTTATATTCATATTTAGTAGAACACCTCCATTAGATCTTGTAATTGCTTGTCGTTTTCTCGGCACCATACAGTAGTTTTGAATGTAGATAACGTTTTTTACAGATCTGATTTTAACCAAAAGGTGAAGAAAAGACGCAAATGTTGGGTGGGAGATACTTTGAGATCTGAGAGTAGTATAACTAGAAAGACGTTTGTCTGTTTGAGGAAAATAAATACAGGAGAACCTAAAATCATCTTCTTTTTTTTTCAAGAATTCTGTTCGGAAACACCAAGAAGTGAAGTGGAAACAAATGAATAACATGGAGAGGATATGGGCGGAGCTGCATGGAATAGTTAATGAAGGATAGATGGGCCTGAACTCCAAATTTTTTTTTTCTATATTTTATCCCAATATTTTGGTCACTTGAAACGGCACAAAAGTTTGGAGAGAACAATAATTGAGGAGTATATGCATGGGAAGAGAGGGAGAGGAAGGCCAAAGAGAAGATGCATGCAGGATGTGGCGGATGATCTCCAGATGGGTGTATCGGACGTGGGACATCTTGCTTATGATCGAGAGGTTTTCCGGTAGGCTGTTATGGGAGCGAGGTTCTGCAAAGGACATGCTACTGAATGAATGAATATGTTATCTCAGATGTGAACTCACAAAATCACGAAAACAAACAATAGATAGTTTTAATTAATAATAAATTAGTCTTAATTTAGAAAATTGTGTCTGAATCATGTGGGAGCTCGTGTTTTGGCTCTTGTGACGCCCGGGGCAATCTCCACGCGACTGTCAGATAGAACACATCTTAGGACATTTGTGGACGTCAAAGAAGATTAGTCGGTGCGCCAAACTTGTGATGTTTTAACTCTAACGTTGCAGATCAGCATGGCTGAATGGATACGAACGCGTGTTCTTAAACAGCCCGTGTGCTGATGCCGTTGTAAGGGGTTCAACCCCTACACCGAACAGTGAGACTAAAATGTTGACCTGACATCCTTGACTTGGGGACGTAAAATACAATTACCTCTGAAGTCGGAGTGGGTTCGCCTGATGGTGAGGGACACTTGATAGGGAAAGATAATCCACACGCAAAATTCAGCCCAGCACTACTAGAAGTAGTGTGTATGAACTACGCTTGAGTTCAAAGGGAGCGAGCGAAAAAATAAAAAAATAAAAACTCTGACGTTAAGTGATATTGCCGCTTCTATCGACGATGAGCCGTGTGTGCGTGCGTGCGTGTGTGCGTGCTGTGTGTACAGGACGCTGCAGTCAACACCAGCCATTGTCAAGCTGTTGATGTTCTTGGCAAGATTACGCTCAGTAGTTTGTCATTGCTTTCTGGAGCGACCGGCTCACATACCCCGTAAGTAACCAACGCGACACGATCCGCTGCCGAATCTCGCGCAGCTGTGTTCCTCACGTGGATGTACGGGATTACGAAGAAAGTCGTTAACACCTTCGCCAGGGAGACCGACAGCAATATATTACATGCATTCAATAATTAGTGCCTGTGTTGATTAGGCGGATTAGGACTAAATTGGTACGAGAGAATGACCAATATAGAGCTCACACAAATGCCGGCGAATCAGCTCTCGAGGGAAAGAGGCTGTCGATGCGTAGGACACGTTTAGAAAACTAGACACTCCTTTGTCTATAACCGACTACGCGCTAACGAAGTAGAGGGAGATAAAAAAAAAAATAGAAAAACGGAGAAAATTAGGTACAGAGATAAATAAAATGAGGTAAACGCGGGGAGAGCTAAAGAGAACATGCAGGATAGAACGTTTTAGCTTGAGTTGGGTGAGTGATCATCAATATGTGGCGTGCAGATACGCGTGGGCGGTCATTTTTCGCCATCTCACACGATCACCAGAGTCGTGGATCAGCTCTGTGTTTTTATCTCCATCTTTCCAGCTTGTCAAGCCAATCAGATATTTACTTCTCTGCCTTCGCCTAGTTCTTTCCCCCGCAATCCTGCCAGTTGTCACCAAGTTACGTAGTTTATTTCTTCTTCTTAGTCCACAAAATTGTGACTGTCTACGTCTAATTTCTCTAACTAGTTTACGGTTTTCTTTGGCAACTTGCAGGACTCGCTCGTTGGTTTTGGGTGTGTGATATGCTCCAGTTATTGATATCTGCCACTAGATAAAAGGAAGAAGAAGAAGAGGAAGAAGAAGCTTAAAGGGAAACGCATTCAGGTAGCGGACACGTTGGTGTGATCGTTAGGAATCTACGCATCTCAAAGATCAGCGTGTCAGTGTTCGACATGCGATTGTGTCAGATTTTGCTTGCAGTCGACAGATTCAGTCCAAGGTCACGGGCTTTATCTACTCGTGGATAGATTGCCTTTCCTTTGTTTTGCCAGTGCGGCGGTGTTACGGCCAACTCTTTGCTATTTCCAACTGTCGTGGGGTTTGTAATGTGCAAAACTTGCGCACGGGACCTCCGGTATTCGCCGTTTTCCGAGAAGGCGAGGCATCAGATCTCACTGCCTATGAGGCCAGAGGGACGTGTGATATTAGATACCAGTGGGTCTTGGAACTATCCCCAGCCGTAAGCTGTTGTCGACCCCGGTATCGTATGAGCCCTAGGACACTGTAACCTCTCAGCCATGCCTACCTAAGAGGTGGATTTAAGAATCATAAAGCTTGACGTATTTCCAGCATGATAAATATACAGTTTGTTAAATTTCTTCATGCCGTGTGTATAAATCCATTTCATACATATGTTTTCCTCATCTCGCCTTAAATATACTTTAAAGTGCAACATGCTGTGTGTATACATTCATTTCATACGTAGTTTTTCATGACCTCTTCTTAATTAAGTACAGTTGATTAATGTGCTTTAAGTTATGTCTAATAATTCAGTTCTTGGACAATTTTTCCACTTCTAACGTTGCTTACAATTAGATATTAGATAATGCGAAGGAAACCTTAAATAAAGCATTAGCTCATGCATGATAAACATTCTTTGTGATATTAGATCAGTGGTTCTCAACCTTTTTTGGCCTGTGCCCCCCTTCACCATATATTTAGGACGTCATTTCCCCCCCCCCCCCACCATATTTTTAGAACGTCATTCCCCCCTTTCGTATTTCCTCCGTAAAAATTTCCCCCCGCCCTTACACAGTATACGTAATAATTGAAGCTACATTTAATAGCACATACTAAAACAAGTCTAGACGTCCACATAAAACGTGATTTGTGGGTCTACTTACTTTATAAAATGAATTTTAGAAGGGTGAATCGTACAGAACCGTAAAGTATGAAGGGAAAATCAAGATCAAGTAATCGGTTCTTGTATTAACGCGATCTTGAAATGGTCTTCATTCCCCCCCCCCCCCCGGAAACCCCAAAATTCCCCCGGGGGGGGGGGGGGGGAATTCCCCACCGGTTGAGAACCACTGTATTAGATGATGCGGGTTAGTTAGTTAGTCGCGGTTCCAACTTCACGGCAAAATGTCGCCGCATTATTTTTCGTTCCTGTGCCAGTGAATATCAAATGCGGGCGTTGAAGACATCCCGGGCATATATTTACGTGCGCTTATATTTCCAACGTACTGATTAGCACTTATAGGAAAAGCACAATAGTGATGTAGACTTTGGGAACGACTGTTGTTGCGAGTGGCTGTAACTTGTGTTGTTTTCAGTCAGTCTGACAAGAGAAGCTCTGCTATGTTATGACCAGGCTCCAGGGCTAAGATTAAACCCTTGGGAGTGGTAGGCCACTATTGCCGACATAAGGCCGGGGCTTATATTACTGCATTGAGCAGGACATGTTTGAATGCCGCATTGGCGGGACACAACCACACCGAGATGGATAAATTATTCACACCGTACAATTGTTAACGGCCTGAACGAATATATTCCGTGATGGATGCTGGCATTATAAAGATGAAAGGATCAATGTTCACGGTGTTACGTGGACAGCTAAAATATGTCATGCTCTTTATAGGATGTTGCAGTCAACCCCTAGGTGTAGTTTCTAGTCAGTGTAGTTTGCCATGAACCGGCGTCTGTGGCTTAAGAGATAGTGAGAAGCCAGGTTTGATAATTCCATGATTTGGAAGCAGGCCGCTTTGCGGTGATATCCTAGATATGAGGCGTCGGCTGTTTATAAAGCAATGACACTTTAAAAAAAATGCATTTATGTTCTTTACATGACGTTGCGATCAACCCCGGGTTGATATAATAGGGAATTGTACGTTCAGTAGTTTGCTGATGCTTTCTGAACTAGACGTCAACGTTGAAGTCCAGCTGACCGATTGTGTGGTGAACCTAGGGTTGCCAGGTACGTGGCCACCAACAGGAGGACATAATAAGACACATAGGAGGACATAAGAAGACAAAAAGGAGGACATATTGAATGTTTCATTTAAATCGTTCCAGATTAAACCCAGAATCAGTACAATTTTATTACAATAGATGCCAATAATTTGTTTTTTATCATAGCAGGTGGTTGGTTTACTATACATAGAAAAAAAAATTCTTTCAAAGCAGTAAACAGCCTCTCAACAAACTGAGCCATCTAGTTTTAGAGTGATAGAGTAGTTGCTGATAGTTAATGTTGACATAGTCACAAAAATCGTTTAAAGTTTCTATTCTGCCAGTGTATATAGAAAAGTAATTGAATATCTTCAAGACAATAGATTCAACGTCAGTCTGCATTAAATCTGCTCCGTGTTGGATGCAGTTGTGCAGAACATCCAACGCCTACTAATGGCTTGCCCAAGGCTACCTTCAAATGCGAAAACACATTTCTTCCTTCTCTTCTGTTAATGCCTCCAAAATTCACATTGGCATTGTCACCAGAAAAAGCAACACATTTGGAGTACAAATCATGTTTTTGGAGTGTTCTCAAAATATACTGTGATATAGTTTCTGAGGGTTTATTTGGTGTGTTGTCTGACTCGAGAATCTTAGTTTGGATTCCACCTGCTTTCCAGTCAAAGTACTGAACAATGATCAGAAATATTTTCTGCGATTGCTAGCATCTGTCGAAAGACCGAACAATGAAACGCCACTTAAAGATTTATCCAATTCATCAACAGTGTGGGGGATAATCACCTGGTTTATTATTGCTTCAGTCTTTGTTTTTGCATAAGCAATATTTTTAACAATTTCTGAATCTTCAAATAATGTGTGCATCAAACCAGCTGTGCAGGTCATCGAGTTGTAAGACTGATGATGACAAACTGTATGAAATGCCAAAGTTGCTTCAGCCGCATGCGCTTTCAGCAACACGTTTGAGTACTTTGGCTGAAAAAAAAAGACGTCAATGTGCTAGATGACGCGGACACTTTGATTAGATTTCTATGTCTCTCACTGTCAACATGGCGCTCCAAGCCAGTAGTTCTTTTGTTGGCAACGGACAAGTAACTATCGCAAATCGTACACTTTGCCTCATTCTTGTTGCGTCCTTCAACGAAGCATGGAAACTGATTTTTCGTAGTGTTGGAGAATTTGCATTTTCTCTTTGCAGAAGGCATTTTCATAAACATATACGGCAAAAATTACAAATTAAAAAAAAACCAAACCAATTTTAAGTGGCGTCTCAGCTTCCGGAACCGGAAATAACATTAACATTTTGACCATAGAGAGTTACATAAATAAACACACATAGTATTGTTTGGCGCTCACAGAAGGAGAAGAAGGAAATAGAGACGAGAGGCCACACTAGACAACATAAAATTTGAAAGCTATAGTTACCGACAGGGATTCGAACCTGTCACCTTCAAATGGCAACAGTGCCTCGCTGCAGGAACAAGTGTTCTTCGACGCATGACCAACTAGACACTCCTAAGTGTCTCTATGTGTGTTTATTTATGTAACTGTCTAAGTGGCCTCAACGGGTTCCCTAAATGATTTCCTGACCATAGAGACTACAGCATTGTTAGTGTTGCCGAATAGAGCAACAGTTAGATTCAAATTATACAAATAATTGGTGTTTCACATTTCGTATAAATAGAAAAAATTAAATAAATATTATTAAGCAATGGGTTATAATAAAGAATGTAAACACACGGTAGAGTGTAGATACATTGTAAGTTGTAACAGCAGCAATACATAAAAAATGATAACATAAAATATTTAAAAAGCCGGACATTTTAAAGGTTCTTAGCTTTGCCTGCCGGACGGAGGACATTAGGCTAAAAAGGAGGACATGTCCTCTCTTTGCCGGACGTCTGGCAACACTAAGTGAACCCAGTACCTAGCCGTCAGCGCTAAAGAAGTTTGAAACGCGAGTGCGATGAACCTCTCGGGCACACTGACCTCTAACGTGAACATTTATGACAGTGGTTCTCAGTCGGTGGGGAGTGCCCCCTCCACTACCCCATGGGGAATTTTAGGATTTCCCGGGGGGGGGGGGGGGGGGGGGGTTTAGACCACAGATTGACAGACCCAAAATTGCTTCAGGACCACACAAAACGTGATCGTCCCCCTTTCTTGAATTATGTACGAGCGTGTGGGTGTGTGTATGTGTGTGTGGGCATATAGAAAGAATGGAAGATAATAGGGAAACAAAACTCGCTTACACTCAGGAAATAAATGGCCGTAGACCCCGAGGTAGACCAAGAAGACGGCGGAGAGATAATATATATACAGACCTACAAGCACTTGGAATCAACGACTGTCAAGAGAAGGTCAGCCAGAGAGACGAATGGAGACGGATTGTATCTGCAGCAAAGAACCTCAATGGCTCGGAACGCTGAAGAGGATATATATATATATATATAAGGGTTGAGAACCACTGGTCTATGAAGTGGGGTGGAATAGTACAGGATCTTTGACATTGAGACATATGTGAGGATATTTCAACAAGAGCCAAAAACAAACCTCGTAGCAGATGCCAGCTGTGGCTATGTGAGGTGCTAGGGCCATCATATGTTGTAGGGCTGCGTGCACGGAGCAATAATATAGAGCATCTTCTTCTCCTATCTTTGTATAGACCAATGGGTACTCGATGCGTCATGTGGTCAGTCATTTGTTTGCTTGTTTGTTTTCTTTTGTGGCCGCTCGCTTTCAACTCAAGCGTAGTCAATACACGCTACTTCTGAACTGAATTTTGCGCGTTAATTAGCGTTCCCTATTACCGGTGTCCCTCGCCATCAGACGCACTCACTCAGACTTCAGATGTACTTGTAATTTATGTCCCAAAGTCAAGAACGAAAGTAAGCAATTTCGTCCAACTGACCGGTGTAAGGGTTGAACTCCCTACCCCAGTATTAGCACACCGGATGTTTAAGACCCAGCATTCTTGTCCATCCGGCCACGCTGACATCCTGTGATCAGTATGACACCGGTTGTTTTTACTTCCCATGACATTTCCTGGTTCCCATTTTAGACCAGCGTACGCTTCTGAAGACAAGGGTTACAGTCGCGCTGGCGGCTTGAACCTACCTCAGATGAAGATCCCTTGTCATGTCCGGGCTGTGGGCAGGATTTGTGTTGTCAGCCAGCGACAGGTACATTCGTGTGCTTATTAACAATAAGCACAGTTGTTAGGGGGGTTCATGTCTTGTGTGACAAGAAAGACACTAAGTAATGTGGGTTAAATCCACCTTTCCTGGTGTAACTGCGTGCACGGACAAGCATTTAAACAGGTTTATTGCTGGGAAATGTATAGCATGTATTCTCCGTTGGGGACATAACAAGGGGTGTCATTATCTTTCTCTTCGGGTATCTGGTGTAGATATTTGCGAGTATGACACTCCAATCTGCTCTGTCATCTGATATTGTAATACAAGGGGTAAAAGAAATAGAGGAAGACATAAAAACAAACGGAGAAGAGACGTAGAATGAAAGGAGGAGAAAGATCAGAGGACACATTACACAGTGCAGCTATTGCAAAGCGTAGGCGCACAGGGATTCGAACCCTTGCCTCCTCCAGACGAGAGCAGGATCCAATATACTTCAACTCCGATTAGTCCCTATGATTATATATATTTCTTGCGGTATTGTAATGACTTCAGGGGTTCCCAAACAATCGGCTCAAGTTACCTTCTGCGTTACCTTGACGTTCGCGTTGGCTATTTGTGTCCAGTTACTGGAAGGCCCCGCTGAACATCGCTTCGGTTTACGTCGTTTCGCTATAACGTCGTTGTTACATAGGGGACTAACTTCACTTTACGTCGCTATGTTTCGCATCGTCGTTTTGAGGCTGGCGGTTGGGCTGTTGATATCGGTAAAATCCATGGTTTACCTCCAACCACGGTAAGGACAATTCATTCAGGTGTTCACAAAATCAAAGAGGGTGCTAAAAACGTAACCCTTCAGAATGCTTCCGTGATCACTCGTACCAGAAGTACTCTTATGGAGAACACGGAAGCAATATTGACCGTCTGGATTGAAGACCAGAACTAACGGAATATGCATGTGAGCAAGATGGTTATCCAAGAGAAAGTAAAGTCGCTCTATGAAGATCTAGCTAAGAAAGTGGGTGAGAGCAGTACTAGTAGTGCTGATGATAGTTTTGGAGCGAGTCGTGGTTGGTTTGAGCGCTTTAAGAAGCGTTCACACCTGCAGACAACAGGTGAAACGGCGAGTGCTGATACTGCAGCTGCAGAGCGTTTCCCTGCAGAGTCAAAGGCCATGATTGAGGAGGGTGGTTACTGTGCAACAGACATTGGACAAATGTTTTGTTTAAGCAGAGAAGCGCCAGAAGAAGAGGCAAGAAGATGTTACATTTTCATCCTCAGATGAAGAGGCAGAATGTAATGCCTCTACGTCCCAATAACTCTACCATTCGCCCTCGAATCCACCTCTATTTAGCCAATAAATATGAACAATCTCAAAATAAACATTACATAATACACTGTATTTCATTTAATTCTATGGAAAATAGTGTTTCTCTATACGTCGTTTCACATAAAGTCGCGTTTTTGAAGAACGTAACCCCCTCGTTAACCTGGGCCTTCCAGTAATTAGAGATTGCCAGTTCTGTTGTAACACACAAGCCGGATACGAACCATAGTGAGGGAAATGTAAGTGTGGTTATTGGCTTCTTAATTTGTTGGTTGATTGGTTGTGTATCCTCTGATGTGTGTGCTGATCGGCTTCTTGGTTGATAGTGGCTGTGTGTTCTCTGAATGAACATGTTTTAACTTAATTCCGATACATTGGCGACCTGGTCATCTGAGGCCTGAAAAATAAAAAAAATTAAAAGGCTTGAGCCTATCGGTGCCTAGTTGGTGTAGAGGCTGCCATCACCCCTACCTAAGTACCATCTCCACGGAGACTTTTCTGTGCTCTCCTTCCAAGGTCAGAACCCAAAGGAGAGATCAACATGGCCGAATGGATTAAAACGCTCGCTCTTAAACTTCCGGTGTGCTGATGCCGGGGTAGCGTGTTCAACCCCTACACCAGTTAGTTGGACTAAAA
This sequence comes from Cepaea nemoralis, assembly GCA_014155875.1. NCBI lineage: Eukaryota > Metazoa > Mollusca > Gastropoda > Stylommatophora > Helicidae > Cepaea > Cepaea nemoralis. The sequence goes on along the minus strand of JACEFZ010003612.1, from coordinate 3,692 downwards.
TGTTGACTTCTCGTCCTTGGCTTGGGGACGTAAGATAAAAATACCTCAGAAGCGAGCGAACGCAAGAAAAAAAAAGGTGTGCACGAACAGCATTAGAACCCCACTTTGGGGGGGGGGGGGTTGTAACCAAGTTATTTAGCTCAGCAAGGATTAGGCCTGGGTGGGTCATGTTTCCCCACCTGCTTTAGGTACTTCGTTGTCGACAGACTCCGGGACATTGCCCAAAAGGCTGCTAGCTTCTGAAGATAAGCTTTATGTGTGTGTTTTGTATGCTGTATGTTCACCCAACCATATCTCCACAGTGAGGGTAGGTTGAAATGGATCTCTCCCAGCATCTTTCTTTACATTCCCCAGCTTCATTGGGGGAACTTGCATTTGTTTGCCTTTGTTTCCGTGAAATTCAATATATTCTTTTGTATTCTAATTGCCTGCTTGTTGTTCTTGTCCCTGCAGCATGCAGTAGTTTTGTGTCTGTGTGTGCATATCACTTGTGGCCCTTCTAATTTCTATGCTATTGTTTGTCGTTTTAGATGTTGACGTCTTTTTCTCATGACAATAAGTTTATTTTTGGGTATTCGTAATTTATTTTTAAAATGTCTTCACAATCCTTAGATAGCTGTTTTGTTGCTTGGACTGCTTTTCGGATGCTGAGGTAAGTATTCTTTTGTTCTGTGTGTTTATTTGTTTGTCTTGTTGATTGATAAGGCTTTGATCGAACCATTCGCCTGTAACTGTGCTTTTCTTTTCGTCGAGCTTCCTAGACAAGTGTTGTGTTTTTCTTCTTCTTCTTCTTCTTTGCGTTCATCCGGAGTGTTTTTTCAGATGTGATTGCTGTGTGTCTGTTATGCGCCCTTGGGCCGAAACCCGTAGGCCAACACAACCGGCTTTAGCGTGCTTTTTTGACCAGGTAGCATTCCTGGGGTGTTTTATTCGACCTCTCCCTGTTTCATTTGCCGCGTGGGTTCCAGGGGATGGACATTCTGTTTATAATGACAAATGTTGGTAATGTGTGTCCTATCTAACAAAGACATATCTTGTCCCCACCTCTTGATTGGCTGGGAAACGTCACTGCATGTTGTTTACATATTGTCTTAAACACCTGGCCTGCTGATTCTGGGGTAGAGGGTTCAACTACACCGGTCATTTGGACAAAAATGACTTTTCGTTCTTGACTTGGGGTCGTAATTACAAGTACCTCTGAAGTTGAGGTGGGTTCGCCTGATGGCGAGGGACACTGGTAATAGGGAAAAGCTAATCCACACACTAAGTCCAGTGCTACTTGAAATAGCGTGTATTGACTACGCTCTAATTTAAAGTGAGTGAGCAAGCGCGTGCGAAAAAACAAAACATGTTTGTATTCCATACATGTGAGTTCCGAGGGATATAAATCCTAGTATAAGTTCATAGCGTTGTATGTGCATGTTGTCCAATGTCACCACACAATCAACAGTTAATAACTTGAAGCTGTGGCACATTTGGTTTATCACAACCTGTGGCTGGCGGGGGTTGAACCTGATTCACTAACCACAGTACTACCTTACTCCAAACAGAACAATCCATGGGGTACATTAAGGAGTGGGGCGAACACACATGCAGGGAGAGAGAGAGAGAGGAGAGAGAGAGAGAGAGAGAGAGGAGAGAGAGAGAGAGAGAGAGAGAGAGAGAGAGAGAGAGAGAGAGAATGAAGGTTATTTTCGCAAAGTTACAATTGGGCACATGTACCCATGAATATTCTGCCCTTCCTCTTCTTCCCCTCTCTTCATACATTATCACATCTGCTTCACTCATTGGCTAATCCTAACAACAATATTGGCATTGCATGCATGCACGTGGGAAATGTGCTGAAATCATTGCTTCATGATTAACTTATTATTATTATTATTATTTCTGTAATTGTAATAATACTAAGAAGTATATACTTTAGATAAAGATACAAGAATGGTTGATATACTGTCATTGTTTCTGTACTAAGATAGTATTAATATAGATTGCAATTGGAGAGAGAGGGAGAGAGAGAGAGAGAGAGAGAAAAGTCATAAACAATGGGAAAAAAAAGGGACAGCACTATAATAGTTTTGGAAAAAGGGGGTTAGAATGTCGTTCACTCAACAGTAAAATTAATACACTGGCGCTGATCTGTGTCAGGACACGGGTGTAAACCACTAACACATGGTGTTGGTCGGGAATTTTTGTTTTTTTTTAAGCAATTTTTGGGGCTAAGCACGCACGGCTGCCCAAACCCGGGGGTTTTAATTGCCCCCCGTGGTTTCTTCCCGATCTGCAAACAACACACTCATATGGAGCATTCGGGAATTGTGCCCGCGCTGTGGGGGAAGAAATGGGGATGACCAAAACTACTTTTGGTTTGGGGGGGGAAATTTTCCCGGGCTGGCAGTTTCGCAGGGTGTTATACTTTGTTGTCTATGGAAGTCTTCATCACAAAGTGCATGGGCAATGTCCTGGTTGTTCGCGTGTCTATTGTCGTCTTCTTCATTTGTAGTGCATACATTTTTGTTGTTGCTGTTTAAGATGAACCTAATAAAGAAAGTATAAAATTTAAACCCAATTTAAAGGGGTTAAAGGGTTAAAATAATAGAAGCCTGCTCCCCTGGCGAAGGGGTTTTCGTAGAAAACATAATCCCCCAAAACCCCAGAAAGAAATATACGCCTGCGATTTTTGCACCCAGCCAAACTTTGCGGGTTTTTTTTTTGAAATAAAAAAAAAATTGGGCCCGTCCTTTTAAAAAAAAGCGTTGACAAACTATTGAAATCACAAACAGCCAAAAAAAAAAAAAATGCCAGGGTTGATGCACGTTTTTTTTAAAATTTTTTTAAGTTTAAAACCCCAAAAAAGGATTTTAAATTTTACGTGTGTTTGGAAAGAAGACGGACGAAAAGAACAGCATATTAAAACAAAACTTTAAAGGTTTAAATTTTTTATTCCTTGGGCAATTTTTTCCCCTTTTTCTTGTTTTTTTGGAAGTCATTGCCTTTTTGTTGTTAACAGTAGAGCGGGAATTTTTGGCGCCTTTCGGGTGACACAAAACCAACATTTCCAAGGGGTTTGTTTTTTCCGGGGGTGGCCTTATTTTGGGGTTTTTTTTTTGGGGCAATTTTTACGGTCTCTTTGTCAATGTGGGGGTAGACCGGCCCTTTAAGGGAATCATGTAATTTAATTTCTACGGGAAAATATTAAATGTTGGAAAATCTTCGCTGGGGGCTGGGGGGGGGGACGGAAACGCTTATGGGAATGTCACGAAAGCTTTTATTTTCTTCCCAAAACAAACAATCATGGACCCTATAAGGGGGGTTTTTGGGTTTTTTGGGCCAGGGGGGGACCCGATGAAATGTGGGCCCGAGGCTGTTCACATCTTTGGGGTTGGTCATTGCATCTCTGCCCCCCCCCCCCAACCCCCAGAGCCCTGCCAGTTTGGCTCAGGTCTGTGATGACCATTTTTGTTCGGGGTATACGGGAAGGATCTGTGGAGAAGCCTTGCTCGGGGGGGACCCCCTCCCCTGGCGAAGTAGCCCACCCCTCCCGCCTTGCCCCTCCGAAGGTTGTTTGGGGCTATTCTTTATTGCGTCTTTCGGTTCCGAGTTTTAAATTTTTCTCGAGGCTTTTTTGGGGGTAACCCGGCGCTTTGGGAGCTTTTGAGCCGGGGATTTGTTTTTGGAAAACGCTTTTTCCGGGG
>JACEFZ010003611.1:0-25981 GCA_014155875.1 Cepaea nemoralis | reverse complement strand
GATACAGTCAGTAGAGAAGGACTGTGGAAGATTATGGCAAAATATGGCTGTCCACGAAAGTTTGTCCAAATAGTGCGGCTATTTCATGATGGTATGCAGGCAAGAGTTCAGGAAAATGGTGAACTGTCTGAGCCCTTTCCTGTCACCAATGGAGTGAAGCAAGGCGGTGTCCTGGCACCAACACTGTTCAGCTTCTTGTTTTCAGCTATGTTGATGAATGCCTTCGAGAACAACAACATTGGAATAGACGTCAACTACCGCATGGATGGAAAGTTGTTCAATCTCATAAGGCTGAAATCTAAATCCAAAACTAACAGCGACACCATCAGAGAACTCCTGTTTGCTGGTGATTGCGCTCTATACGCCAATTCAGAGGCAGACATGCAACACAATGTTTCAGTTTTCTCACATGTCTGTGCCAACTTTGGGCTCAATATCAACTTGGAGAAGACTCTAGTTATGTACTAGCCAGCTCCAGGGATTAATCACACCGTGCTGAATATCAAAGCGAATGGTCATAGACTAAGTGTTGTGGACAAATTCACCTATTTTGGCAGCACTGTGTCACAAGCTGCCACAATTGATGATGAAGTGAATGCAAGAATCTCCAAGGCCAGCGCGTGCCTTTGGCAGACTGTACAAGAATGTGTGGGACAGAAATAGGAATAATCCTGCAAACTAAAGCGAAAGTCTACAAAGCAGTTGTATTATCCACACTGCTATATGCTTGTGAACCTGACTGTTTATCAGCGACACGCTAGGAAATTAAACACTTCTCCACAGTCTGCCTAGGAAGCTATTGAAGATTAAATGGCAGACAAGATTCCACGACACTGAAGTCCTAGAAAGAGTGTCCATGCCCAACATCCACACTCTACTAATGAAGAATTAGATATGCTGGGATTTGTTCACTTGACTAGCATGCCAGATCACAGGCTCCCTAAATGAATTAGTACAGCGAGCTGCGATGTGATAAAAGCGGCCAAGGCGGGCAGAGGAACAGCTTTAAAGACACTCTGAAGATCTTACTAAAAGCACTTGAATTCATCATGACACTTGGAGACTGCTTCCAAAGACCAAAATTCATGTCATACATCATTATGCAAGGGTGCAGTCACTTGTGAAGCAACCAGGACTGCAAGAGCTGTGAAGAAAAGGCTGGACAGAAAAACCACTGCAGGAGATTCCCCTCCTGGAATGTCAAGTATTCTTTGCCCACATTGTCAAAGAATGTTTTGAGCCAAAATAGGCCTTATCAGCCATCTTAAGAACTCACGACTTCCATACTTTCAACCCCACTGGATGAAATGAATGGTCATCATCATTCTTGATGGACAAACAACAACTGTTCTTCACCAATTTCCATTTTCTTTCTCATTCTTCTCATTGTAATTCTGAGTAGAAGCTTACTGACATGGTTTATGAGGTTAATAGTATGAAAATCTTTGCATTGTATTGCTCCTGGACTTTTTGGTATAGCTATAAATACAGATTTCAGCATATCACTCAGTAAATATCCACTGCTGTAAATACCATTCAACATTTTGGTTAATATCCATCCAGCCATCATGTGCCATGCCGATAAGCGTGGGCGGTCATGTTTTGCCATCTCACTCAATCACCAGAGTCATGGATCAGCTCCGTGTTTCTGTCTCGACCATGCCACGTGGCCAATCTATCCAGGTATTTACATCTTGGTCTTCCCTTCAATCTTGCCAGTTGTCACCAAGTTTTCCAATTCATTTCTTTTTATAACATGCCCAAAAAATGTTGACTGTCTATGACTAATGTCGCTAATCAGTTAACGATCTTCATTTGTTTCTTGAAGGACTTGTTCATTGGTTTTTCTTTCTGTCCATGGTATTCTGTGCATTTTCCTCAGAAACCACATAGGTTAATGCAGGTTAATATATCTACTCCATATTCTCCCAGTACTTATTCTTCTATTGTGATTCCATCTGGCCCAGTCGTTTTTCCTTTCTTCATATGTTTGACAGCATCAGCAACTTCTTTTAGAATAAGTGGACTTTCTAAGTTACTTTCTTCTGTTAATTCATCCTTTCTCCATCATATAATTCTCTTATATACTCATTCCACATATTGCAGGCCAGCATGGCCGAATGGATAAGAATGCATGTTCTTAAACATCTGGTGTGTTGATGCCGAGGTAAGTGTGTCAACCTTTTAAAGTGCTGCAATTCAACGCTTCTGGGGCATTGACAATGAGTTGAGTGACCGGGCATGAGAGAGAAGGGATGAAAGTGGGAGACAGTAAAGTGACTGACCTGGCTATGGGGAAAACAGCCAGTCCTGAGAAATAAAATAGTGAGGGTAGAGAAAATCTCCCAGGGGGATGGGGGAAGGACAGGTTAGTTTTGTGTGAAGTCAAGGGACTTCAGGACAGTTGATGTGTAGATGCCGAACTGGTCGGTATTCTAAGGAGAAGCGGAGTTAGAGATCTCCGTGTTGTGTTGTTCTCCTAGTTGTGAAGACAGGCCTAAACCCAGAGTGGGTTGCATAGTTGAGCAGTGGCTCCAACCCAATGTGTGGGTTGTATTGTGGGAGATCCAGCCGTGGATAGTAGCTGGATTACCTGTCTTGTGGATTTGATAAGAAGCAGGCCGTGAGAAGGCATTGATGTGTGTTGGTTAAATTGTGAGGAGGATATTGATATTCTATGGATTACATTATTTCTGGATGTATAAACATATTCCGTCTGTCCGTCTTTTTTCTGGAATAAATTATTATGTGCGCCAACTCAATCTTGTTTCATGACTGGTGAAGGTGCACTTCTGGGGTGAGTTGGATTAAGAGACAGTTAGATAGCTCGATTGACACACCATGAACATCTTTACCTAGACAACGACCATCACACGAAAACTTATCATCAAGAACATTGAACTTATCATAAAGAACGACGTGTGACAATAAACCTAAGTCTTATTTTAGCAAAGAGAGGATACTCAGTGTAAAAAATACAATGAACATTTGTCTCACAGCTGTGCCTCCCATAGGCCTGTAGTGTGAGAGATCCATCACATGGGGGCATGAATGCACAGAGGAATAGATGTTAGATCTTTCCCTCACTTTAGCAGGTGATGAGTCCAGGCATCGAATTCATAACCGACTGTTCTCGTGACATTATCAACAGTTCCCCGTCAACTGTGCTCTATGATATCTATTGTAACCCATAATTATTTGCATCCATTTATTCTGGATGTGTTGTCAACCTTTTAAAGTGCTGCAATTCAACGCTTGCATTTCGATATGGATAAAAGTTAGTTGCATTCCTTAACAGTATATTGCAATCAACCCCAGATTACTCATTTTGGCTGTCCAGGAAATGTTCAGCATTCTTCTATAAAACCAAATCTCCAAAGCTTCCAGAGATTTGATAGGTTGAAGAATTATGAAACTATGGTACATCGCATAAAATCTATTTTTAAAAGAGGCAAAAATAGAAACCACAAGACATCTGCAATATATCCTACATGTTTGCAGTGTTCTGTATCATACTGGCTGATGAAATATCTATAAACAATACCCAAAATAAAATAAACATTACACATTAATATTTATATCTATAATTTATTTCTTTAATACTTATTTACAGTCAAGACAATATACATGAAAGTTAATTCAAGACAATACACATCTGTAAGAATATGACTAATTAAATGTCTTGTTCAAAATATCAATAAGACATACATTCTAAACAATATATAAGAACTTCTCTAATGAATTTCACCAGAATTATCATTAATATGACATTGTGTAGGAAATGAGGTTATGTAGAGGCAAACAACCCATCAGGCTCCATCCGATATTTACAATATAATTTGAGATTTTATATCAACACGATGTATTTTGACTTACTGCTTTATTAGAAAGCAGCAAGTCAAATTGTTTGGCCATGTAAGTAGGTTACCAGTCAACAGCATACCACAACAAGCAATGATGTACAGACCAGATGGAAACAGAGGAAGAAGCCGACCACGTAAACGTTGGATGGAGGGAATAGCAGAGTCCATGGGAATATCGATATATGAAGCCCATAATCGGGCACTCTCACGATGTTTATACTTCACCTCGACACAGCAAGGTACAAAAGGAACATGATGAGATGAGATGAGATGATGTATTTTTGTGTTCTTACATTCCTGAATATAAACATGAATTTAGCCTGAATGTGTCTGACATGTTTCAGATTTACATTTATGTATATTTGGTAGAGGCTGATGAAGAAAGCAGGAGAGCTCTATTTACTTGTTTCATTCTCATCATCATCTCATATTGTTCCTCTTGTACCTTGTGGTGTCAAGGTGAAGCATAAACAGTGGGAGAGTGCCCGCTTATAGGCTTCATGTATCAATATTCCCATGGACTCTGCTATTCCTTCCGTCCTTCATTTACGTGGTCGGCCTCTTCCTCTGCTTCCCTCTGGTCTGTACATCATTGCTTGTTGTGGTATACTGTCAGTTGGTAGCCGTCACACGGCCAAACCATTTAACCTGCCATAACCAGCCTGGTGCTTGACATATGCAATGTAACAGTCACAGAGCTTCCATACTTGGTTCTTCATTTTTAAAAACATTGGCACCACAGCATTCTGGGCTAACTCACAACTGCTTCATCTACCTCAGCAAATGTCATAAGGTGTAGATGCTGACTGTTCCAGTAAAACACAAGATTCTTCTCCTCATAATCTCTCCTTGCTGAAACCACACTTAAATCCAAACGTAAACGTCTTCAAATATGTTGTTTCATCTGTTATTGCATCTTCAACTGGCAGTCGTTAATATTTCTTCAGAACACCTCCCTTGTTTATCATAAGTGTTGTTTTCCTTCTTCTGTTTGCTGGAAATATATTGTCTGTAACTGCAATGTTGCTTGTATACACTTCACTGTCTTTATTAGTTCATTCAGTGGTCATAGAGTTTATCTTCCACTGTTGGCTCTCTAGGCCTGACGCTTTGCCTAAATATGTTGTAATCAGAACTGTCTTTATTAGTTCACTCAGTGGTCCATAGAGTTTATCTTCCACTGTTGGCTCTCTAGGCGCTTGCTCGCTTTAACTCAATCCATACACACTATTTATAATAGTGATGGACTGAATTTTGCGTGTGGATTAGCTTTCCCTTGCCACCAGGCAAACCCACTCTGACTTCAGAGGTACTTGTAATTTATGTCCCAAAGTCAAGGATGACAGGTCAACATTTTAGTCCAGCTGTCCGGTGTAGGGGTTGAACTGTTTACCTCGGCATCAGCACAACGGATGTTTAAGAACATGCGTTCTTACCCATGTGGCCATGCGGACCTGCGTCTTGGAGTATATGACCTGCTGTCTGTGGTGCCAATCCACATGTGCAATAAGTGTTTCTACTTGTATTATTACTCTTGAAGCCAAACGATTCGCTCATTTGTTGTCTCACATTCCAGCATCACTCAGAGAGATACTTGAAGTCTTTGTAAGAGAGAAGTGTCTGTGCTTGGTACCCACTCCTGTCCATTAGAGTTTTTGCAAACTATTATAAATGATATCAACCAGCATTTCAGATCAATGCAAGGCCACCATGCTGCCATACATTGTGTCCGGACATGTTGTAAGTGTCGGCCAAATGCATTCTTGTTGGCACCGATATACACGGCAGCTCTGTGGGTTACGGTCAGCAGTCATTATGTCACTATGGACACTGATCCACAATACCAATGTTTAACTGTTGAAAACGTGATACCCGAGTCGAGTGTGCACCGTGTGGGGTCTGAAGATTATTACTTGTTCTTTCTGCGAAGATCATGGTATGGGTTGCTGTCATGATGTCATGGATAACTTTGCCATCTGTTTTGTGTCTTTCTAGATCTGAACAACTGTAGATGATGCTTCACAAATATCACATCTGTCTAGTGACTCTCCAGTATGTGTTCACTTATGTTGTATTATATTTCTATTATGAGCAAATGAAGCCCAACAAACATTATCATCATCATTAAGTGCCCTGCCAGCTGGCACAGGCATTCATGTCTCTCCACAGATCTTGGTCTTTGGTATTCTGGATCAGTTCTACTGATGATATTTCTCCATGCCACCATCTCAATCCATCCAGGATCATTTCTCTTGGTCGATCCCTGTTTCTCTTCCTCTTGATGTCTTTCCAGTTGTCACGATGTTCTCCAATGTCTCTCTTCTCATCACATGATCAAAGAAAGCTGTTTGTCTCTTTCTTATTGCTGTATATAATGTTCTAGTTTCATTAGCCTCTTTATGGCGATCGTTGTTAGTTACTCTGGCAGTCCAAGGAGTGCGCAACATTCGTCTCAGGAACCATATCTCCATATTCTTCCTAATTTGTTCATTCACTTTCCAAGATTTACTGCCTTACAGCAAAACAGATTTTACATATCATTTCAGCACTCTCTTTCTTACATTCAGGGACAGTGACTTATTGCATAAGCTACTTTCATTTTCTGAAATGCAGCTTTTACTTGCCCTATTCTGTTCTTAATCTCTATTGTGCACCTTCCATCTGATATTATAAATGCCCCTAAGTATTTTAAACTATCCACTTGGTTAAGAATTTTCCCTTCTATTTCCATTTCACATTTTGGTTTCATCTTTTTCTTTGATATCATTGTTACTGATTTCTTGATATTCAAGGAGAGTCATTTCATTGCACACTCTGTTACTACAATATCCAACAATTGTTGTAGATCTTTCGCATCATCCACCACCAATACTGTGTCATCTGCATAGTGTATATTGTTTACATTATAATCGCCAATGAGTATTCCTGGCTTTTCTTTGATTTCTCTCATTACTTCGCTATAGAGGGAGAAGAGATCTGGTGACAAAACACATCTCCGTCATACTCCTTGCTTTATTCGTTTATAATGACCTCTTTATTTCCCATTTAAATTGCTGCTACTTGTTTCCAGTAAATATTCTGTATTATTCTGAGATCATTCCCATCAATGTCGATATCTTCCAATATTTTAATCAGTTCATCATGTTTTACTTTATTAAATGCCTTGGTATCTATGAAGCACACATATATGTCTTACTGTGTCTCTATTGATATTTCTATTAGTGTTCGTAATGTATATATTGCAATATGTGTACCCTGTACTTCCACAAATCCATACTGTTCGTGGATGCACCCTCGCTCAAAACACTGGCACCTCATGGACTGTCATCGTCAGGAGGAGTGGCAGACAAGACGTTCGGGAGACAAAATCCATGCGTGGTGCCAAATGTTGGACAGACCATCGTCCCATTGTCTCGAAAATAAACATATACATCAAACCACCACGGCGTCCTCAACGGGTAAAAGTGTAAAAAAAAAAAAATGTCACCCGTCAACAAAATACTGCAGTTGTCGTTTGAAAATATGCTGGAAGACCACCTCAAGTCCAATACTGCAGCTAAACAGGATGTGGAAACAGAGTGGAGAGCCCCGAAGGACATAATTTACAACACTGCTATGGAAATCCTGGGTCCAGCCCCCCAGAAAGCATAAAGACTGGTTTGATGAAAATTCTGAAGACATCAACCAATTGCTGGCTGAGAAACATCTTCTCCACAAGTCATATTTGAATGATCCGAAGTCAACATAAAAAAAAAGATGCCTTCAATAACATCCAGAGAGTAGTGCAGCAGAAACTTCGGCACATGTGGGACTCCTGGCTGAGCAACAAAGCTGATGAGATTCAAGGCTTTGCTGACAGACATATGATAAACTTCTACGACTCACTGAAAGCGGGCATAGTGTCACCTGGTATCACCAGGCATAGTTCACCACCTCAGTGCAGATGGGGGAACATTGGTAACTGATAAGAAAGAAATTCTTCAACGCCGGTCAGAGCATTTCAGCAACATCTTAAATGCAACCTCTTCCTTCGATGATGAAACCATCAACTGCCTTCCTCAAGTCCCCACCAATGATACACTTGATGACCTGCAAACTATAGTGGAAGTAGACAAAGCCATCCAACAACTTCCCAGTAGTAATGCACTTGTTCCTGACTCCATCCCAGCAGAGATATACAAGGCAGGAGGGCCGGTTCTAATAGAGCAGCTTCACCAAGTCTTTTCAAACATATGGGTGAATGAGACCATGCCACAAGATTTCAAGGACACATCAATAATCCACCTTTACAAATGTAATGGTAACTGCCAATCCTGTGACAACCACCGAGGCATCTCCTTGCTTTCAATTGCAGGGAAGGTACACGCTCTTATTCTTCTCAACTGCCTCACATCTTGACCAAGGTCTTCTTCCTGAGAGTCAATGTGGCTTCAGAAAAGAACGAGGAACTGTTGGCATGATTTTCACTTTTGATACAGTCAGTAGAGAAGGACTGTGGAAGATTATGGCAAAATATGGCTGTCCACGAAAGTTTGTCCAAATAGTGCGGCTATTTCATGATGGTATGCAGGCAAGAGTTCAGGAAAATGGTGAACTGTCTGAGCCCTTTCCTGTCACCAATGGAGTGAAGCAAGGCGGTGTCCTGGCACCAACACTGTTCAGCCTCATGTTTTCAGCCATGTTGATGAATGCCTTTGAGAACAACAACATTGGAATAGACGTCAACTACCGCATGGATGGAAAGTTGTTCAATCTCATAAGGCTGAAATCTAAATCCAAAACTAACAGCGACACCATCAGAGAACTCCTGTTTGCTGGTGATTGCGCTCTATACGCCAATTCAGAGGCAGACATGCAACACAATGTTTCAGTTTTCTCACATGTCTGTGCCAACTTTGGGCTCAATATCAACTTGGAGAAGACTGTAGTTATGTACTAGCCAGCTCCAGGGATTAATCACACCGTGCTGAATATCAAAGCGAATGGTCATAGACTAAGTGTTGTGGACAAATTCACCTATTTTGGCAGCACTGTGTCACAAGCTGCCACAATTGATGATGAAGTGAATGCAAGAATCTACAAGGCCAGCGCGGCCTTTGGCAGACTGTACAAGAATGTGTGGAACAGAAATGGAATAAACCTGCAAACATAGCTGAAAGTCTACAAAGAAGTTGTATTATCCACACTGCTATATGCTTGTGAAACCTGGACTGTTTATCAGCGACACGCTAGGAAATTAAACCACTTCCACACAGTCTGCCTTAGGAAGCTATTGAAAATCAAATGGCATGACAAGATCCCAGACACTGAAGTCCTAGAAAGAGCATCCATGCCCAACATCTACACTCTACTAATGAAGAATTAGATATGCTGGGATTTGGTCACTTGACTAGCATGCCAGATCACAGGCTCCCTAAATGAATTAGTACAGGCGAGCTGCGATGTGATAAAAGTGGCCAAGGCGGCAGAGGAACATGCTTTAAAGACACTCTGAAGATCTTACTAAAAGCACTTGAATTCATCATGACACTTGGAGACTGCTTCCAAAGACCAAAATTCATGTCATACATCATTATGCAAGGGTGCAGTCACTTGTGAAGCAACCAGGACTGCAAGAGCTGTGAAGAAAAGGCTGGACAGAAAAACCACTGCAGGAGATTCCCCTCCTGGAATGTCAAGTATTCTTTGCCCACATTGTCAAAGAATGTTTTGAGCCAAAATAGGCCTTATCAGCCATCTTAGAACTCATGGCTCCATACTTTCAAGCCCACTGGATGAAATGAATGGTCATCATCATTCTTGATGGACAAACAACAACTGTTCTTCACCAATTTCCATTTTCTTTCTCATTCTTCTCATTGTAATTCTGAGTAGAAGCTTACTGACATGGTTTATGAGGTTAATAGTATGAAAATCTTTGCATTGTATTGCTCCTGGACTTTTTGGTATAGCTATAAATACAGATTTCAGCATATCACTCAGTAAATATCCACTGCTGTAAATACCATTCAACATTTTGGTTAATATCCATCCAGCCATCATGTGCCATGCTGATAAGCATGGGCGGTCATGTTTTGCCATCTCACTCAATCACCAGAGTCATGGATCAGCTCCGTGTTTCTGTCTCGACCATGCCATGTGGCCAAGCCATCCAGGTATTTACATCTTGGTCTTCCCCTTGGTCTCTTCCCTTCAATCTTGCCAGTTGTCACCAAGTTCTCCAATTCATTTCTTTTCATAACATGCCCAAAAAATGTTGACTGTCTATGACTAATGTCGCTAATCAGTTAACGATCTTCATTTGTTTCTTGAAGGACTTGTTCATTGGTTTTTCTTTCTGTCCATGGTATTCTGTGCATTTTCCTCAGAAACCACATAGGTTAATGCAGGTTAATATATCTACTCCATATTCTCCCAGTACTTATTCTTCTATTGTGATTCCATCTGGCCCAGTCGTTTTTCCTTTCTTCATATGTTTGACAGCATCAGCAACTTCTTTTAGAATAAGTGGACTTTCTAAGTTACTTTCTTCTGTTAATTCATCCCTTTCTCCATCATATAATTCTCTTATATACTCATTCCACATATTGCAGGCCAGCATGGCCGAATGGATAAGAATGCATGTTCTTAAACATCTGGTGTGTTGATGCCGAGGTAAGTGGTTCAACCCCTACACTGGACAGCTGGACTAAAATACTGACTTGTCGTCCTTGACTTGGGGACGTAAATTACAAGAACCTCTGAAGTCAGAGTGGGTTCGCCTGATGGTGTGGGACACTGTTAATAGGTAAAGCTAATCCACACACAAAATTCAGTCCATCAGAACTATAAAATAGTGTGTATGGACTATGCTCGAGTTCAAAGCCAACAAAAACAAAAAGCCACATCTTCATTATAGCACCTTCCTCCAATAATATCTTTCCTGTCTTTGATTTCAAACACCTTTAATTTACTCTTGTTTTACTTCCTGTGAGCTCACTTAGTCTGTGCATATTTATTGCATCTTTACTAGAATCTAATTCGATTTTCTTGCATTGCTCATTTAACTAACTTTCTGGTGTCTTCACACATGTATCTCTTATGTCTTTATTTATGTTATCATAATCTTGTTTGTCATTTTTACTCTGTTTTCTTTTATCCATCAACTTTCAGATTTCTTCAGTCATCCATTTTGTCTTAGCCTTTTAGCTTCTCTCCGGTGATATTTCTTTGTTTGTTTGATGAATGGAGTCCCTTAACATTCCCCATTGTTCATTTATACTCTATAATTATAATTGGGGAGCTGCGTGGTCTCGAGGTATGGTGTCCGCCTCGAGTGCTGGAGGTCCCGGGTTCAACCCCCGGTGATGACCGGGATTTTTTTCTCGTGGACTTCTAGTAATAAAAGTTCCCTTGGTCTCTGGGTAGTGAGATAGGAAACCCGTGTGTATTGTTGCGCACAGAAAAAATCCCTTGGCAGTTGGAAATCGAAAGAGTAGCCTAATGGCGCTGCCCGGGCAAAATTTCAAGTTAAAAATCTACCTAAAGTATTCTAGGATCCTCGGCGGTGCTACGGAATTTGTGCCTGGGGTGAGTTTCTCCAGGCTCATGTTTGAGTTAGGAGTAGCACGGAGCACTTATGGGTTGCACCCGTGTGCCGTGATGTTGATCCATCTACTAAACTAAACTACTCTATAATTTAGCTATTGCATTGTACCTATTTGTCACAGTCACTCTGTATTGTTCTTGAATTCCTGTATCTGCTTTCTGAAACTCTTTATTAAGACTCATGTTCTTAACCACTTTGTATTCCTCTCTTCAATCATCAGTATGTGCTCTTTTGTGTCGTTCTAGACCTGATCTAACAGTAAATGATGCTTCACACACATCTCATTTGAATGGCTTCTCACCAGTATGTGTTCTAATGTGTTCTTTTAGATGTGAACACTGAGTAAATGATGCTCCACATACATCACATTTGAATGGCTTCTTACTGCCAAGTAGCAGAGCAGATGAAATGACGTAACCCCTCTGCTGTGTGTCCACCGTGACGAGGTAGAGGGGCTTGTGCATCCCAATGACCCCAAGAGCTATGCCGATGGTAGCACAGCTACTGGTAGGGCCACCCATGTCGGACAGGTCAAGGGAGAGGGACCAGACGAAGAGACACACAAACCTGCTGCCTTGTAGGTAGACTGGGGACAGTCAAAGGCTAGGGAAAGCACCCCAAATACATGCTTGTCGAAATCGGATGTACTGAGCCACAGGCTTGACAAAGCAGTGCAACGTGAAACCTGCTGCCTTGTAGGTAGACTGGGGACAGTCAAAGGCTAGGGAAAGCATCCCGAATAAATGCTTGTCGAAATCGGATGTACTGAGCCACAGGCTTGACAAAGCAGTGCAACGTAACTTAATTCATGATGTCACAAATCAAAATTAATCGATATGGTGCTAATCCCGTGAAGTCCCATCAGGCGGTGATAGTGCCGGGCCCCCTGCCTCGAGGGGGTCCACCCATGACTACTGGAGGTCACCTTCCCCTGTGCTGTGGAGTCAAGGCACAGAGGAGTAGGTTAAGAGCTATTGACCAAATACCCCGGACACTCAACATACTACAGTGGAATGCCGAAGGAGTTTACAAGAAGAAAGACTCCCTAACACAGCGTCTTCATAAAGATAGAATAGATGTGGCATGCATTCAAGAGACACACCTCAACGCCAATCACAAATTCTCAGTCAGAGGATATCAGGCCACACGTTTCGACCGCGAAGGACACAAAGGAGGAGTTCTAATACTTACACGAAATACAATACCTTGCAGCGAAGTATCTGTGATCTCTGACAACCAAACGGAAATTATAGGTGTTGATATAATGATAAAGGACGTGAAAATAAGAATCTACAATCTGTATAGCCCAGCAGATAAGGACCTTACACTCTCAAACATGAAAATAACTGACACAAACTGCATTATTGTCGGAGACTTTAATAGCCGTTCAGAAAGATGGGGATACCCAGATACTGACAAAAGAGGAGATGAATTGGAGGACTGGGAAATAGACTCAAATCTCCATCTACTCAACAAAGCGGATGACACACCGAGCTTCTACTCCAGAAGATGGCTTACCACTTCTACTCCAGACTTAGCTTTCTGCACAGGAGACATCCTCCACAAAATCGATCGCCATGTGCTGGACCAATTAGCAGGTAGTGACCACAGACCAATCAAGCTTGAAATGAATATGGAGTATGTTCCACAGGAGCAAAAGCCCTTGCCCCGCTGGAATTACAAACGAGCAGATTGGGACAGATTTGCCATACTAACAGACAAATATTGTGAAAACATAAATACACGATATGGCAACATAAAGCAAATGGTGGAAAGTCTAAACAGAGCGATAATACAGGCAGCCACTGAGTCCATTCCAAGAGGAGCGAGGAAAAATTACAAACCATACTGGACTGAAGAACTACAAAGTTTGGAGGACAAAGTTGAAGATGCCAGGAAGACAGCAGAGAGAGAACAAACAATTGAAGCAAACATCTCTCTCAAAGCCATCTCAGCAAAATATAAAAGAACAGTAAATCAAACAACAAGAGATTGTTGGAGGGAAAAAACAGAAAACCTGAATTTTGACAGGGATGGAAACAAACTATGGAAACTAGTGAAAGCCATGAACAATGAAGGACCTAGAAACAAACAAATAACAATTAAACAAGGAAATGCCTTGCTTACAGGCAAAAAGGCTGCAAATGCACTAATGGAACACTATGCAAATGCAAACCACATTGATATTACAACCGAACAGAAGAAAGCAATCAAAGACAAACAGATACATCATAGAAATACAGAGACAGCAGCAGAATATATGATGGCAAATCTAACAATGGAAGAAATGGAACAGGCAATGAATACCCTAAAAAAGAAGAAATCACCAGGAAAGGATGGAATCACAAATGAAATGCTAATAGGACTAGGCACCAAGGCAAAGAAGAAACTACTAGCAGTCCTAAATAACAGCTGGAAGAGAGGAATAGTCCCACAGGCATGGAAGGAAGCTATACTAATACCAGTCCCAAAGAAAGGAAAAGACCTGGAAGAACCAAATGGCTATCGACCTATCAGTCTACTGAGCTGTGTAGGAAAATTAATGGAACGCATTATCAATGGCAGGCTAACATGGCATCTGGAAGAAAACCAACTCTTAACACCACACCAAGCAGGATTCAGAAAATACAGATCCACTGAAGATCAAATAACCTATATAGCTCAGGAAATAGAGGATGCCTTCCAAGAGAAAAAGCACACACTAGCAGTCTGGATAGATTTAGAAAAAGCATTTGATAAAGTATGGAAGGAAGGACTGAAAGTAAAACTGCAAAACATGCATGTTTGTGGAAAAATGTATAAATGGATCAGCCACTACCTTGAGAACAGAACTGCCAGGACAAAAGTACAAGGACAGACAAGCAAAATGATGCTGCTGGAGCAAGGTGTCCCCCAAGGAGGAGTTCTTTCACCAACATTATTCCTAGCATATATAAATGACATCACAGAAAATTTTCCAGCCAGAGTACACACATCCTCCTTTGCAGATGACCTAGCCATATGGACATCTGAAGAATATATTAGTACAGCTAACAGCAGAATACAGCAAGCCTTATTAGCGCTAGAGGACTGGTCAAAATCATGGATAGTGAAGATAAGTGAGGAGAAAACAACATGCACAGTGTTCTCCCTCTCAAATAAAACTCAGCAACCTAAGCTGGTATTGAATGGAAAAATATTGCGCCATAAAGAAAATCCAAACTATCTAGGAGTCACCTTTGATCGTCGCCTGACATGGAAGACACAGGTTGAGAAAAATCGAACAAGAGCAAGGCAGAGAATGGCAATCATGAAAAAGCTTGCTGGTACAACATGGGGAGCAGATGAGAAAGTTCTCAAGAAGTTATATACTGGACGGGTGAGGCCAGTACTGGAATATGGCATTGCAGCTTGGGCAACAGCAGCTAAGTCAAACTTTAACAAAATAAGTAGAGTCCAAAACCAAGGAATGCGAATCATAACTGGAAGCCTGAAGACAACGCCTATTAATGAACTAGAAAAGATCACTTGTTTACAACCAATGCAGGATAGAAGAGATAGCAGAGCCCAGCAACAAGCAGAAAAATTTAGAAGATTGACAGACCACCCTATGTACAACAGATTTAATGGGTTTGGAAAGGGAAGACTGAAGCGTAGCAACTTTGTAGAAACTGCAAAACGAAGGATTAGGGCAGATCCTATACTTAACATATCAACAGTCAAGCCCATACACAATGCACACAACTTCCCAGCTTGGAGACAGCAGCAACTGCCTGAGATGATAGAAAACATTCCTGGTATTGAGAAAAAGAACACTCAGCATGAAACCGAAAGAAGAGAAATAACCCTAAACTACATAAAAGAACATTACCCAAGCAGGAATTGGACCCATGCATATACAGATGGATCAGCCAAAAATTCAATAGAGAATGGAGGAGGAGGAATTCTCCTAAATTTAAAAAATGGAGTGAAAAAAACACATTCAATGGCAACTGGAAAATTTTCAAGTAACTTCAAAGCGGAGGTAGAGGCTTTGAAAACTGCAGCAGAAATGCTCCTGATGGAGGAAAATAAAGAGAAGCAAATAGCTATCTTCACAGATGCAAAGTCAGCTGTCTCAATACTCAAGAGCAATAACAGCACAGAACTAACTGACCTAAGAGCAGCACTCCATGGTCTATGCCAGAAATCCAAAAAAGTTGTAATACAGTGGATCCCATCACATTGCAGTATACCTGGAAACGAAGAGGCTGACGGACTGGCAAAAGAGGGCGGACGACTACCACAGCCTGACATAGACATAACCTATAATGAGGCAAAGAGGTTGATAAAAAGCACTTATAGAACCAAATGGGAATCTGAGCATCCAGGCCATCAGAAGGATGATGCATATTACAAACTCGACCGAAGAGAACAAGTAGCAATCTTCAGACTCCGCACAGGACATAACAGGCTGAAATACCACTTGTTCAATAAACTAAAGATAGGAGATACTGATGAATGTAATTGTAGAACTGGAAAAATGACAGCAAAACATTTGCTGCAGGATTGCCCAACGTATGCAGAACAGAGAAAGATATTTTGGCCCACACCTGCTTCATTTGAGGACAAGCTCTATGGAGATATCAACAAGCTCAAGTTGACCGCAGCTTACTTTAACTACATACAGGTTGACATTTAAAGGTGCATGAAGACCCAGAGGCATGAAATGAAATATTGCTTGGATAGCAAATCCATTATGTGGAAAGTCCGAATCAAAAGCCCATTGTGTGGGCTTCATAAAAGGTGGAAAAGTGTCCTAGTGGCATGAAATGGAATATTGCTTGGATAGCAAATCCATTACGTGGAAAGTCCGAATCGAAAGCCCATTGTGTGGGCTTCATAAAAGGTGGAAAAGTGTCCTAGTGGCATGAAATGGAATATTGCTTGGATAGCAAATCCATTACGTGGAAAGTCCGAATCGAAAGCTCACTGTGTGGATGTCATCTGCAGACTGCATACTTCTGGTCTCCGGAAGAACAGCCTATGGTGAACGGAAGGCCCAATATACGGAAGTGAGGCTAAGCAGCCATGTGCAGGACGTGACGATTCCTTGGGTGAGCCCAGTACCAGAGTGCTATGTATCGGCTCTGCAAGTATGGAAGCCTCCTTGGATGGCGGGGAATGTCCATGGTCTGCCCCTGCCTTCCCTTGAGGGCTGACCAGGATCTTTGGCTGTTCTATATGGACCAGCTGGGATGGGGGATAACACCACAACAGTGAGAGTCAAACGTCCTAAGAAACCCCCGGGAAGGTTAACCCGGTCAACAAATGCCCGCAGAAGTCGGATGTGTCGGCCTAACGGCGCAAGAACGCAGCTCTGCTGTAAACAGGCACTACGCAATCACATCCGAAAAACAACTCCGGATGAACGAAGAAGAAGAAGAAGAAGAAATGACGTAAAATAGAGTTGGTGAGAAAATCGCGAACCAACTTTTACGAGAAACCAACGATGTGATGTAAAAAGGAGAAAACGTCAGAGAGATTGCCAACAACAACAAACAGTCAGATCTTAGAGCTTGACAAAGGAGGCAGCACGATTCGATTCTCAGGAATGAAATAAATTATGTACTGGCAGGACACCACTCTGATGGCTAACAAATATTGCAGAGGAGGATGAGAGTATTAATACATGATGTATATCAGCCCGAAAATCATGGACAGATGCAACCGTATCAGAATGGGACTTAGAAAGTCAGAGCAAGGTGACACAGAGGCAGATTGCTGAAGGACAGAAGTACCGGGACATTATAGTAGCAAGTAGTTAATATGTTCAACAGTATCCTATTCATATTTAATTTTTTTTTCACTACCATCCCACCTGGCCATAACAGGCACGGTACCAACCAATTGTAATGTTCTCATTAGTATTATGAATGTGTGACAAGCTTGGACATAGGCAAATAAATAGAGCCTCAGCATGACTGAATACCGGCTTCGAGTCATTGATCACTGTTTGTATTATGTTTCTGCATTCTGCTGGATTGGTGCACCCCTGGATCATTGATCGTTTTGATGATGTTTTCATTGTTTATCGCAAATCACCGTCTAGCACTCACCAGTATGTGTTCTAATGTGTTGATTTAGATTTGAACACTGAGTAAATGATGCTCCACACACATCACATCTGTAAGGCTTCTCACCAGTATGTCTTCTAATATGTCTTTTTAGATTTGAACGACTAGTAAATGATGCTCCACACACATCACATTTGTATGGCTTCTCACCAGTATGTGATCTTTTGTGCCGTTGCAGATGTGAACACTGAGTAAATGATGCTCCACATACATCACATTTGAACGGCTTCTCACCAGTATGTGATCTTTTGTGCTGTTGTAGATGTGAACACTGAGTAAATGTTGCTCCACACACATCACATCTGTAAGGCTTCTCACCAGTATGTGATCTTTTGTGCTGTTGTAGATGTGAACTAGAAGCAAATGCAGCCCCACACACATCACATTTGAATGGCTTCTCACCAGTATGTGTTCTAATGTGTCGTGCTATAGCTGAACTATTAGTAAATGATGCTCCACATACATCACATTTGAATGGTTTCTCACCAGTATGTATTCGAATGTGTTTTATTAGATCTGAACGACTAGTAAATGATGCTCCACACACATCACATTTGTATGGCTTCTCACCAGTATGTGATCTTTTGTGCTGTTGCAGATGTGAACACTGAGTAAATGATGCTCCACATACATCACATTTGAACGGCTTCTCACCAGTATGTGTTCTAATGTGTTGTTTTAGATGTGAAAACTGAGTAAATGATGCCCCACATACATCACATTTGAATGGCTTCTCACCAGTATGTGTTCTAATGTGTCGTGCTATAGCTGAACTATTAGTAAATGATGCTCCACATACATCACATCTGTAAGGCTTCTCACCAGTATGTCTTCTAATATGTCTTTTTAGAGCTGAACGACTAGTAAATGATGCTCCACATACATCACATATGTCAGGCTTCTCACCAGTATGTGATCTTTTGTGCCGTTGCAGATGTGAACTGAAGTAAATGATGCTCCACACACATCACATTTGAATGGCTTCTCACCAGTATGTGTTCTAATGTGTTTTATTAGATCTGAACGACTAGTAAATGATGCTCCACATACATCACATTTGTAATGGCTTCTCACCAGTATGTGTTCTAATGTGTTCGATTTAGATGTGAACATCTAGTAAATGATGCTCCACACACATCACATATGAATGGCTTCTCACCAGTATGTGTTCTAATGTGTTTTATTAGATCTGAACGACTAGTAAATGATGCTCCACACACATCACATTTGTATGGCTTCTCACCAGTATGTGTTCTAATATGTCGTGCTATAGCTGAACTATTAGTAAATGATGCGCCACACATATCACATTTGTAAGGCTTCTCACCAGTATGTAAATGTTTGTGTTTTACTAGACTCGAACTGAAAGTAAATGAAGCTGCACAATCATCACATTTGTATGGCTTCTCTCCAGTATGTTTCATTAAATGTTGTATTATACTAAAACTATAGGCAAATGAAGCTCCACAATCATCACATTTGTATGGCTTCTCTCCAGTATGTTTCATTAAATGTTGTATTATACTACAACTATAGGCAAATGAAGCTCCACAATCATCACATTTGTATGGCTTCTCTCCAGTATGTTTCATTAAATGTTGTATTATACTACAACTATAGGCAAATGAAGCTCCACAATCATCACATTTGTAAAGCTTGTCTCCAGTATGTCTTCTGTTGTGTTTTTGAAGATTTGAAACAGAAGTAAAAGATACTCCACAAACTTCACAGTTGTGAAGCTTTTCACCATTATGTATTCTCTTATGTTGTATTAGATTATCATTATTAGTAAATATATCTCCACAAATATCACATTTGTATTGTTTCTCTCCAGTATGCATACTCTTATTATTTGTTAGACTCCTACTATTGGAAAATGATGCTCTACAAACATCACACACGTGAGGCTTCTCAACCATATATGTTCTTCAAGAGTTGAACTAACAGTAAAAGATACATCACAAACATGACATTTTATATTCATAATCAAATGATTCAGTGGTAAAGCAGTGCTTACATGCTTTGGAATGTTGATAAAATAAGGTGCTGCACATTCTTGAAAAAATACAATCACAATTATTTTATATAGTTCTGCCAAATAATCTAATTTGCTAGCATTTTAGTTCCACATCGAGCAGTGGATAATTAGTAATATAACAAGCATTGTTATACTTGTAAGAAAAGCAAATTATATACCATCATAATTAAACATCAGCATCCGGTTTTGTTTCTCCTTTAATGAATGCAGGAAATATTGACTGGTTTGGTCTCATCTGAGAAACAGAAATGACAAAGGATGCTAAACCAGTGTGTTTAAAATGTTACTAAATGAGTCTGAAGACATACATGTTTAGCATGCCAGAATATCTAAACTAGCAAGAACAAGACAGAAAACATCACTTCCTAGAACATTAAATCTACAAGGTGTGGTTGAGAAGTTTTGCACTTTTGTATGAAGCAGTCAGGGCATGTGGCTGGAAAATGGTGGGAACTTTAATCATTCTCAAGGTTATGCACTTCTTCACCAATCTGATGCCTTGATTGTAGAACTGGCCTGCCTGTGACCAGAACTATATCTCCAGTTCAATCATCAAGCCCTGGATGTAAAGAAAGATATCCATGAAACAGCCTCTTCATGTTTGGAAACAGGAAGAAGTCCAGTGAGTGTGGTGGATGTGGCATGATGCCATACCTGCCCTGCTGGACACATTATCCAAAAACAGACAAATGTTTCTGGACGCATCCCATGTCTTTTGCATTTGATTTCTTCTGGTAGCTCCTAAAGAAAATCTTGGAAGTATGTGGATAGCTTGGCTGGCTCCACATGACTTCTTCCTGTTTCCTAACATGAAGAATCTGTTTTGCGGGCGTCATTTCTCAAACAACCAGGACTTTATTACTAAATGAACATGCCACTATGACTCAGATGGTGAAGAGTTCTACAATCAGGGCATCAGATTGGTGAAGAGACAGGAGAAGTACACTGCTTTGGGGAGTGAATACATAGAGAAGGACGGCATACCACCTTCCTGGTACATGTCTTGACTTCTTCATACTAAAGTGCAAACCTGTTTGACCTCCGTTGATTTATGGTGTGTTCATTACATTATATCTGGTCAGTTTGGCTCTTAGCTCCACTATTAATTCTACCTTCCTCTGTATTCTCTTTCATCTATAACAATCTACTTAAAGTTAATAATGAGCATTTTATTTTCTCAAGTAAACGTAACAGGAGAACAAATACTATTATGAATATATTACAAAGATTTGTTTTAAAAAGAAGATAAAACTGGGCTGTCATAGTTCACCATCTTACATGATCACCAGAGTTGTTGACCAGGCCTGGGTTCTTGTCACCATATATCAAAAGGTCAAGCCATCCAGGTATTTACAACCGGTATTTATAAACGGTAATTACCTGGGCTTGTAACATGTGGAAATATCAATGGAAGAAGAGACAGGAGAAGACAGGAAGAAAATATTCTTGAAAGCCTCTCATCATGACAAGGAAGAATATAAGAACAGGTATTGTTCTGATACCACTTTTACAGATGTTCTGAGTTAGAGAAGCATAATTATCCACATTAGTTGATATGTCACTTGATGATGTTGATTTCATTGATTGTTGTTTGTCCATCAAGAATGATGATGACCATTCATTTCATCCAGTGGGGTTGAAAGTATGGAGCCGTGAGTTCTAAGATGGCTGATAAGGCCTATTGTGGCTCGAAATGTTCTTTGACAATGTGGACAAAGAATGCTTGACATTTCCGGAGGAGGATTTCCTGCAGTGGTTTTTCTGTCCTGCCTTTTTCTTCACAGCTCTTGCAGTCCTGGTTGCCTCATACGTGACTGCACCCTTGCGTAATGATGCACACCATGAATTTCGGTCTCTGGCTGCAGTCTCCCAGGTGTCATGATGAATTCCAAAAGCATTCAGTGATTAGTTCACACCGTATGACAAGGTTTCAGAATATATCGTAATAGTTTCAAAATGTTTGGTTATACTTCAAGATGGCTTGGAAATGCTGGTGAAAACTTGGTACTTCATTCAACTCCTGCTTGGTGAAGTTACTTTCATGTTATTTACAGGACATCACAATCAACCCCAGCATTTTGGTTATTTGTGAATTACTAGGCAATGTTAGTTCAGTAGTTTGAAAATGCTGTCTGAATAGATGATGCCACATACCATAAAATCAACGGGAAGTGGTATGTTTCACATCAACTGTGGCTGATTTCAATCCCTCAACTTGGTATGACGGGGAATTGTGAAACACAATTTCACTATCTCCGAAGCCACCATATGAGTTAACTAATGCATGATGGGGAATTGTGGAATACAATCTCACTATCTCTGAGACCACTGTGTGGGTTCACTACTGCATGATGGGAAATTGTGAAACACAATTTCACTATCTCCGAGGTCACTGTGTGGGTTCACAACTGCATGATAGGAAATTGTGAAACACAATTTCACTATCTCTGAAGCCACCATGTGGGTTCACTACTGCATAATGGGAAATTGTGAAACACAATTTCACTATCTGTGAAGCCACCATGTGGGTTCACTACTGCATTATGGGAAATTGTGAAACACAATCTCACTATCTCTGAAGCCACCATATGAGTTAACTATTGCATGATGGGAAATTGTGAAACACAATTTCATTATCTCTTAAGCCACCATGTGGGTTCACTACTGCATGATGGGAAATTGTGAAATACAATCTCACTATCTCCGAAGCCACCATGTGGGTTCACTACTGCATGATGGGGGAATGTTACTGGCATCCCAGTCTGCTGATGCTGTGACCAGACTTGTCCTCATGTCTCTTTCATTACTTCTGTGAGAAACAAGGCAAACTGAACTGTCAGTCTCTTTCATTACTTCTGTGAGAAACAAGGCAAACTGAACTGCCAGTCTCTTTCATTACTTCTGTGAGAAACAAGGCAAACTGAACTGTCAGAGGTTCATAGTGAGCAATAGGTGCAGGGTTTTAGTAACTTATCTAAAGATCTGCAAAAATCACAAAGAGAAGATCTAGATTCCTCCATCCTCCTGTTCTACAAGACTGGTGGTCTTCTGGTACAACTGGGGTCTTAGTAAAGTATATCCCCACCGTACTCCAAGGGTTAGATATTCTGTTTCTGCTTCATTAAATCCCATGAGAAGTTCATTACTAAAGTTTGTAAGAAATTATTTGATTTGACACATTAGACATGTATATGCAAATAAGTGACACAATACCAGGCACCTCTTCTCTGTCCACTGTTGAGATGGTATGTCAGGGTACGCATCAGCCAGACTAGATTATGTCAAGGTTGTGGCATAACGGTCAGCCTCGAGCAGTTGCATACACTTTCATTCAGCGGTGCAGATAGTGCATATATGGTTGCAGGAAAAGCGGTTCTGCGAAATGCCGCTTCATGCGGGGTTGTTTATATTACCTTACAAGGCAACGCAGAAGAATGAATCACAGTTAGCTAAAAATAGCTTAATTAACAGGGCTATTTAACCATCAGCAAAGCCGATATCGGCACTTGAATTTTGAACCGCCCTCAAGTCGAAAATGTAGGCGTTAGGGAAGTGCATTTTTACTAACTGTGCTTTCTCAGTGCTATGGTAAGCTAATAAGTTTTTTGAAATGTAATACCTGTATTTTATGATAAATACAAATATTGGTATTTGATGTAAATTTGGGTGACGTAATAACTCCATAATTACTTCTTGCAAAGATAGCCTGATTCTCGTTTCTGCAGAGAAGAATGCCTAGGCCATTCATGCGAAGATCTATGCTTACATTGTTATCGTGCTAAGATGCTAATATCTATGGGGGGAAACTACCCCACTATCATCTGCGATTTGGAAGCAGAAATATCGGTTCACTCTAATTCCATATCTGAACCTAGGTTCTCTAGAAATAGGAAACGCCTTTTTCTAGACCTTAAGTGAACACTAGTGTACTCAAAAGTGCATACTTATAAGTCGTACATGGAAACATATATCGGTGTGAATCATGAGGTAACCTGTTTAAAGAATAGACAGGGAAATTGGTGGATGTTTTTCCATGAGTATAATCTCATAGGGAATGAGAAGTGGACACTCTGTGTCTCCAGGAAAGGTGCCGTGTCTGCCTAGCGGTGTCCGCAAGGCTAATTCGTGGGACTGCCTATATGACCTGAGTTTATGTTCAGCTAACTAAGGCCGTGTTGATGCAGGAAGAAGAAGATATTTTACCACCCCCCCCCCCCCCCCCTTTGTGCTACCAGAGGGTCATGGGAGGAGGGAAGATCCATATTATGTGGGTGATCACTACATGATTCTAGAGTACGATTATATGTGTTCTCTCATAAATACGTGGTTCCCATGTGCCGTGAGAGTGTGTGTTTCGTGATGTTTTGTTTGTCTTGTAAGCAGTCGAAGTGTCTGATCGTGTTGTAACAGCAGTTAGATTTTGTAGTCACGAGACCGCAGACTAAAATACGGCTAGGCTACAAGCAAGCACTCAAACCCCCCCCCCCCCCCCCCCCCCCCCCATTGCATTGGGGACAGCTTAATTCACAGAGAGATAGGGTGGGAAGGCCCCCCTTCCCCATTCCTGTGTTGTTTATGTTCTGTGTGTGTGTGTGTGTGTGTGTGTGTGTGTGTGTGTGTGTGTTTGTTTCAAATACCAATTGATACGCTGTCAAATATACATAAGTTTGTTTGTTTCTTTCCTATTGAAGGCGCTGAAGAAACGCACAGTTGGCGGTGAAAAAACAAGGCCTTTTTATAGTATGGGAAACCGAAGGAATCAAACCCATGCTATAATTTGAAAAAACCCAGAGAAGAAAAACGTACATAATAGGGGGTACTGACCAGAAAGCAGACCCAAATTATGAAAAATAGTATGCTGGAGAGTCATCACAAATAGTCCTAGAGAAAGGAGACAACTCCTCTTAGAATGACCAATGACAAGTTGAAGGCAAATCTTAGTTATCCCCCTGGAACTTTCCGATCTCCAGTGATTACACCATGGAAGAGTAACGGCAGTAGTTGTCAGACATACAACTAATTATCTATGGAAGAGATTACGTGTGCTGTGCCGCTTAGAACAAAGCTAGTACAGAAAAGTGGATATCATAAATCCACTCAATTCGTCTGCAGAACGTCGGACTAAGAACATTAAAATACAGATAAACGGGTGCAAGATCAAGCGTCTATATGGGGCTGAAAACGAGACGGCACTCCTATAATTGTATCCACGTTATACAAACCATGTTTTGGATTCTACCTTTGCCGTCGCTTAAGAGCAGAACCACTACACGCAATTGGATTTGCCGCTCGAACCCTTACAATCAGCCTTTACAGAATGCCTTGTTTTCCTAGTCCTGATTCCAAGAGCTCAACTCATGAGAGCGAACCAGCCATTGGTAGAATTGCCAGTTCAAAATGCAGATTCACATCACTCTCCAAACCCTCTACAAGAGGAAAGGGCCCCGAAAGAAGATGCCGACCTCATTCATTATCATCGTGTATCATCCTTATCGCATAGCGGAAAAGAATCGTAGACATTACTTACATCTGTCTGCGATGTTCCACAAGCAATATTCCAGCATCCCCATTTCATATAGAGATACAGTCAGAGAACGATAAGACAGTGCTATATCGAGTTATAAGGTACATCAAGAAGGAGATGAATCCCCTTTCTCTTTCATAGATGGAAAGCGTTAGAGAGGAGACTGTTAAATATTGTCATATCCTGTTTAGATAATGGAGCTTACGTTCAGTGGATTATAAAGCTCTGTGTTGGGTTGACAGTACCTTGTTCTTGAGTGCAGGATTGTCCAATCCAAGGGTTAATTAGGAGAACAATCTAAGCCACAACCAGATACCAAAGGAAAGGATTAATTTTCGTAGTAGAGAAGGTTTAATACATGTAATTTTGTTTATGTCATGGCATATATTACTGTATTTACTGAAGATGGTTATTCTGGATGGAAAAGCATTCCAAATATGGATGTTGATATTATGGTGGGGAAATTGGTTGTGGGGTCAGTGTTGTTGTGGGATGTGTGTGTGCACAGGATGCGCTACACAGAGGATGGTATTTTGTTAATTATGTTTGTTGATTTAGGAAGGCAGAGATTTTAGAATGCACATAACCCATTGTTAACAGATATATTAAAATCTATAGTTAGAACGAAGGAGTGTTCTTGCTGTCTTGTGAGGTGGTTACAAAGTAATGTTATTGTGGGATATATGTCACTGGTTTAGTTAAGGAGTGAGAGTTAATGTGGGGAGGTCGACTGCACTTAGCCTATTACTGCAGATAGAGGATAGGATTCCCTTGAAGGCAAAGCAAATGACCTGACTCTCAAGCAAGGAAAGAGCACCATGTATCATCTTCATTTTATATCTGAATAAAGGACCCTTATAAACCCCTAGAGCA
>JACEFZ010003610.1:32500-34327 GCA_014155875.1 Cepaea nemoralis | reverse complement strand
GATTGTGACAATGGATACATTTTTCCATTTTCCTATCTTTCTTATCGTATTTCTGATAAGGTTTCCTATTACTTTGGTAGTTTTTAGTTTGGTCTTTGACAAAGGACACTATTTCAGAGTCATTTGAGGTCTTAAACACATCTCTGTTAGAAGAAAAATATGCTGAGCCTTTTTTCTCGAATTGCTGGATGTTCTCAATGTCTGACTGCTGCAAAAATTTGGCAAACGGAGAAGGTATGGTAGATATAACCTTGTCCATAGCAATTAAGTTTTTTAATCTATCAAAGTCTTTTCCTATGTTAGCAGCTTTCAGCCACCTGTCTAGTACACTCTGTACATTTGAAACATAATCAATAAAGGTTTCACTAGGTTTAGGTTTTAGATTTGAGAACTGAACTTGATATCAATAAAAAGTTGCAGCTGTCTCTGTAAATCTATCATCTGATGGTTAACTCCAGTGGTCCGTGACACCTCCCCCAATGATGATTCCTTTCATATCTTCTTTATTTCTGAAAATATTTTCATTGTACAGGGAAAAATATTTGAACACATTACATATCCATGTCCCACACCTCTCTTAATAGGCTGATATTGATCTACTTCATTATCAATCCTTATGGCAGTTTGTTGTTAAGGTCTAAGGTCTTTCCAATAAATTTGTAGATCTGCAAGCATCTTTATCGTGTAGACACGTCTTACTTTATCGAAAGCCTTTGTGTAGTCAATAAAGCAAAGATGTAGGTCTTTGTTTACTTCTATAGAACTTTCAATCAATGTTCTCAGCATATACTTCGTGATGTAGCTCATTATAATAATTGTTCAATATTGATAACATTCCAGAGCTCCTGATTTATTTTGGATTGCAATAAATAGAGAATAACATATTTCAGGATGTATATCTCCAGTATCATTTATTGTGTTCATCAGTCTGGTGACTTGGGCGATTGCACAATCTTCTAAGACAGTGGTTCTCAACCTTTTTTGGCCCGTGCCCCCCTTCACCATATTTTCAGAACGTCACCCCCCCCCCTTTCGTATTTCCTACCTAAAAATTTGGCCCGTACCCCCCTTCACCATATTTTCAGAACGTCATTCCCCCCCCCCCCTTTTTCGTATTTCCTACGTAAAAATTCCCCTCTCCCGCCCCTACACAGTATACGTAATAATGGAAGCACATACTAAAACAAGTCTAGATGTCCACATAAAACGTGATTTGTGGGTCTACTTACTTTATAAAATGAATTTTAGAAGGGTGAGACGTAAAGAACTGTAAAGTATGAAGGGAAAAACAAGATCAAGTAATCGGTTCTTGTATTAACGCGATCTTGAAATAATCTTCATCCTCCCCCCCCCCCCTAGAAACCCCAAAACTCCCCCCCCCCTGGAAACCCCAAAATTCCCCCCTGGGGGGAATTCCCCACCGGTTGAGAACCACTGTTCTAAGACATTGATCATTTCCCTAGTGATACTGTCTGAGCCGGGAGTCTTGCTATTTTTCATATGGTTAAGAGCATTATGAACTTCCATCTTAAAAAATTAATGGTCCTTCATTATTATTTCGAATATCCTACTGTTCTTCTCTTGTATCATCATTAAGGTGTTTCACATTATCTGATCATCTTATCTTTTTCAATTATGATTTTTGTTATCTTTTGTTTTTAGGTAGCCTATTGATGTATGTTTTCTTGTATTAGTAAGCTTCTGGATTCTTTTGTGCATTAATTTGTTATTCTTACTGATGTGTTATTGTTAACTTTCTATGCAATTTTTCTAGAGCATTGCTTTTTTTGCCTCCTCACATAAAGTTCTGACTTTTCCTTGAATCTC
>JACEFZ010003610.1:0-27500 GCA_014155875.1 Cepaea nemoralis | reverse complement strand
CACCCACTGTGAACGGACATTTACAGTGCAAATTGGCCTTATCAGTCACATTCGCTACCGTCATAGGTAAAAGTTATTATGCCTTTTTAAAGCACAAACTATCGTCTGTCAAGGACGGCAAGGTGCCAGTGTGTGTGAGCAGTAGTAGTAGTTGTAGTAGTAGTAGACTATGCTTGAGTTTAAAGCTAGCGAATGCAACACTAAAAGGAAAATATCTATATACATTTTATAAAATATAGAAGTGCTATATTTCCACATATTCTCGGCCAAAATATAATAATATGATTTGGTCAGTTTCCTTCCCCGTAGCTTTCTCCCAGACAATTCCCAGAACATTCTGAAAAAGAGTTTCGTAAAAATGTGCACGAGACTGGGAATACAGCAGAGGCTGACTGGTCGAAAACATAACTCTACCTCTAGTGGGGATTGAACCAGTACCACTATCTAGGCATCCTAGCGCAGTAATCTTGATGTGTGTGTGTGTGTTGTGTGTGTGTGTGTGTGTGTGTGTGTGTGTGTGTGTGTGTGTGTGAATACAATACTGGACTGCAATAGCCATGGCAAGCCAGCAAGGAAGAAGTTGACCAAGAAACATCTTCTTTACCCAGACATGCAGGGCCATGTCATGTGAGAGATGTGCATCATTGAATCGATTGGCATTGGCCAAACCTGATTCAGAAGCTCAAACACCAGCTCAGGGGCTTAACACTTGGTATTGTTGTTGTTGTTGATGATGATGATGATGATGATGATGATGACGATGATGATGATGACGATGATGATGATGATGATGATGATGATGATGATGATGATGATGATGATGATGATGATGATGATGATGATGATGATGATGATGATGATGATGATGATGATGATGATGATGATGATGATGTTGATGATGATGATGATGATGATGATGATGATGATGATGATGACAATGGTAATAATCATGGCGATGGTAATGAAAACAGTAAAACATTTTTTCTTCAGAATTCTTTATTTCAACCACTAGCAATGTTGCAACACCTGGCACCCGTTAACATGAAATAAAAGTGGCTTGACTCCTGACAATGAAATATAAGTGGCTTATCTCATAGCTTTAAAATACAAGTGCGTCCTATCATGGTTGTGAAATATAATTGGCTTCTCTCATAGCTAAAAAAAAAAATACAAGTACCTTTTCACATGGCTATGAAATACAAATACCTTCTCTCGAGGCTAGAAAATATAAATAGATTCTCTCATGGTTAACAAGATATAATATCTAGTAGGAAATAATCATCCGTACTATGTTCTGTGAAGCTGTATTAAAATGTATGAAAACATAATGACAATTAATTGACAACTGATGAAGAATTCCCAGGAAAAGGTTAGTAGCTGGCGTGGAGACTCTGGTATCCTGTGTCGTAATGTAGGGCACAGCAGGACAAAATACCACCTTCACATTTGGCCTCTCCGTAACTTGATTGAACTGCTTTCACTGGACAAACCTTGTAAGGAGAATATACAAATGCTGGATTTGAGCAAATAGAGGTATGTGGATGTTCTTTTGTATTTAGGGTGAAATTTTTCTGCATGTCTACTTTAATAGATGTAACTCATTTCACTCAACGGCGCCTTGCTGCCTTTGTCAGACGGTATTTTGTTACATTATGCTTATAACAAGGCATAATAATTACACCTCGTGGCAGTAACGAATGTTATACCATGTGTTTCCAATGCAGCATGATTCCTTCTCTCGGCCTGCCTAGTTTACTCCAGAAGAAATGTAACACCAATACATCTGGAACAAGACAGCTGCAAAAGCTGCCGGATTAGCAAAGCAATGCTATATTTGTCCGTTTGTCGGAGCTTCCATCCTAGACCAGTTGCCGACGAAGGCTTAAGGTCTGGTCTGCCCTGCCATAACATTTAATCTTTAGGTTGCATGTTCTCTCACTCTCACACATTTCAACTGTATGTTCGCTGTGATGACATCCTCAATCATGGAACAGAATGCTACATGGACTGATACCAAGCAGCTGGGTGATTCTACGTCCGTCTTCTTCCACAGTTTATTCCTCAATAGAGAATACTTTCTCAACCATCTACTACCAAGCCATCCTATCTTTTGCTATCTTGTATAGTTCATTTCACGTTATAATAATTAGTTCTTTTGGTGTTTTTGTTTTCATGTTCACTGTCTCCACATCACATCATTATACTACTTCTGCAGGAGCACCCTTTTAAGTTTCCTTGCTGGCCGAGTGGCTAGAATGTCGGGTTCTATTTCAGGAGATCCGGGTTCGAATCATCGGTAAGGTATGGATTTTTTTCTGTCGGGGGCAAATAGAAAACCTGCACAGTTCGCGGCGACTGCACTAGCCAGTCTGCCTTAACTTCCCTGTCCTACACCACCAGGTATTAGAGGCAGTCGATGACAGATAGTTACATTACTTTTCTTCTCTTTCTTGAATCATTGAACGTGATTGATTTAATTCTGTAACCAAGGATTGCCACTGAACGGAGTGGACAGCCTCGCGTCAACCAACCTTGTGAAAATGTCGAAATTATCCATGGCCCCTTTAAGACATGGGCGATATTATTCTACTGTTGTAATGTATCAAAATCAAGACAACGTTAAAAACATAACCGTATATGAACACACAGAAAAACACACCAATGAGTTGACTGTCTGTTGTTTTTTTCTTCTTCTCCTTTTTCTTCTTCTTGGCTGACAGGCAAGCGCCCTAGTCCCTGTTTTATCGCGTATCCTCAATATTGTGTGGCATTGTCGAAAAATGTGTCAGTCCTGTTTGTTTGAAAATGTCTCAGTATTGTGAGGCGTTGTAGGAAAATGTGTCAGTCTTATTTAATCAAAAGTGCCTCAATATTGTGTGGTGTTATCGGAAAATGTGTCAGTGCTGTTTAAGCAAGGTTAGTAGTAAAGGCAAGATGATGTCAAACACAACCTTAAAGGAATGGAACGATCTTTTGTCACATATACTACCTGACAGTATTACACTTGCCTACCGGACTGATGGCCATGTGTTCGAATCTCCTTAGTGACGGGGATAATTTGTTCATGTTACCAGGGCTCCCAGGTCTACCCAGTCTAAAGTGGGTACCAGGAAATGTTCTGGCAAGCAAAGATGGCCGGCGAGATACTGACCACATCACCCATCGAGTACTGATTAGTTATAAACAACATGGAGCTAACAGCATATACCTAGACTGTTTTGTAGGGCGGTAAAGGGGCTGAGTGGTCTCCAGGTATTGTGTCCGCCTCGGGTGCTGGAGGTTCAGGGGTCAAGCCCTTGTGAGGGCCGGGATTTAGTAAGAAAATGTCCCATAGTCTCTGGGTAGTGGGATCGGGCGCCCGTGTGTATTGTTGTGCACGTAAAAAATCCCTTGGCAGTTGGAAATCGAAAAAGAGTATCCTAACAGCGCTGTCCGGGCACAATTTTGAGTTAAAATCTACCCTAAGTATTTCAGGATCAGCACCGGTGCTACGGAGTTCGTGCATTGAGCTGAGATTATCCGGACTCAGGCTTGAGTTAGGAGCAGAACGGAGCTCTTATGGGTTACACCCGTGTGCCGTGATGTTGATCCATCGACTAGACTAAACTAAACAAAGGGCGCTAAAGGGTCCTTTATATTTCTTACACGTAGCTTATCAAAACATGCCCTCAAGCAGGAACTCTACTACAGGTCTGTGATATGATATGGCTATCACATTTTGTAGATCTGAATGCACGGAGAAAAAGGTGGCCAGTCTTTTCCTTACCATGAGACCTCGAACCCTAGACCGAGGTGGCTCCCTGTCAACTACGCCATCGCGCAGGCTGCGTACAGTTACCTGTAGACCGAAATTGCTGAGAAGCAGTATTTGATACTTAAGAAGAAATGACAACTTACTATGACGCCTCTGCCCGCTAGATCAGCCAGATTAGTGAAGTCGGACAGGTTGTCAATGTTGACAGACGACCTGGTGCCTGGAACCAGGGTTGCTTTGGCAATCACCCCTGGGATATCGTCAAGAGATTCTTCGTACCCTGAACCATAATCTCCTCCTTTGGGTCCTCCTTTTAGCCCGCCTTTGAGTCCGAAGCCTCCGTATCCTGCTCCGTAACCTCCAATGCCACCGCCGTAACCACCTCCTAAATAACCTCCGTAACCACCTCCTAAACCACCTCCGTAACCACCTCCGTAACCTGCTCCGTAACCACCTCCGTAACCTGCTCCGTAACCACCTCCGTAACCTGCTCCGTAACCACCTCCGTAACCTGCTCCGTAACCTGCTCCGTAACCAGCAAATCCCAGAACTCCGCCGAGCCCAGTGTCTGATTCCCTGCAGAAATGTATGGGAAATGTTTGAGTGAAGTATAACACATCTTCGTACATACACACGTACACACACATGAACCCTCAAGCGCATAAACGTGCATACAGACAGGCACGATCGTATACATACACACATGCGCCCTCTCGCGCACGCACTTAATTACAGACAGGCGCAAACAAACATACGCATGTACCTGCATATGTACGCACAAACAGACAGACCTGCTGTGAAAGACCTGATACAGAACTAATAGTTCTCTTTCGTGCTACCCTTACGTTCAGTAGTTTGCCATTGCTTTCTGAACAACCAGCACTCATCCCATTTCGTAAAAAAACAAAACAAGCGCAACCAGGTCTGTTGCCAAATCGCGCGTAGCTGTGTTTTGAACACGGGTATGCGGGATCATGAACCTCGTCCGAAACCCTTGGCCACGGAGACAATTAAGTGTCTACGAATTAGGCATCTACAAATAAGTTATCTTCAAATTAGATGATTAAAATAAGGTTTCTTCAAATTAATAATGGGTCTAGAAATTTCCTTTCAACAAACTAGGCGTCTACAAATTAGTTATCTACAAATTTGGCATCTTTAAGGATCGGTTTTGTTTGTGAAAAATGACGATGTTAGTTGCAGACGGATATCTCTGAAAACGATTCAATCTCTTCCCACAGATCACACATGCAGACACTTTGGACAGTGCTCGACCTCCATTCTTTGTATACCAGAATCACCAATGCTATAACTATTCGTTTTGTGGATGAGTTTTCTAATTTTGAAATGCAGCCTTAACAGCGGACTACCTATTCGACCAATAGAAAACATGGTTTGTAACATGCACAACGTTCCCAAGGGGTGATCCGAGTTGTTTATCCTAGTTCGCTAAGGCTAGATGTCCGATTAACTACAATATAACTAATGGTGCTGGGTTTGTACATCATCCTTTTCTGATTTATAACTATATTGCCCAGACAGTGAATGGAAGAGGATATTTACGGGCCATAGACGTATGTCGCATCGTCTAAGTCACCCTGCCCCATATCTACAATCTACCACACACTAGACTCAGACGTCGCACCTCGAAGTCCCCGAAGAGCGTTGGCTATCTGTCCACAAGTCTAATATTAACCTTACCTGGGAACTCACGTGATTCCAAACAATTGTTGGTACATTAAACAGGGTTATCATCAAACATTGAATTCTCCCAGCTCTCCCCCGACCCGACAAACTACTTAACAATCTCTGATACTCTAAACATGAATTGTTTCTCTAAAATAAACACGTGACATTGTTACTATCATGAATGTGGTCTTATACTTCTTCCTGGCCTGGGACAAGTTGATCATGACTCTTCAAACTTCTCTGAAATTTCGTATTTTGACGACGTTTATCTGTTTGCCAGCTGTTGAAGCTTCCCATATAGATCTTTCTATGTCTTCCTGTGTCACACTTTGCCTAGTATTTCTCATATGCAGGTGGCAACTTATGAAAACAGTTATTTATTTTGCACTAGGAGGAGCCATGCAGGTGGTAACTAGTGAAAACAGTTATTTATTTTGCACTAGGATGAGCCGTGCAGGTAGTAACTAATGTAAACAGTTATTTATTTTGCACTAGGAGACGCCGTGCAGGTGGTAAGTGTAGTATATTAAAACGTCTCTACAAATCCCCTGGTATTGATGCTTTAAAAATACAAATCCCTAATATTTACTGTTTTAGTACCTTACTTTTGGGGGAAGAAAACGGTGCAGACTGACCCGCGGGACAGCCAAATTTAGGTGGCCCTAGTTTGAATCAAAGCACCGAGATTGGTCAAGTACCTGGCCAAGACGGGCGCTAGATTGAACAAAGGGATTAGTAGCCATTCAGTCGAGAACAAAGGACACACACGTTAAGCCTGACCCGCTGGGGAGGGCATAATGCCCGAAATATATCAATCTCCGCAGCCTTAGCTCTGGAAAGGCAGGTGGTGGGTTTTTGGAAGTATTACTAAACTGGATCCTGGGTTAACAGCCAGTATAAAGTGATAAATGGCAAACTGTCCTACACATATAGTCTGGACCAATACATCAATGGTGAATGCTGCACTTATTAGCTGCCGTAGCCAGCAAAAGACATTTTCGAAGAGGAATGACAGCGTTATTGATGAAGTCCTACTTCAGTAGGAATATCCAGGACGGACTTCAGTATCTAAAATGCTATCAAGATAAAAAGATATACAGAGTAACCGACACCAGCGTATCGTCTGCTTTACTTCTGAGAGGTACCGCCTGAAGCATCATCAATCAGCAAAGTCAACGAAACATGGGACAGTCCAGGTTTGGAAAACTAACAGCAGGAAGAACTCTTCTACTGTCTGTTGGATTCTCAGTTTCATATTCAACAATAATAACCCTTCGAAAGCAGTCCTACAGCAGTAGAATCAACACCAGGTCCTAAATATGGACACCAATTGGAAGAAACCAAAAGACCATGAAATAACCAACTCAAATACCAACTCGTTGATTTCCCTCTTATCAGTCGCTGACCCTTAACTGCGTCCAGCGCCTCATGCAGTGGGTGATCTGTGTCTGCAGCTACTCTGAGGTATGCCTTCGCCTGCATCAAGCTGAGCCTACCAGCAACAGTCGGCAGACCAAGGATGTAACGCATACACACTACTGGGGTGTCTCTGGTGCATCCCAGAATGACCCATGGATGGCTCAGGCGGAGGATACGATCAGACAGGTGTGCCCCTTGAAGAACATTAGGCGAGGAGAGGAGTGGGTCAGAGTGCCAGCGGAGCAGTCAGACTTGTGCAGAGTTATAATCGCATTAAGCCGGGAGTGCAGGGAGTGGCCAGCAGGGGCCACGGAAGTGGGAATCCAGCAACTAATTCAGGACAATGCTCACTCGAGTGATGTGATTATCTACACAGATGGTTCGGTGTCAAGAGGTGAGAGAAGTGGCTGGGGGTTCATAGCCAAAGCTAATGGTCGATGTTTGGGGCAGGAGAACCTGGCATATGATACCACAACATCCAGCTTAAGAATGGAGGTGGAGGCAGTCACTGCGGCTCTCCGCTGGATGGAGAATACGACACACATACACACACACACACACACACACACACACACACACACACACATCGTGATTGTAACTGACTCAGAAAGCATGCTGACGAGGATGAGGACGGGCAGGCTTCGTGCGGAGTGGCTTGCTTCGCTTCGGAGGTCACGGGTAGCAAGCATCGCCTGGATCTTTTCTCCGGGGCATGCCGGTGTGTTGGGAAATGAACAGGCGGACAGAATGGCTGGCTCTGCAGAACTTGGTGGAGTATTGATACATGACAAGGCAGACGTGATTACGGCCTTGTGGGAGCAGGTGTACACCTCGGAGGAGCAAATGGATTACCATGGTCTAGCAAGAATGAGACAGCGAGGAGTGACGAAGGGATCTGGCCGACGCTCAACGCTCAGAGGAAAGGCGAGACGGACATATAATCAGATTGCTACTGGTACTATTGGTGTTGGAACTCTTCGCTGGCTGCTGAGGATGGAGATGGGGCGCTTATGGGAATGCCCCGAATGCTGTGATGTCGATTCCTAAATCAATCAATCAATCAATCAAATACCAACTCAAAGACACTGATAGAAATTAGTGGAGTCAAGATATATACATACACAGCCGAAAGAATAATTCGACTGTCTGCGACTCACAGTTTGGGTGCTGGATTTATTCTTCGCAAATTCCTTGCCTGCAGAAGACCAATCATGGATATAATTCCAGATGCTACCAACTAGTGTTGCTCAACAATGTATGTTCCTGAGAATGAAATGGATTTATCTACATATGACTCTATGCTGGTTTCCTATCATCAAGGGTGGAATGGTCAATAGACTAGAGACAGGGTGTGAACTATCCTATTGTACCATAAGTCGAGATTCTGATACAAGAAGCAGAGCAGCTGAACGGTCGTCAATTTTTTTCATCTATGTGATGATGTAGGGAATTATCCTTTTGCTAAGTCTTAAGATTGGAACTCCTGAAAAATTAGACTGACTTAGGCCTCGATTTCAATAAGATACCGCCCTTGAGCACAAGAGGGTATGTGAAAATTATATTCTGGATTATGTGAAATTTCTATTCTGGATTATAATTGTTCTTTGGAGGATATATTCAGTGGATATTGTAAGAGCAGAACACAGTTGAGTGAGTAACATTTATTTCGGTCCCCGGATAATAGGGACATTATCTGCTAAGCATTGAAGAGGAATAATGAACAGAACACCAGGACAATACAGGACAATATAATTTAAATAATTAGTTTAATATTATGGATGGAATTATATGTTGGGTTGAGTATTCTGAAACCATCTCATTAATTTTTTTTTTTAAATATGAGAATTGTAAATGGTGTGAGAAACAATTGTTTCTTCTTCTTTTTCTTCTTCTGCGTTCATCCGGAGTTTTTTTTTCGGACGTGATTGTGTTGTGCCTGTTTACAGCAGAGCTGCGTTCTTGCGCCGTTAGGCCGACACATCCAACTTCTGCGGGCATTTGTTGACCGGGTTAACCTTCCCGGGGCAATTGTTTTATATGTTTGGTTTTTCTGAACTCAGACCATTGTATTTTTACATCTGTACATGTTTCAATGGTAGTAGAACCAAATAATGATTGTTGTGTTGGGTGTAAGAACATAGATTTTTGGGACAATGGGGTTATCACATTTTAATGTGTTTATGATAATGCATATCATCCCATGCCTGTTCCTGAAATTCAGTATGGCCATTACACTTATCTATATGTCTAATCAGATCTTGATTTAATGCCTGAACTGTTTGTCCAAATGTTGATGTTTACGTCAATTGCTTGTTGATGTTTGTTCAACAGTGGTTGTTATATATGTTGTAAACAATCAATGTCCTCTAACACTATATACAAATTAGCAGGTGATATTAGTGGGAATGGAAACATACACATAAATACAATTATATAAAGGAGTGAAGTATTTTTCCTCTTGTGTTTATGGTAGAATTCCATGATCACCTCAAGTGGTGAAATGAGTGAGAATCAAAATAATCCCCATTAGGGATCCCCTAGACAAAACAAGCAAACAATTCTCATATATTAAATTCCACATCCCACAGTAACTAATGTTTCCAACTAATGAAAACAGTGGTTTCTTTTGTAATAGGATGGGCCGTGGTGACAGAGCGTGAATGGACTAGCTTACCGAGATAGTGGCAAGGGTTCAAGTCTCGGCAATAGCGAGAAGATATTATTATGCCACAGCAATGTGGTCGACCCAGTCTCATCAAGTGGTCACCAGGTCATGTTCTGAACTTTCTGGGAACTGTATGTGGAAATGTTTGGGAGGCGGGGGGAGAGGGGGGAGAGAGAGAGAGAGAGAGAGAGAGAGAGAGAGAGAGAGAGAGAGAGAGAGAGAGAGAGAGAGAGAGAGAGAGACCTAGTCACTCCCAACTCAGTAAACAGTTGAACTAGAATATATAAAAACCTAGTAATTCACACGCCTACGGCATTATCTGCCTTGTGACTACAATTGCTTCATAGAAAGAGTTGGAGTGTCCAGGTATCAGCCACGATCTAACAAACAACTTTCACACTAATTAACCCTCCAATCAGGCACACAGTCTGACCAAGCTGATAAATACATACGGATTAAGGAATGGTCCAAAATCCTCGGCGTAGCAGCCATCTTCCGGTCTGGCACGTTCAGTGATGCCGATGACCACAAGACCACCAATGGCAGAGAAGATGTCAATCTTGGCATGTAGTCCGGGGTTGCCTTTTAGTCCCGAGAAGGAGAAGTACTGCTGATGTTCAATGAGAATTGGTTAGTACACAATTACCCGTTGTCACGTTCGCGAAACTAAACATAGCAGTGGAATAAATTGATGTTACAGAGAGTTTAGAAGAGAAATAAACTGATGTTAAAAAGAGTTTAGTAGGGAAATAAACTGATCTTACAGATAGTTAAATTAGTTGCATATCCTTTACAGGACTTCGCAGTCAAACTCAGCCTTTTGTGACTGTGATCTCTTGGAAAGTTTACGTTCAGTAGTTTGCCATTGCTTTCCTGAACGAACGGCACCCATATCAGTTTGTAAACAAAATAACCCAACTCAAGGCGGTCTGCTGCCAAATCGCTTGCAGCAGTGTTTCGAAAGCTGTATGTGGGATTACGATCTGCATCCATAATGCTCTTCGCCACGGAGCGCGCGTTAGAGAGTAGCAGAGAAGTAAACTTTATGTTAAAGAAAGTTTAGTAAAGAAATAAACTGATGTTGAAGAGAGTGTATGTGACAGATAAAAAGAGTGTTGAATAAAGATATAAACAAGAGGCAAGTGAAATATTTCGTCTACGTTAAAAAACATAACTCTCATTTTGTTTTTACCCGGCTAGGGGGCAAAACAATAGACAATGATACATATGGGAAGATAATGACAAGAAATTAACGAACTAGCAATCTGACATAATGTATAAACAATGCGAGAAACAGACTAGAGTAGGAGATCATTGCAGCCAACCTTCATTGTGGAGACGGCACCTGACTGATAGATTGATGTGCCGGATAGTTTGTGAAAATCTACTGTTGGCAATGTCTACGAAGTAAAACTATTTCTGGGAGCAGTCAAGCATAATGGCTGGTATGCTTGCCTGTCGACCCTTAGGTTACGTGTTCGAATCGCATTTGAAGCTGAGTGTTTAAAAAAATGGAACTAGGTTGCCGAGACGAACCAGTCTAAAATGGTTCTAGGAATTGTTGCGGGAAGTAAAGGCTACCTACTTGATACTGACCACCTCACGCATCGAATGTCCATTGGTCTCTAAACATATGGAGCTAATGTTACACGTGCAATGCACCTCAGCGCGTGAAAAGAGCACTTTACTTGCATTGAAACTATATCAGTGGAAGCCGCTGTTACCCAGTAGTTCACCAGCTCACCATGTGTCCATGAATTAGAATCCTTCTCGAGGTTGGCATTTAAAAAAAAAAGACCTTTATATCGATATATGAAGCCCATAATCGGGCAATCTCACGATGTTTATACTTCACCTCGACACCGCAAGGTACAAGAGGAACATGATGAGATGAGATGAGACTCCCAGGCTGCCACTAAATGTCTGGGAAATAAAGGCGGCTGGCGTGATATAGAACATTATATTACCCATCGAGTGTCTATTGGTTTATAAAAATATGAAGCTGGTACCATATACCAAGAAGCCTCAAGACCCAAGAAGTTCTGTGAAGAGCTTTCTTGTTAGCTATGTCCAACATTTACACGTCTCGCCGGCACGTGTCTATCAACTGTAGCTATGGACTTGTAATATTGATATTGCCGTTAACCAGCTGCCCATAGAGAATATCAGACAGAATAAATCCACCTAACATGTGGCATACAAGCCAACTATTCCGCCCTACCTAGTCAGCGTATGCATATTCCTGTGGTCAGTCAGTGAGGGCACTTCAGCGTGAGCGACTTTGACCTTCCTATAGAATACGATGATAAAACGCACGCATAAGTGGAAAATGTAGTTTTCCCCCCCCCCCCTCCCACTTGTTGGGCATAAATTGTTCGTCCAGCTCTCACTACTGTACAAGATAAGCTCATGATCCTGGATGTAGATAACAAACGCCCAATTTTCATTGTAATGTGGGATTATATCCATACTATCCTGAGACGTGATAAAATAGCTGCAAGTTTAGTAAATTTTAAATTGTTTCCTGGGTGGCGACCTATTATGCCTACTATTATAATCAATTTCCATGTGCACAGTTGTTGTTGTGGTGTTTTTTTTTAATGTGTTCAACGTATACACACGTCTTCTTATTTGCTAGTTCTGATATTAAAATACAAGGCATCGGATCCTTCCTCTATCCAAGAATCATGGGGTAGTATAACGTCCTCGGGTTTAATATTTCTTTGAAAATAAGTTAGTGACGTAATCGTTGCCAGTCTAACCGACGTAATCGTTGCCAGTCTAACTGACGTAATCGTTGCCAGTCTAACTGACGTAATCGTTGCTAGTCTAACTTCTAACTGACGTAATCGTTGCCAGTCTAACTTCTAAATGACGTAATCGTTGCCAGTCTAACTGACGTAATCGTTGTCAGTCTAACTTCTAAATGACGTAATCATTGCCAGTCTAACTGACGTAATCGTTGCCAGTCTAACTGACGTAATCGTTGCTAGTCTAACTGACGTAATCGTTGCTAGTCTAACTGACGTAATCGTTGCTAGTCTAACTGACGTAATCGTTGCTAGTCTAAC
The DNA here is from genome assembly GCA_014155875.1 of Cepaea nemoralis. Classification (NCBI taxonomy): domain Eukaryota; kingdom Metazoa; phylum Mollusca; class Gastropoda; order Stylommatophora; family Helicidae; genus Cepaea; species Cepaea nemoralis. Next base: position 14,902 of record JACEFZ010003610.1, on the reverse strand, counting down.
TGACGTAATCGTTGCTAGTCTAACTGACGTAATCGTTGCTAGTCTAACTGACGTAATCGTTGCTAGTCTAACTGACGTAATCGTTTCCAGTCTAACTGACGTAATCGTTGCTAGTCTAACTGACGTAATCGTTGCTAGTCTAACTGACGTAATCGTTGCTAGTCTAACTGACGTAATCGTTGCTAGTCTAACTGACGTAATCGTTGCTAGTCTAACTGACGTAATCGTTGCTAGTCTAACTGACGTAATCGTTGCTAGTCTAACTGACGTAATCGTTTCCAGTCTAACTGACGTAATTGTTGCCAGTCTAACTGACGTAATCGTTGCCAGTCTAACTTCTAACCGACGTAATCGTTGCCAGTCTAACTTCTAACTGACGTAATCGTTGCCAGTCTAACTTCTAACTGACGTAATCGTTGCCAGTCTAACTGACGTAATCGTTGCCAGTCTAACTAACTGACGTAATCGTTGCCAGTCTAACTGACGTAATCGTTGCCAGTCTAACTGACGTAATCGTTCCCAGTCTAACTGACGTAATCGTTGCCAGTCTAACTGACGTAATCGTTGCCAGTCTAACTAAATGACGTAATCGTTGCCAGTCTAACTGACGTAATCGTTCCCAGTCTAACTAACTGACGTAATCGTTGCCAGTCTAACTGACGTAATCGTTGCCAGTCTAACTGACGTAATCGTTCCCAGTCTAACTAACTGACGTAATCGTTGCCAGTGTAACTGACGTAATCGTTGCCAGTCTAACTGACGTAATCGTTCCCAGTCTAACTAACTGACGTAATCGTTGCCAGTCTAACTGACGTAATCGTTGCCAGTCTAACTGACGTAATCGTTCCCAGTCTAACTTCTAACTGACGTAATCGTTGCCAGTCTAACTTCTAACCGACGTAATCGTTGCCAGTCTAACTTCTAACTGACGTAATCGTTGCCAGTCTAACTTCTAACTGACGTAATCGTTGCCAGTCTAACTTCTAACTGACGTAATCGTTGCCAGTCTAACTTCTAATCGACGTAATCGTTGCCAGTCTAACTTCTAACTGACGTAATCGTTGCCAGTCTAACTTCTAACTGACGTAATCGTTGCCAGTCTAACTGACGTAATCGTTGCCAGTCTAACTAACTGACGTAATCGTTGCCAGTCTAACTGACGTAATCGTTGCCAGTCTAACTGACGTAATCGTTGCCAGTCTAACTGACGTAATCGTTGCCAGTCTAACTGACGTAATCGTTCCCAGTCTAACTAACTGACGTAATCGTTGCCAGTCTAACTGACGTAATCGTTGCCAGTCTAACTGACGTAATCGTTCCCAGTCTAACTTCTAACTGACGTAATCGTTGCCAGTCTAACTTCTAACCGACGTAATCGTTGCCAGTCTAACTTCTAACTGACGTAATCGTTGCCAGTCTAACTTCTAACTGACGTAATCGTTGCCAGTCTAACTTCTAACTGACGTAATCGTTGCCAGTCTAACTTCTAACCGACGTAATCGTTGCCAGTCTAACTTCTAACTGACGTAATCGTTGCCAGTCTAACTTCTAACTGACGTAATCGTTGCCAGTCTAACTGACGTAATCGTTGCCAGTCTAACTAACTGACGTAATCGTTGCCAGTCTAACTGACGTAATCGTTGCCTGTCTAACTAACTGACGTAATCGTTGCCAGTCTAACTGACGTAATCGTTGCCAGTCTAACTGACGTAATCGTTGCCAGTCTAACTGACGTAATCGTTGCCTGTCTAACTAACTGACGTAATCGTTGCCAGTCTAACTGACGTAATCGTTGCCAGTCTAACTGACGTAATCGTTCCCAGTCTAACTAACTGACGTAATCGTTGCCAGTCTAACTTTTAACCGACGTAATCGTTTCCAGTCTAACTTCTAACTGACGTAATCGTTGCCAGTCTAACTGACGTAATCGTTGCCAGTCTAACTAACTGACGTAATCGTTGCCAGTCTAACTGACGTAATCGTTGCCAGTCTAACTGACGTAATCGTTGCCAGTCTAACTGACGTAATCGTTCCCAGTCTAACTAACTGACGTAATCGTTCCCAGTCTAACTGACGTAATCGTTGCCAGTCTAACTGACGTAATCGTTGCCAGTCTAACTAACTGACGTAATCGTTGCCAGTCTAACTGACGTAATCGTTGCCAGTCTAACTGACGTAATCGTTCCCAGTCTAACTGATGTAATCGTTGCCAGTCTAACTGACGTAATCGTTGTCAGTTTAACTGACGTAATCGTTCCCAGACTAACTGATGTAATCGTTGCCAGTCTAACTGACGTAATCGTTGCCAGTCTAACTGACGTAATCGTTCCCAGTCTAACTAACTGACGTAATCGTTCCTGGCGTACTTGACATGATCGTTCCGGGTCTATTTGAATCAGCGGCCGGATGTCACACCTCTCAGCCACTCTCTGTAATCCGACTCTTCACATTCGATGTATGTATTGTAGTGGTTATTCTTGTCTGCCAAGGCAAGGGTCCCTTTTCAATCCCTAGCAGAGTCAGTATTTGTTATCCAGCCAGTACGGCTTTGGAGTCGACCCAACCTCGTGAAAATTGGGATCTCTCTATTTTCGGAATTGTCTGAGCTTCGGGGAAGGGAACATCTCATATTTAATTACCTAGAATATGTGAAGATTTAACACTTCACACCCCATACGTCAGTATCTGCAGTGCTACTACCCTTACCATTGTCTTATAAAGCCTTCACATATTTTTTGTCTGTCTATAAAAAAAGTTAGTTGCATATCCTGCACAGGACTTAGCAGTTAATCCTGGCATTTTTGCCTGTTCGCGAATCCTTGGCAAGTTTACGTTCAGTAGTTTGGTCTGCGGCGGTCTGCTGCCAAATCACCCGCAGTTGTTACTAAAGCAGGTGAGCGGGATTATGAACTGCGTCCATAACACCTTCGCCACGGAACCGTCATGTCTATAGCTGTATTCATATAATGCAACAGTCTCTAGTAGTTGATAGGGAGCTCCGCTGATAATGCCATGATCCACAGGCGAGGGTTCGACGGGTAAGTTCGTCGTCTCGCTATGACTGGCCACCGATCTCTTCTCCCATTTTTTTAAAAATTCGCATATCCTTTTACAGGACATCGCTGTCAACAGCGGCATCTTTCAGCTGTCTGTTGATTTTTTGGCAAGATTACGCTCAGTAGTTAGCCATTGCTTTCTGAGCGGCCGGCTCAGTTATCCCGCAAGTCACCAGCGGGGGACGAACCGCTCCCAGTTCTCGCCCGCTACGAGACTCTGCGTGATAAACGGGATTACGGAGAAAGTGGTGTAACTCTCGGCCAGAGAGACCGGCCTTCTCCCATTAAGACCTACAAAATGTGATTGCCCTCTCACATAAAAAGATCTATGGCATGCTCCTACTTCGGGACACATTGATAATTTTAACTGCATCTGTGAAGATGCCCTCACCCCTCCGCTGCCTCCTGAGTTGGGTTTGATTGTGACTGCTATAGCGTTGAATATAGCTTTGTTGGCTGCAAGTCCGTCTGTGAAGTTCACTGCGCATGTCAGCGTGAGTGGCTCTGTGGAAGTAAGAGTGGATTATCCGATTATCACAGACAATATATAAGCATATATGCACAAACTCACGCTAATGCAGGAGCACTGGTGGCGCACCTGGTGGTTATATGTTCGAATCCATGTCAAGGTGGGAATCGTTTTTCATTGACACGTGCTTACAGGTTGACCCAACCTCAAAGCTGGTACCGTGAATGTTTCTGAGAACTAACGGCGGCTAGCATGATATTGACTTTATCAGCTTTTGAGCGCCGATTGGTCTAGCAATATGGCGTTAGTCCCATATACACAACACCCCTCATTGAGTACAAATGGATCCTGTACCTGACTTGTGACAACCCAATGGGTGGATCTATACAACACACAGATGTAAGCACATCTTCTTTAGGGTGTATTTTTAATGACTGTTCAGTGTTTGAAAATATTGCCGGTCCAAGTTTTGTATTCACCCTCTGTAAAGTTCATGTAACATAATAGGTAAATACAAAACTTGGACCGGCAATATTTTCAACCACTGCACAGTCATTAAAAATACACCCTGTAATAAACATTAAAGGCACGATCAGGTAATCATTTCTATATTTCGATCAAGAAACAAACAAACTGAATATCATTTATGTCACGCGCTTAAGATAGATTCGTCGAATCTTGTGTGTGCATGTGCTCAGATTTACAAGTTTTATTACTTTGTAGTAATGTGGCTGCACACTTAAGAAGACGCAGAGCCGGGTTTAATTCTTAGTGGTAGCAAGGTTATGTTTTAATACATGCGCGGCTCTTCTTTTCTTCCCTCTTTCCGCCTTTTTTTAAAAACTTAGACACCAACAAAGATGTCCATCTCGTTTAACCTGTTTCATCAGCCTTGGTTTTAACTGGGTTGGTTCATAATGCCCGGTAATCTTTCTCTCGGTCATCTTACAGTTATTTCTTTTATTACTCTTATTGTTTTAACTATTGTCAAGCTTATTGTCGTTTTCCTTATTGATGTTTATGTTATAGTTGCAGTTAATATTGGTTATGAGTTCACTTGGTTTTTATAGTTATTTCTTGCCGCATTGCCTCCTCCTCCTCCTACTACTACTACTACTACTACTACTACTACTACTACTACTACTACTACTACTACTACTACTACTACTACTACTACTACTACTACTACTACTACTACTACTACTACTACTACTACTATTACTGCTACTGCTACAACAACAACAACAGCAACAACAACAACAACAACTACTACTACTACTACTACTACTACTACTACTACTACTACTACTACTGTTACTACAACTACTGTTACTACAACTACTACTACTGCGACTACTACTACTACTATTGCTGTTACTACTACTATTGCTGTTACTACTACTACTACTACTACTATTACAACAACAACAACTATTACTACAACTACTATTACTATTACTACTACTACTACTACTACTACTACTACTACTACTACTACTTCTACGTCTACTACTACTACTACTACTACTACTACTACTACTGGTATTAGGTTTTTATTATAGCTACTTCTTATCAGTGTTGTTTAGTGGTGTATCGCGTAGAGTGGTGTATCGTGTAGTGTGGTGTATCGTGTAGAGTGGTGTATCGTGCAGAGTGGTATATCGTGTAGAGTGGTGTATCGTGTAGAGTGGTGTATCGTGTAGAGTGGTGTATCGTATAGACTGGTGTATCGTGTTGCCATTACATTAAAACATTAGAATCATGTGCGTTGTTGTATTGTAACTATTCCAATAAAAGTGTACATTGGGTAAATGTTTCATACATTTCACGAAACAATTCGCTCCCAAATGTTTTCTGTGGTCAACCCATTACTTATAAAATTGATACAGGATCCCATACAATTTTCAGAATAGCTGAGAAAGTAAGGCAACTGACCACCCTGTCCTGCTCTAGAATATGCTAAAGCCTAACAAGTCACGTCTCATTGTCAGTTTCCGCCAAAGGACTACTTTTACCCGTAGGACTTCTCAGTGTTACTTCTCTCTCTCTCTCTCTCTCTCTCTCTCTCTCTCTCTCTCTCTCTCTCTCTCTCTCTCTCTCTCTCTCTCTCTCTCTCTCTCTCTATTCTACTTACCTCTCTGTTCTCCTCCAGCACCCGGTCCGCCATAGCCATAGCCGATTTGCATAACTGGAGGGATTGCGACAGTTTGGAGCACCAGGACAGTGAAGGCGGCCAACCGCAGATGAAAAATATTAGCCATGGTATGGGATGTCGTCTGGTGTGGGTAGAGTAGGAGAGAATTAAATGGTGTTTCCTATTACTGAGAACACGGATGTATTGTGAACGTTGCGTCAGAAAATAAACACATACAGGGAAACTTTAACAAGTCTAATAGGTCATAGAGTGGTTACTGCACTTACTTACCAAGACAGGAAGGAAGGAAGGAAGGAAGGAAGGAAGGAAGGAAGGAAGGAAGGAAGGAAGGAAGGAAGGCAGGCCGGAATTAAGGAAGGAAGGAAGGAAGGAAGGAAGGAAGGAAGGAAGGATGGAAGGAAGGAAGGAAGGAATGCAGACAGGCAGGAAAAAGGAAGGAAGGAATGGAGGAAGGAAGGAAGGAACGAACGAACGAACGAACGAACGAACGAACGAACGAACGAACGAACGAACGAAGGCAGTTAGGCAGGCAGGCAAGCAGGCAGGAGGGAAGGAAGGAAGGAAGGAAGAGGTCATTTACACCCCTAGTCACACTGAGCATACGGTGCCAGACCCATACTTTAATCGCCCAGTCGGCACTCTGTGGGTCATGTGGTCAGCAGCACGCCCGCGACATTTTCTTCCCGACAATTTCCTAGTACCCATTTTAGGCTGGGCTGACCTGGGAGCCGGGGTCAATTTTAAGAATGCGTCCCGATGCGAGTTTGAACCCATGACAACCGGGCCAGCAGGCTAGCGTCTAGCGACTACGCTACGCTTACTAGTGGTCTAGAGCTTCAACCATCCGCAATGACAGGATTCACTTATCAGATCAGGACGCCTCTTTGGTCAACAATCTCATTAATACTGGGTGCTGGGTTATTTTTAAAATACTTGTTGAATGTGTCTCTGATGAGAAGATGGCGAAACAAAAACCCAACAGAACTGGCTAGTGCTTTATTATGTATGTGGTCTAAGATGCGAGAAATCGCTACTCTTTACAGCTTAACGTCATCATCTGGGCGAATCTATCACGGAATATTGTTCGTAATATTCAGTAATCTGTACTAATTATTCATAGAACAGCCCCAGCTGAATATACAAATTTAAAAAAAAAAAAACCAGCTGCCGTTACATAATTTCCGGTCCTTTTCACACACTTCCTTCCCCCTTTATAAAACACAAAAAGTATTTTTTTAGGTTGTGACAGCATGTTGACCTCTCTTATCCCCCCTTTCAACCATAGATCACACAGTGCATCAAATCCTTAGCATCTGCAACGATCCCAGTACCTGTATACCAGAATCAATTTCTTTTTTTTTTTTTTGTGCATATCCTATTTACAGGACATCGCTGTCAACACCAGCATTTTACTGCTGTTGTTGATGTCTTGGCACATTTACGTTCACTAGTTGCCATTGCTTTCTGAACGACCGGCTTCCATACCAACACGTTAAAACCCAGCGCCACACGGTCTGCTGTCAAATCGGTCTTAGCTGTGTTTCGAACGCATTTAAGCGGGCTCATGAATCGCGTCCGCAAATGCTTAGTCACGGAGCCCGGCAGAATCACATATGATGTTTAAACATTCGTTTGGTGGATATATTTGTTATGTTGAAATGTTACCTAGGCAGCCACCTACTCGGTCAACTAATTTTTATTTCCGACTGCCGATGGAATTTTAACGTGTGCAGAGTGCCACACGTGTTCTCGTAGTTTTCTCTCTTATCCACGAGAACTAGCTGGACGTCCTGCCCATTACCGCGGGATCGTGAGATAGTATAGCATCATCATCTTCCCTATGTTGTGAAGTCCATAGCTGTACAGCAGGAATTCTTAACTGTCTGTTTGAATCACAAGTGGCCACGGTGTCTCAAGCCGCTTGACTGCTATAGCCCATATGTGTATAGAAAAATTATGGCTTTTTCAGATCCCACACACATATTAAGAGACTAAGCAAGATATTGTATCCAATTTTATAAGAAAACGCCGTTGGAACTACATCGGCCATGTACTCAAAATCCAAGCCCTCTTATGGTCACCAGTAGGGAAAAGAAAACAGGGAAGTCCAAGAGAAACCCTGCGTAGAACCATCATCAGAGAAGGCTCATTCAACGGCCAAGTGAACATCCAGGATCTACAACAGGTAGCAGCGAACCGCCGGACATGGAGAGCCATGACTTCTGCCCTATGCGCCGACTTAGGCTCAAGAGGAAAGACTAACTAACTAACCAACTAACTAAATAACATACATATTATAGAACATCAACAGATCTATTTGTTTTTTTTCAAGTTAACCGTTTTATTTATAATTGTGTTAAAACGGCAAAGCTAACTAATTAACACTACGATAGCGGTTGTTTTACAGTGTTTTAAAAATGTTCATTCATGACCGCGACAATATTTAAGAATTATTAATGTATTATATGTTTGATAGTTACTGATTTGATGTTCTCGCAGCTTACCTGGTTACCGGATGGGGTATTGTAACGTTTTGTTGTTCACCCACAAAGACTTTTTATACCTATAGCCTGTCTACAGCCAGTGTGCGCTTCTATCACGATCTCAGATATTCGTGAAAATTAAAGCCTCGGGCATCACCTGCAATTTCAAAATGAGTCAACTTTGAAACTGTCCAAAACGTGACTTGTGTCTGTGGATATTTGCACAATTTCACATCCATCTATACATCACGCATTTGCCGCTGGTTACAAGGAAAGCGATCGTGTCTTTCTTCTCAACCTTCACGGACGCATTGCGTCGTTTTTTATTTATTTTAATATTCATTCTTTCCGAGCTACCATATTTGTATTTTGTTGTTGATCTTCTCGTCTAAGTTTTATGTTTCCAGTGCGACATCTAGTATCTCAGTGGTTTACTGTAGAATGCCAACTTGTTATCACAAGTATTCATTCATTCAGTAGCATGTCCTTTGCAGAACCTCGCTCCAACAACAACCTTCAGGAAAACTTCTCGGTCATAAGCAAGATATCCCGTGTCCGATACACCCATCTGGAGATCATCTCCTGCACCCTGCACCCATCGTCTCTTTGGCCTTCATCTTCCTCTCCTACCCAAGCATATACCCCTCCATTATTGTTCTCTCCAAACGTTCATGACGTTTCAAGCTGACCAAAGTATTTCAATTTCTTTTATTTTATCGTCTTCAGTAGCCAACCTTCTTCAATATTCAGATCTTGTCGTATGGGTGCATTTGTTCTTTTCTGTACCCAAGATATTCTTAGAACCCGTCTGTAACATTTATATTCAAAGGCATTTATGCAGCTGTTCGGCTTGTTTAGAAAGTGTCCAGGTCTTATATGCGTACGTTGAAATGGGGAAATATGCATGCTCTTAAAAATCTAATTTGTTATCACAAGTATAACCGCCTTAATTGTATTCTCACACAAACAAAAGTTCAAATAGAACACAAACTGATGAAACTCGACGTACTGAACAACACACACAGACACTGACGTACGTTTCCACACACGTTTTTTTTTATCTACAGAAAAATAAAAAAGACGCAAATCAAGAATACTTAACTCCGTTCTTGAAAGTAGTCCGATCTACTGACCGAGTTACGTGTATTTATGTAAAATATAAATATTTATTCAGCAAAGACCAATAAATCTAAAGGCAGACCAGTTTCTACTTCTTCTTCTTCAGCGTTCCGAGCCATTGAGGTTCTTTGCTGCCAATACAATCTGTCTCCATTCGTCTCTCTGGTGGACCTTCTCTTGCCAGTCGTTGATTCCAAGTGCTTGTAGGTCTGTACATGTATTATCTCTCCACCGCCTTCTTGGTCTACCTCGGGGTCTACGGTCATTTATTTCCTGAGTGTAAGCGAGTTTTGTTTCCCTATTATCTTCCATTCTTTCTATATGCCCCAGCCATTGTAGTCTATTAGCCTTCATGATACCAGTGATTAGCGGGGACTTAAACAAATCTTAAATGTCTTTGTTGCTTCTTCTTTTCCACTCTCCACTTTGTGTATCCCTAATGGGTCCAAAGATGCATCTTAAAATTTTGTTCTCAAAGGTTTGTAACAAGGCTTCGTCTCCTTTCGTTGTACTTCAGGTTTCAGAGCCATACAGCACAACTGGTCTGATCAGTGTTTTGTATATTGTGATTTTGGTGTTACAAGATAGCGCCTTTGATTTTAGTAGATGTTGTAGTGCATAGTATATCTTATTTCCAGAGTTGATTCTAGTTTGTATTTCTTCCCTTATGATGTTGGAGCAGTTGAAGATTGTACCCAGGTATTTGTATGACCAGTTTCTACCCTTTCAAAAATTCTGGAGACGAATAGCAAGCTGATGACAGAGATAGGAAAGATTTTCCGAGAGTTGGAAGACGAAAGAAAGGAACAACCAAAATGGACGAATCCTGGTAAGGGCTACGCCCGAAGCATCACGGAGCTGTCACTGACAGATTGAGAAGCACCATAGAAGCCACAACTGCTGACGTCACAGGCATGGAATCTGCCACACGAGAAAACAGAATTTAAACAACGCAAAAGGAAAGAATATAGGACTGCAAAAACCCGTACCTCAGTTATAACCAACGCCGAATAAGGCAGGTTGATGAGGTCAACTTTTTAATTTGTGTTTTCTAAAACGAACGAACAAATTTATTCCTTCGGCTTCCTCCTGCTCGTTTCTCATTAAGATCTCCACTGTAATGACTGCGATAATATCATTTGTTGATTTCAGGTTCCTGACATCCTGCACAGTTTTAGGTGGAAGGCAGATAGTTATGCTACCATTTTTTTACGGTAATAACTGAACGTTTTTAAATAAACTCAACATAACAGACTTATGTATCATTTATATCATGGGTTCAAGTTTTAGGTGGAAGGAAGATAGTTAATGATATTGTTTACGTTCATAACCACCATTTCTGCTCACACATGGGCACCTAGCAGTTGTGCCTATCTTATTGTGTTTTGTTTCGTTTTTTCATCTGTTTGTGTTGTCCTGTCCATTGACAAAGATTCTTTGAACAGAAACGTCGGCCGTCCTTTGCGTCCTATAGTACTTATTTTTGTATTTTATTATTTCATTTTATATGTTTATTGATTGTTTCTGATTTTGGATAAGTTATACTTCATTTTCACCTGTGTTATGAATGAGTTCTTTGTAACGTATGTACATCGTGTCTGTGTTTAGTATGTCTCTTCTTTTCGCAGGAGCTAAAGTATACTTAATTGTTTGCAATTCATATTGTTATATCCTGCTGCAGCCGCTGCTTTTTCTTTTGTTCCATATCATAACTGAAAGTTTGGTAGGACTTGAGAAGATGGCTGGCGGTGCAAAGAACTGTGTCACACACACACAAACACCCCCCTCACACACACACACACAAACACACACACACACACACACACACACACACATGCACAGAGAGAGGAGGGGGTGAGATTTGATAAACAAGCCATGAGCCCGTGATACAAATGATATATAACTATGTTGTGTTATGTTTATTTCAAAAGAGGGAGAAATGGGCGAGTATTTAAGAAATCTAACTAAATTATTCATCGCCTGCACAACTGATTTCATGGCATAAAACCAACCCAAACTACTGGAGCTACTATCCTGTACCTGTGGATAAACTTCATGTGGAGTACTGTTTGCCAAGAGTTGAGGTGAACAAGTCATTAAAACACTATTCTACTCTTGGCATATTCTAAATTACTAGAATGTCTGTTCTTTATTGCTGTTCCATACAAGTTTCCCTTATATAGTGAAAGTATTATGAGAAATGTAGAACATATGAGAGGAATCCACATCGGAACACTTAACATCAACAATATAATATATGCAGATCATACATGGTCGACTGAGAAATGAATGAGATCTGCAGCATTTAGTGGATTGTATTGTACACAGTGAGAAACTAGGTTATAATTAAATTGTAAGAGAACAGAAATTGTGGTAATCTCCAAGAAGAAAGAAATACAACAATATAATATCCAAGCAAATCGGACAATAGGTGTATCTTGGAGCAGTCATAACATCTGACATATGCAAAGTAGAGGCGTCATATCAAATGTAGCCTTGTGCAAAATGTAGCCTTGTGCCTTGTGCAAGATAGAACAAAATATACTCACCAGTAGAAACTTGCCAAGTGCAGTGAAAAAATGAGTGTCGAAATACTATATAAAACCAATACTGTCATACTGTTGTATGCCTGTGAGAAAATGAGTGGTGAAGTGCCATATAAAACTCATACTGTTGCATGCATATGAGAAAATGAGCGGTGAAGTACTATATAAAGCACATACTATTGTTTGCATGTGAGAACGTGAGTGGTGAAGTGCTATATAAAACCAATACTGTTTAATGCATGTGAGAAAATGAGTGGTGAAGTGCTACATAAAATACATAGGGCTGTGTGCATGTGAGATAATGAGTGGTGACGTGCTATATAAATCCCATATTGATGTATGCATGTGAGACAATGAGTGGTGACGTGCTATATAAATCCCATACTGGTGTATGCATGTGAGACAATGAGTGGTAAGTGCTATATAAAACTCATACTGTTGTATGCATTTTTGAAAATGAGAGGTGAATTGCTATATAAAGCACATACTATTGTTTGCACGTGAGAACATGAGTGGTGAAGTGCTATATAAATCCCATACTGGTGTATACATGTGAGACAATGAGTGGTGACGTGCTATATACATCCCATACTGGTGTATGCATGTGAGACAATGAGTGGTGACGTGCTAAATAAATCCCATACTGGTGTATACATGTGAGACAATGAGTGGTGACGTGTTATATAAATCCCATACTGGTGTATGCATGTGAGAAAATGAGTGATGAAGTGCTATATAAATCCCATACTGGTGTATACATGTGAGACACTGAGTGGTGACGTGCTATATAAATCCCATACTGGTGTATGCATGTGAGACAATGAGTGGTGACGTGCTAAATAAATCCCATACTGGTGTATACATGTGAGACAATGAGTGGTGACGTGTTATATAAATCCCATACTGGTGTATACATGTGAGACAATGAGTGGTGACGTGCTATATAAATCCCATACTGGTGTATACATGTGAGAAAATGAGTGATGAAGTGCTATATAAATTCCATACTGGTGTATGCATGTGAGACAATGAGTGGTGACGTGCTAAATAAATCCCATACTGGTGTATACATGTGAGACAATGAGTGGTGACGTGTTATATAAATCCCATACTGGTGTATGCATGTGAGAAAATGAGTGATGAAGTGCTATATAAATCCCATACTGGTGTATACATGTGAGACAATGAGTGGTGACGTGCTTTATAAATCACATATGGTGTATGGCATGTGAGACAATGAGTGGTGACGTGCTAAATAATCGCATTACAGGTGTATCATGTGAGACAATGATATGGTGAAGTGTATATAAATCCCATACTGGTGTATACATGTGAGACAATGAGTGGTGAAGTGCTATAAAAAACCCATACTGTGTATCAAAAAAGGGGAAGTGCTTAAAAAAACCCAACTGTTGTATGCAAAAATGAGTGGTAAGGTTTAAAAAACCCCAAATGTTGAATAATGTGAGAAAATGAGTGTTAAATGATATAAATCCAAAGGTTAACATTGGAAAATGAGTGGTATTGCTTAAAAAACCAATATTTGATGTTTTTTGAAAAGGGGTTTAATTGCTATATAAAGCAATACTTTTGTATGCATGTGAAAATAAGTGGGAAGTGTATTTTAAACCCATACTGTTGTATGCTTTAAAAATGTGGTAAGTGCTATTTTAAACCAATTTTGTATGCATGTGGAAAATGAATGGTAAGGCTATATAATCCATACTTTGTATCATGTGAGACAATGAGTGGTGACGTGCTAAATAAATCCATACAGGTATAATGTGAGACAATAAATGGTGACGTGTTATATAAACCCCAAACTTGTTCATTGGAAAATGGTGGTGATATAAATAACTTTAAATTGTAAAAAATGGGGATAAAGTGATATAATATCGTTATGTGTAACAATGAGGGACGTGTTAAAAATACTTTATAGGGAACAATGAGGGGGTGAGTGTAAAAAAAATTACGTGTAAAAAACAAGGTTACTTTTTAAAAATAATTGGTGAGTGTAAAAATTATGGTGCATTAACCCATATGGTTTAACTGTAAAATATTACTGTTAAAAACCTTGGGGGGAAAAGGGGTGACGTGCTAAATAAACCCAACGGGATCTTGAGACAATAAATGGTGAGTGTTTATAAACCCAATTGTATCATGTGAGAAATGGTGGTGAGTGCTAATAAACCCCATACGGGTATCATGTGAGAAAATGAGTGTGAATGCTATAAAACCCATACGGGTGTATGCTTTAAAATGGGGGTTTGTGCTAAAAAACCCTGGTGTATCTTTTAGCTGGTGGTGCTTTTAAAAACCCATAGGGTGTAGATGTGAACAATATTACTGTTTTAAAAATAGGAAAAAGGTTTGGACTGTTAAAAAAAAATACTTTGTATGCATGGAAAATGGGGTAGCATATAAAACCCTACTTTTTGCAAAATAGTGGTGATTTTTAAAAACCAAAATTTGGGTTGCATGTGAGAAAATGAGTGTAAGTCTATTAAACCCATACGGGTGTATCATGTGAGAAATGAGGGGTAGGATATACACCCTTTGTTGATGTGAGACAATGAGGGGACGTGCTAAATAAACCTAGGGGTTACATGTGAAAAAAATTGGTGGTTTATATAAACCCAAATTTGATCATGTGAAAAAAGATGTAAAGTGCTATATAAACCCGGTGTATACATGAGAAAGAGGGGTGAGTTAAAAACCCATTGGTGTAGCAGGAGTGGTGGTGCCAAAATTTCCCTACTGGTTATCGGGAAAAAAGGGGTTGACGTTTTTAAAAAAACCCCCATACTTTTGTAACATGTGAACAAGAGTGTGACGTGTTTATAAATCCCTATGGTGTATCATGGGGGAAATTTGAGGGGTGATTTGCTATAAAAAATAGGTTAATCTTGAAAATTTTGAGTTTTTAAAACCCTTTTTGTATGCATGTGAGAAAAGTGGTGGTTATAAATATACATTGATGATGTAAAAAGGGGTAAATCATATAAAACCCAAAAAATTTGGGGGGAATTTTAAAAAAAAAGGGTTTTAAAAACCCTTTTTGGGGGGGGTTTAAA